>OU015750.1:51172556-51195590 GCA_907169655.1 Acomys percivali
AGATGTCTCCTTCCCTCCCCCTAGGAGACCCTGCCTCAGAACACAGACGTCTCCTTCCCTCCCCCAAGACACAACCACTAAATCCTAAGAAATAAGCAAGAAACACAATGAAACAGAATTGTTCACTATGTATGATATAGGTTTCTATAAAACTTCATACCAAAGCTCAGGGCTGAAGTTGTTGCCCATTGCAGCACATCTCCTCAGCTTGCCTCAGCGCCCTGGCTCCATAAACTCTCCACACCCCAAAACTTCCTAAGTCAAATATACACAACATCTGCCAAATTCAACAGAGAATGTAAAATGTGGTATTTACTGATTATTTCCCATAAGCTACAATTTTTCCTGTGTGGTCATTCAGAATGACACAAAATAGAGAAAGACTTGAGAAACTGCAGATCTTCGCACTCAGGAATTAGGTTTTTTTTGCTTTGTTTATTCAAGAGATTTTATACAGATTTGTATATTAAACATATTAGACCATGTATGAAAAAAAGAGGCTGACATAGAGGAGGCGACATAACAATCCATTATCCTATCCACATTTTCTTTTCCAAGTGAGGTAATTATTTTGACTACATTAGGAAGACAGACTCAATTCTGTGCTAATGATTTTTAACACATCTCCGCAACAGCTGTTGTGAAGAAGTCGTGAATCAGAAGGATTATGTAAATACGATCAAGTAACAAAGGACTGGCACACCACAGTAACATTACCATGAGAGCCTGGTAGGGAACAATCACTGTGGCCCAGAGCTTGGAATGATGATTTGCATGCAGTTTGGATGGTGATAGAGGTCAGTGAATTAAAAAAACAGTCGTAGGGATAATCCAAATATTAAGAATATACATTTCCCTTGTCATAGTTTTAGATGAAATCAATGCAACAGTTAAGGAAGTAATAGTCAAAATTACTTAAAAAAAAAAAAACTCCTCTAATTTGTTAGTAAAACAAAATCATGTGAGACTGCTCAGTCATTCTGTGTAATGACCTAAGAAAGCAGAATAGGGAGGTGGGTGGAGCAAGGGCACAAGTCCAGCGGCCGTGAGCATATATAGTAGGTCCAGAGAAATCTTCAAGGAGGATGGAGAACATGGCTCCTGACACACTAGTGAATTGCTAATGGCTAATTCAAATGAGAGATGGGAGCAAACCGAATACACCTGGCCACTGGGTCTGAAGGACATGCTGCCTATCACCACCTACTTCTTGCCTAGTGCAGCGCCACAGAAGACCCCTAACGACCACGAGAGGGACCACTAAAGAGGCAGCAGGAAGATCCTGAGAAGGTTGCGCAATCCTCTCCCTGTAAAGGTATCAAGTCTACAGAAGAGTGCTTGCATAAGGCTCGAAGACAGTCCTCACAAGTGTCCTTTCTCCTGCTGATGCCGGCTCTTGACATTCTGTCAACTACCTACTGAGCCCTCGATAAATGAACTGTAGACTAGTGAATACAAACCCAAAAGAGCAGAATTCAGATCAACAAAGACCGGGCTAGTGAGCCCCCGCCAATGGAATCAGGTAAAAAGAGGCTGACTGTCCCTTGAGCACAAGCCCAGAGGTTCTTACACCTTGGAGGATGGGAACGATGACAGAAGCAGCTTTGACAGCACATACTATGTCCAGCCATGGAGTTCAGTCTACTTTCCTCTTTGAAGAAGTTTAGGGGTACAGAGCTAGTGGAGTAGTGGAAGGGATATGTGCATATACTTGTAATTAAATAAAAATACATGCTCCCTCTCACTAACAGCATGGCCCAGTAAACACTGCTGACTTCCCGAGACCCCCTCACCGTCAGACTTCTAAAAGCCCATGGTTTACTCTTCCTCGTTACTGCTCTGACCTCACATTCTACAAGTCTCTCCTCACCATTTGTTGCAGTCACACTAGAACAAGCTATGCACTTCCTGTTCCTCCTTTCTGGCACATTCTTCCCTCTAGATATCTACACAATTAGCTCTCCTGCTTCTAAGAAGTCTCTCCTCACACGACTAACTACCTCCCTCCCTTCACAGTAGAGCCCGTGCTCACCTAACGATAAGCTGTACACATGGATCCCCTTAGGCTACCTGCTCCCTCTCTCCACAGCGCAAACTTAGAGGTAACGTTCTAACATATCACACAGCTTCTTTACTATCAAGTTTCTGATTGACTTTCTGCTTCCTCATACCAGAAAGTGACACAATGATAAATCATTTTGTTCACTACCTTATCAAAAATACTTAGAGGAGCCACTGCAATTTATAACTCACTCTTCATTTGGAGAATAAACAATGTCTAAAGTACAACATAAAAGCCCACTTTCACATATGAACTAAGTGGACATCAAAAAATCTACACTGCCTGAAGGAGGGAGCTACCTGCCCTGCACATCATCCCAAAAAGCACGCACCATGAGAATGATGTTATCACTGCTAACACTGGTGTTATTTCTTTCTTCACTTGTACACATTCAAATCTCATGTACATAATTATATGTCTATACATGTATTATGTACATATGTATCCACACATTGTGCAGCTAGTGTGTCAACTTGACATACAAACTATAATTATATGAAAGGAGGGAACTTCAATTGAGATCATGCCTCTATGAGAAGATCAGGCTAAAAGGCATTTTCTTAATTAGTGATGATGAAGGAGGGCTCAGCCCATGTGGTAGAGCCATCCCTGGGCTGGTGGTCCTGGGTCCTATAAGAAAGCAGGCTGGGCAAGCCAGGGGAGCAAGGCAGCTCCTGCCTATAGGTTCCTGCCCTGTTTTGAGTTCCTGTCCTGACTTCCTGTGATGATGAACAGTTGTGTGGATATGTAAACTGAATAAAACCTTTCCTCCCCAAGTTGCTTAATAGAAACCCTAAGTGAGACACCATTCACACACTAACTTGCCTACCAAGGTCTTAGGTTCAATCTCTAGGAGCGTGCGCACACAGAGGCACACGCGCGCGTGCACATACACACCTGGAGGCGGGAGGTAGGGTGGAGAGTTGTGGTGTCAGAATACGCATGACATCCTTGTACTGTCTGACTCTAATGCTGTAATTCTATAAAAGCAGCTCTGTCTACAGGCCAAGCACTAACTGACCAGCAGCTTACATCGCTAGCTTACGTTTCAAACACTTACTTTCATGTGTGCCACACTACTTTTCATTTTCTCGTGTCAACTGATGCAATTAACCAGACTCCAAAAGTTCATTCAAGTAACAAGTACTCAATGGTCTGAACTCCTCGACACTTTCCTTTTTCTTTCTCCACACATCACCTAAAAAACAGTAACACAAGCTTGTTAACAATGATTAACAGTATGTACAATAATGCCACGTGTTTTCCACATCGCAGGCTCCCAATCACTTCATTTATCTTAATTAGTAAGAGTAGATATAGTAATTGAATTTTTTAAATTAAAAATTTAAATAGTTGCACAAAAGGGTGCATATCTCTAACATGTATTAGTAAAGAGTACAAAATCAAGAGAGCCAATAGAAGGCTTATTCTGACAGGACCAAAGTTAATTTAAAAGCAGAATTCTCATAACACTATGACTGAAATGCTTCTGAAGAGGAACTTACACTTAAATTAAATATTTTTTGCAAAACAATAAACAGACCAAGGAAACAATACCCAATGTTTACACATCAATGACAAATGAAAGAGCCAATGTTTGTGCAGAATCAATCATTAGAAATACACTCCACATGGAAATATAACTTGGTAAACTGAGCTTTACTAAAGGCATAAGGCTTCAGATATATATGCACATTTAAAGGTGAAATATTTGGTTGAATAAACCTAAATATACACTAAATGTCTTCTGTGTGCATATGTGCGTGTGTTTACATGTGTCTGGAGGCCACAAGTGTCTTTCTGCAGGCACTGTCCATATTTCGTTTAATACAGGGTCTCTCACTGCCTGGGAATTGCGAAGCAGGTAAGGCTGGTTTGCCTGTGAATCCCAGAGATCTGCCTGTACCTGCCTCCTCTGTGCTGGGATTACAAGCAGGAACTGCCCCGGCCAGCTTGCAAGGCTTTACTAACTGAGCTTCTCTCCAGCCACTAATATGTCTAATATCCTTCTGCTGAATATAGTTTAGTAATTTCTATGAAGGGTAGAATTGGTACTTATATCCACATAGACTGCCAATCAAAATTTTCATCATAATTACATAGTTTATTATGAGAGAGTGAAATCAAAAAGGTAAAATGAAATATAGGAAAAACGAAAGAATTATAAATGCAGGAAGCAAAGAACTGTGGTATTAAAATAACTGAGTACAAGTGGAAACCTCGCCTAAGCTGAGCCACAGCAGAGCCGCCTTGTTCACGGTCCTTTTTCCGGTCTCCTAGCGCCTCCGTTCTTTCTGCCTCCTCTTTCACGGTGCCCAGAGTCTTAGATGGGATGGCATAAATGCTTTATTTAGGGCTCAGCACTCAAGAACCACTTATTTTCAGCACTTATTTTAGAAGCCATGAGGCTCTGCTTTTTCCTCCTATTTACTGTACTGTCTTTTCCCATTAAAACCAAGAGTAGGTGTCCTGGCTAGTTTTCATGTCAACTTAACACAAGCTAGTGCCATCTGAGAGGAAGGAACCTCAGTTGAGAAAATGACTCCAAAAGATCAGGCTGTAGGCAAGTATCTATGGCACTATAGGAGTGAAGTTTTTGTGCACGGTGTAAAGTGCTGATTTCTGTACCGGCAGAGAGCTGAGCACAGACCAGACTTTGGTATTGTTAAGCATCGCCTGTCTCAATCTTCGGTAAACACTGTTTTCCATCATTTTCTGACTGGGTGAATAAAGAGCTGAACGTCCAATAGCTAAGGCAGAAGAGAGTAGGCAGGACTTCCAGAGGGATAGAGACTCTAGGAAAGAAAGGAGTGAAAGAATTCACCTACAAGATCAGGAGGAAGTCCGATGTATGAAAATGAAGAAGGGGTAAAGAAGCAAGTGGTGAACAATAGATTAAACATGGGTTATAAGAACTAGCTGGGAACAGCAGCAAGCTAAGGCCAGCAGCTATCATAAACAAATGTAAGTCTCCATGGCATTATTCAGAGCTGGGGCAGACATAGCAAGTCTGTACAGTTGCAGGGCATTTTCTTAATTAGAAATTGACAGGGGGGCCGGGCGGTGGTGGCACACGCCTTTAATCCCAGCACTCGGGAGGCAGAGGCAGGCGGATCGCTGCGAGTTCGAGGCCAGCCTGGTCTACAGAGTGAGTCCAGGACAGCCAAGGCTACACAGAGAAACCCTGTCTCAAAAAAATCAAAAAAAAAAAAAAATTGACAGGGGAGGACTCAGCCCATTGTGGATACTGCCATCCCTGGGCTGGTGGTCCTTGGTTCTATAAGAAAGCAGGCTGAGCAAGCCATGAGAAGCAAGCTTGCAAGTAGCCCTCTTCCAGGGCCTCTGCATCAGTTCCTATTTCCAGTTCCTGCCCTGTGTGAGCTCCTGCCTTGGCTTCATCTCAATGGATGTGTAAGCCAAGTAAACTCCTTACTAAGTTGCCTTTGGTCATGGTGTTTCATCACAGCAATAGTAACCCTAACTACAACATTAGAGTTTGTCTATGGGAATAAACACGGAAGGCTGTCGGACACTTCCATTTTAACTAACAGTAAGCTCCCACTAAGGCCTATGATTTCTCCAGCCAAGTATCTGACTGGGTTTACATGTTCATGTATGAGTCTTCTCCTGTGGAGTGGACCTCAAAACAATGTGAGTGGTGGTTACACCCACAGCAGTAGTATCACTACCACACAAGTGTCCATATGCTGCCTGGCAGGCTGGTACTGAAGTTTGTGAGGTTCACAGCTGAGTACTTGCTCCCTCAGCAGCTTTCCTCCCTCAGCAGCCTGTGCATGTTCCACCCCTCTGAAAGCTAGTCAGCAGGGAGGAAGTTTTCAGCTCACATTCAACTAGCTTTCTCTGTATCTTGCAAATCAAGGTATGTGGTGTCTTTAGCAACATGGTCTTAGCTTATTCTGGTGGGCAACCAAGAGGGATGGCAAAAATGTGATGATTTTTTAAAAAATTTAGTTTAACAGAACTAAGTTACACTACAGTGTTGAAAAATAAATCCTTATAGTTAGTAAAAAGCATACCTAAAATTTAAAGCTAGATCATTTAAGAGTGTACCTCAATGAAAATGATAGCATTAGTACTGATGTCACACTGTCAAATTATAAAATAGAAAATGTAGAAAATGTTCTTATCCCAAAACTGGTCTACTTCCTTAAAGTACCAGAATAAAAGACTATGCTATCAATACTTCTTTGTGAACACCAATAAGGGAATTCTAATTAACCAGCATACCTGGAATATACTGTGCAGACATGGCGTATATAAGTGAAGCTCTTGCCTCCATAATGCCAGAGCTAGCACTCTGTTCTGTGATTCTATTGACTTTTTTAAAAAAAGATTTATTTATTTATTATGTATACACTGCTCTCTCTACATGTAGACCTGCACATCAGAAGAGGGCATCAGATCACATTATAGATGGTTGTGAGCCACCATATGGTTGCTGGGAATTGAACTAAGGACCTCTAGATGAGCAGCCAGTGCTCTTAACTTCTGAGTCACCTCTCCAGCCCCTCTACTGACTTCTTAAACTTTGCTTTCCTCCCCACCTATGCACACTAAAAGCAACATTCTATATATTTTCCTTTGAAATGCTTTATTTAATTTTAATGAGCTTTCTTTCTGATTAGTGTTATTCTTTTTTATTTTTTAAATTAATTTATTCATATTACTAGTGTTATTCTTTTTGTTTGTACCTTTCTACATACCTGAGCAAATTATTTCAGTCACTCACATACCATCTTTTATATTTTCATGTCTCAAAACATAAAGAGCAAAGCTGCTAACAGTGCAGATGGCTGCTGCAGTAAAGAAAAGCACACAACCTCCTATCACTGTCCAGATGTACAAAGACCACGCCTGAAGGAAGGTCCTGAGAGCTCAGCATGTGGAAGTTTTAAACTCAGACTAACTGGAAATTCCTGCAATGAGAGCAGTTCATATAGAATTTAAAGCTCTCGCTGCTCTCCTATGTGGACTTAGTGATGAATTATTACATCCCTCGCCTTGTCATAAGTAAGCAACTCAGCAAACGCACACCTGCTTCTCTGAGTAAAGAGGGTATTTTACAGCAGAAGATACAGCACTCCTAGGAACAGGACTTTATGCCGATGGTGACTTTCCTGTTCCAGGAAGATCCAGAAAGCAAATATGTAGTATTTGTAAAACATACTTCAAACTGTGAACTAGAACCTATGAAATTACTTATCTGTCTATTACATCAAACCTCGGAACATGAGGAAACACTGATGGCTGCACTGCACTGTCTTCTTAGCTCAACACTTCTAGCACCATGACTTAGGAGTGTTCAACCGATGTTAGAAGATTCACTGATATATGTGACACAATTGTGCTTCTGCATTCTACAGACTAACAGCAGGCTTGGAAAACTTTAAATATTCTAACAGTGCTTTTTAAAAAAAATCCAGGTAACCTGATGGGGAAGTAGTAATAATAAACAATATTAACCTAACCTAACCTAGACCCAAGGGGCTCAGAGACCAACCAACCAACCAAAGGCATGCATGGGCTGGACACGGGCAGCTTGTGCAGGTCTCCTAACAATTGGTGCGGGGCACTCTTGGATCCTTTCCCCTAGCTGTGCTGCCTTGTCTGGCCTCAGTGAAAAAGACTGCGCTTAGTCCTGATGCAACTTCATGTGTTGGGATGGGTTGGTGGTGGCAAAGGGGAACGAGAAGGGCAGGGGAATGGGGGAGGAAGGGGTAAGAGGGGGAATGGGGGAGGAAGGTGTAAGAGGGAGGAAGGGGTAAGAAGGGGGATGGGGGAGGAAGGTGTAGGAAGGGGGGATGGGGGAGGAAGGTGTAAGGGTGGGACCAAGAGGAAAGGAAAGGGGGAGCTAATACAGGATGGAAAATGAATAAATTAATTAATGAGAAATAAACAAAAAACAAACAAATACAAACAAGCAAAGGAACAAATGAACAAATGAATGAAAAAAATCCAGGTTGCCTTATGGGGAAATGGTAATATTAAATAATATTCAAAATTTAAGAGCAATAAGTTGGTTCTAAGTATCAAGATGGAAGGCAGTACAATGTGATCCTCAGGAAAGTACTGTTCCTTTCCAAGTAGAAAATGAGAGGAAGACCAGCCACAATTACGCACACACGCACACACATGCACATGAACACACACACACATACAAGATAAAGATTTATCCCTTGACATTTCAAAAAGGAAGTGATTTGAAATGACTTCATGACAGAACCACAATTTTAGAGGTCATACCATACTATGGTGCTTTGTGCAGGAGTCACCAGGACAGGCTGACAATGCTTTATATGTAATTTTTAATCTCAAGCTCTGAAAACACAAAGAATTTTGTTATTTATGTGGCAAATCATTTAACACCAAAACCTGGCATACATCATCTTGAGTCACTGTGCTTCTTAAAAGACTAATGTGTTTGATTAGAAAATGTTGACCTCGACCCCAAAAGGAAAATGCTTAATAAATATTCCATGGACTCTATTTCATTCCTAAAATATGAAAAATCACAAATGTCAAAACAGATCTGCTGGAAGCATTTGTAATAAAGACATGCAGGCCATATATGCTTGCTTCCAAGTCACCAATGAATCAGCTGCTCTGTGTCCACATTTGATTCCATCCCCAGGTCCCATCCAAGAGGGATGCTGTGCAGATAGTTCAAGATACTGCCTGTTTCTTAGAGACAGTAACAAACATTTGATCAGTCATCTGGTCTCTAAGTCTATGTGCAAAAAGGAGCTTTAATTTAAAATTCTGAGAGCCTATGACAGACGGTAATATGCAGATATTAGAAAAAAACCTAAAAATAATTTTAATGAGCATTCTACATTATCAACTAGGAAGAAGTATTATGTGCTGTCATTTTCTGTATCATGAAGTACTCCACGTTTAAGTAACGAAAGAAGTTAGGGAGTAAATGATACAATCAATTCACTTTGTAAAGAATTTTCATCGTCTCTAAGATCTCTCAGTGTGTTCCTTTTTACCAAGACATATTATCTTGATATTAAATAATACTCAAAATTTAAGAGCAATCTTAAGTTGGTTCTAAATGTCAAAATGGAAGGCAGTACAATGGGATTCTCGGGAACATCCTGTTATCTATAAGAACTGGAATCTGACTATTTTTGTTTCAAAATACAAACCATCCATCTCTAGATTAACAGAACTGGTTTCCATTTTCGGTTTTGGAGAACAAAGAAAACTCTACATGTTGAACTTATTTACAGGTGCATTTAAAAACAAATTCTGAGATTTATGTCCTCTAGTCCTAGTCTCGCTCCCCCCACACAGCTGAGATGATTTTGTCAGAGCTAAACTTGATGTCCCTTATTCTTCTGTTTGTTGTTGTTGTTTCCCCCGAGCCCCCTTCCCCGACACAGGGTTTCCCTGTGTAGCCTTGACTCGATTTGTAGACCAGGCTGGCCTTGAACTCACAGTGATCCGCCTGCCTTGGCCTTCCGAGAGCTGGGATTAAAGGCGTGCACCACCACACCTGGCAGTGTCCCTTATTCTTAACACCACTAAATGCCCCTTCCTCACTGGACTTGGCTTTCCATGCCTATCTTCTCCGCATTGATCAGGGTTATAAAATGGCCTGTTGCAAAATCCAGCAAGAACTCCCTACTTTGAGCAGACACTGCTACATATCTGGTCCTGCTGAGCCATCCCCCTTCCTTCCAAGATGTCAGTCCTCAGCTTACACACCTCCCTCCCTTCAGCTTCTCCTCTGCCTCCTGCTCTGCCTCTCATTTATACTTTAACTACAACAACTACAACTGCCTCTAAGTTATACTCTAACTTTTGTTCATGGAGTCTTTGTTTTGTTCGTTATTATAATTTTAACACTGGAATCATCTGACACATACATGTTACAAGAACAAATCACTATCCATGACCTTTCACCTTTGTTCTCTCTGACGAGCACCTCCACCCCTACAGTGCCAGCTGACACTTCAATCTAGACCAAGTTCCTCTATGGCGCTCTAGTCATTGAAAAGAAACCTGTGGGTGGGTCCCCACGGCCTTGCAAAAGAAGGCACTGCGAACTGCAGCGTGTTCCCGTCTCTCCATCTCAAGCCAGCTTTTCCTCTAGCTCGTCTCCTGTAAGTATTCCCAAGTGGCAATTCATTTCTTCTTCTCTCCCAGTCAGTCATCAAGCCCTGATCTTACTCACTCTCTTAGGAGAAGAAACAAACCTGCTGTTTCCCCCACTCACTGGTGGAGGTTTCCATGTTCCATTAGGAGATTCCTAACGAGAGCACGGCAGTAGCACTTCAAAGGCAAGGACTAGGGTCGACAAGTTTTCTCAGTCTTTTAGCCCTGGCTGTAAGATTTCTGAAGCATAAGTTCCCTATGCATACTAAACTTGGCATTCCACTCACGGAGGGCAACAGGATCCTATTAACTATCTATAAAGCTGCTCGTGGGGAAGTCGGGCTTTGAAATTAAGCACATTCCATTAGGAGATGCTCAGGGTTAGCCCACACTTCCCAAAGTCCTAAACGTTTTTAAACAGAAACCTTTGTCTGTTTCGACAATGTATCACTTTACAATTTTTTTTTTTTAAACAGAAGATACTTTCTCAGTAGCAGTCTTTCTGCTTCTGAACAGAACAGAGACTGAGGGGGCATCCTCCTTGCTACCATCCCCTGAATCGTGTGGAACTTAGATTCATCCTCATAAGCCTTACTTTCCCATATATCCTTGGCTCACAGCTTAAGTGCCTGGGAATGGGGCTTAATTTTATTCAGTAGCCTGGCATCTCATTCATTGAGCAAAGGGTGTTGTTACAGTTTCTCTTGATGTACTGATTAAACTTGGGTCTCTACCAATTTCCATGATAACAAAGCCCAAAGAAAACCTTAACTGTAAAGAGGCCATTACCATTCTCACATAATGCATGCCTTTCAGTAGGACACCTGAGTGCTTCTAATCATGGACCAAATGTGTTCTGCATTTGTTCAAGCTTGTGTTTGTTTAGAAGCGTCTCTTTGCGACTACAACAACTGAAAAAATTTACAAGAATACAGGACCCCAAAATGATGAAGCTATAGCAGTTACAGTCTTTCTGGTAAAAACATTGGCAGTGGATAAGGAGGTAATACTGACATTACACAATACACAGACATCAAAAAGTGAATTTTTCATCCTTAAGAAATGTCTAGACATTGTAGCTATGACACAACGAAACAATTGCTGTAAAAGAGAAAGTCTGGGGTGTACAAAAAGCAAGAGGTACTGAGGCCGAGTCCTGAAGGACAAACAGGAAATATACCCATACAGAAAGAGGAAAAGGTTTGAAGAGGGACCCCAGGTGCACAGCCGGAGACATTCAAAACCAGCAAACAAAACTGCTGACTTCAAGTCACTCATGTGAAGGAGGGCATATAGAAAATGAACAGAAATGACAAGGACCATAAGAGACCTTGAAGCCAAATCACAAGAGGCTCTTTATAGATCCAGCAGATCTTTGGAATTCTCAGTCACTGAATATTCATACTTGGACAGGACCACAAACTTAACAGCCTCCAATTCTAAAATTAAGGTCTAAAGTGAGTAGCTTTTTTATTATCTCAGATCACAAAGGGCTCAAGTTATTCTGAGGACATATAAAGAACACTCCTCTACCCCTTCTTCTTGGAGCCACCAAGCTGTCATCATCTGCATCAAGGCAGCACGATTAGATGCTGTGCTCTTTCAGGGATTCCAAGAGGAAACTGAACTCCAATACAGGACTGTAGCATAGGCCTTCACCGTATCTTCATATGATTCTGTGTCCTCCCCTAACCCCCAGGTCAAATCTGGTCCTCAGTTTAGCTAATCATGTCTGCTAATTTGCCCAGAATGGATTGAAATAATCTTTCTGAGCATACTCTGACGAAGGAAATATTGCCATAGAGACATTTACCATGCAGCCTCTAGACCCCTAGCATCAGTGCCCAGCACAGAAGCTCTGCTCTAGAAGGAAGCTACCATCATAAGCTGACTCGGAGCACTCATGGGAGAAGTTTCCAAAGGGGAAGCACTGAACTTTGTCTTCCTTAAGCCACTACTGAGTTAGGCTCAAAAACAGATTAAACACCAGTTAATTCTGGGTCTCTCCTATTAGGTAATTAATTCTCTAATTGCTGATCCTCTTAAAAAAAAAAAAAAAGGAAGCTTCATACTTTCTTTTTTTTGGTTTCTGTTCACCAGAATTTACTAACACAGTACTATGTGCTAACTTTTTTTTTTTTTTTGTAAAGCTTTCAAGAGCCAAGTGCTGTGGTGCACGCCTTTAATCCCAGCCTGGTCTACACAGAGAGAGCTCCAGGACAGCCAAAGCTACACAGAGAAACTGTCTCGAAAAACAAAACAAAACAAACAAAAAAAGCCGTCTAAACTGGGCAGTGATGGCACACACTTTTAATTCCAGCACTTTGGAGGCAGAGGCAGGCAGATGGCTGACTTTAAGGCCAGCCTGCTCTACAGAGCGAGTTCTAAGACAGCCAGGACCACACACAGAAACTCTGGGAAAACAAACAAAAAGCAGTCTAAATACAGCGCATAATTAACAGAAAATATAGCTCACTTTTACATGTATGGATGTCTTTCGTGTACATATGTGCAAAACTCAAATGGCTGTTGCAAGAGACTATCAGATCCCCGGGAAATGAGATTACAAACTATGTGGGTGCTTGGTTACAAACCCAGGTCCTTTGCAAGAGCAGCAAGTGCTCTTAACCATTGGGATACCTCTCCTGGGACTTATCGTCCTTTAAGCAACTCAATGCCTCTGCCCCAAATCATTCTCCGTTTACCTCAAAGAAACGTTAGTGACTATAAAGTATAAAATAGTCTTGCAGTGAAAGCAGGAGAAAACAGCTGGTACATTACTGTTTGCAAAAGTGTACTGTGGGGACTGCAGACCTATGTTTGAGAGTTACGAATAATAGAGGCATTTAGAGTAAATACATGGAGCACGAGGCCTAAACCGACCAAGGTTCAGTCAAATCAGCAGGGGAAAAGCCCCATAAATGAAAATGTATTAGACTTAGCTACTAGGATACTGAGCTGGAAATGAGGCAAAAGTGTTACTACAGTTTATTAATGCCAGCACTAGGTCCTGGGAAGCTGACTGAGAAAGGCCCGCCATTCGAAAGGCGCTAGACGTGTGGCAGGCACCGCATCAGGAGGAGCGGGGCACTTCAGCCACAAGGACTGAGCGGACGCGGTGCAGGGAGCCAGAACCCAGAGCAAGGCCCAGTCGCGCACGCCCCGCCACCGGCGCCAGGCCCAGCCCGCGAACGCCGCACCTCGCGGGCCGCCGGTGGAGCCGCGCAGCCACGCGCGAAAAGCAAGGCGCACCCGGCCAGCGCCCACTCGCATGCCCCTGCCCTCTCCACGCTACCTAGCAACCCGCCGCCCCAACTCTGGCTCCTTGTCTATCCCAAGTCTCCAGAGTTCCGTAATTACCTAAAGCTTCACCGCGCCGCCATCACACCGGAAGTGCGTCACTTCCACTTCCCGGGTGAAAGCAGGGTGTGAAATTCTGGAAACTTGATCGTGAATGGACTATGTTACGTCATACTATTAATGATAATACCGTATAGTAACACCAGAGTCAAAGCAACCCAGCAAGCCACACTGTCCCTCCTTACGAAGAACGCGAGAATATAGAAGTCTTTGTGAACTACAAGATCCAGCGACCTCGGGAAGCGCGGACGGAAATGAAAGGTAATAGTTTGCCAAAGAGAACCGCGGTGTATGATGGGAAATGTAGTTCAAGCCGGTAGTCATTCACAACAGAGAAACTTGAGCTAAGTTTCCAGGCATGGTTTTTATTCTAACACTTCTCATCTATTACCATAAAAAGTAGCTCTTAGTAGTCACCTTTCCGGTTTTTGTCTTTGTTTTTGTTTTGTTAGTGTTGAAGCTTAACGCTCAGATACATACTAGGCAAGTACTCTACCACAGTCTTGTTATAATACCTTGCCTGAATATCTTAAAAAGAGTAGAGAGAGACCACTTTTAGACTTTCAACAAAAGTTTTACAAATAGTCTGTTTAGGGAAAAAGGTGATAAAATATTTAGCATCTATTAAGTTCTAAGCTGAATGGAAGAGATTATCTGATCATTAATGGCTCGATGTAATGATGATGAGAAATGAATTGAAGGCCCGACATGGTAGTGAATGCCTTTAATGTCAGCACTTGGGAGGCTGAGATTGGCACTGTGAGTTCCATGATATCCAGAGCTACATAGTGAGACCCTGTCTCAAAAAAGAAAAGAAAAGAAAAAAAAAAGCAAATTGTATACAGATGGTAATTCTTCTATTTTAGGTGAAGGTACCAACTGGCCTGATTACGATAAGAAAGTGACTACTTTGCAGGGTTGGAAAGTGAAATTTGTAAAGAATTCAGAGCACTAGCACCGATTATACTCTTTCCTGAATCTTTGATTTTCAGTGTTAATAAAATGTAAGCATTAAAGTGTTTGCTAATGTAATTGGATCCCTTCCTAAGACAACAGCATCTTTACATTCTTAAATGTTTTATAAACCAGGCTTGGCTTCTCCAAGTTTTTTTTTTTTTAACACAGACAGGGTGTTGAAGTTATTTTTATAAAATTGTGTTTTTCTCCCTTAGTTTCTCTCTTAACCCTGCTATCACACAAATAATTGAGACTCATATTTATTTATAAAGCGTTACAACACAATCTTAAACAGTTTAAGTCTGTTCTTAAGCATCTATGTTATTTCTGACTCTGTCTCTGCCAAAATCCCCAAGTTAGTTGTTTAGTATTTTCTTTGTTCCAGCAGAATCTTCTTCATGTCTCCTGCACCTTTGCCTGTGGCTAAATCCCCCAACTTCGTCTTTTAATGCCTCCTACCCTGGCTGGCAGGAAGTCCAGCCCTATTCTTTCCCCTGCTCAGTGATTGGCTGTAAGCTGCTTTATTGGCAGTCATGGGGACAACCAGGAAGCAGAGTGTATACAACTTTGAGACAGGAGATTCTTAGAACAAGACTTGCAACCAGATATGGGGATACAGAAGTCAGCATTTGGATTACACAATAAACTTATATTGTTTTAACTTATCTGTATTAGTAGTGTTATTAGTATGCCCAGCTAGCAATCAATTAAGACATGGACACTTGTTAAATTTTAAAATAGCCTTAGTTAACCTGGGGCAGGGCAGATATCAATCCTCAAAACTACTTCCCATAGTGGGGCAGGCATGGGATCCCTGTCTCAATCCCATGCCATCTGATAACTTCTATCAAGCTACCTCCCATCCACAATCGCAAATACTTGTAAATGTTCTTCATCTGGGCCAAATCTCCATCTGTGCCTGCCATGTGTTTCTCCTCCATCTAACCCATGGCAGCCTTCCTCTCCTCCTTGTGTCTTTCATCTTCCTCCTTGGGGCAGTCCTTTTTCTTCCCAGGATTCTCTCTCTCTCTCTCTCTCTCTCTCTCTCTCTCTCTCTCTCTCTGCTTAGCCACACCTCTAGCTCCTCTGCCTTGCCCAGGTGGGACTTTTAATTAATCAAAAGGTGGGTCACAGAGACAGCAAGTAGTAATTAGCATCAAAATACATTAGACCATCCCCCCAACAACCTTATGCCAACAACAAGGTCTCACTATGTAACCTTGGCTGGCCTGGGATTCACTATGTAGATCAAGCTGGTGTATTGAACTCACAGAGATCTGCTGAGCTCTGCTTCTCAGGGGCTGGCATCAAAGGCCTGTGGCACCAAGCCCTGTTTCTCTATTACAGTTTTAAGATGATTGAGTTTAGTACATTATCATCATGGTGGCAAACATGGTGACATGCAAGCAAACATGGTGCCAGAGAGGTAGCTGAGAGTTCTACACTTGATCTGCAGGCAGCAAGAAGACAGTGTGTCACACTGAGCATAGCTTGAGCATGTACCTCAAAGGCTGACCCCACAGTGACACACTTCCTCCAACATGGTCATACCTTCTAATAGTGTGTAGTCGGAAGTTTTTTCCTCCCACCCTAGCTCCCAGAATAATGACCCATAAAACTCAATTATTATTTTAAAAATACCTAGGCCATATATCTAGGCTCTTCTCTAACAAGCTCATAACTTAAAGTAACCCATTTTTCTAATTTATATTGTACCAACCCCTTTCCCCAACCTTGTGACTGAATACAAGCTTTGGGGCGCCCACTGCCCTCCCCTCCCCATTCCTTCTGCCCAGAGTGTCTAACACTATCACCACTCCTAAGAGCTATGTAGCCCTTGAGCAGCAGGCCACTAACATTTAAAGTGGCTTGTTGCCAGACCTCCTGCCCACCTCAGGGCAGCCAACCCCTCCTTCCCACCCTGAGGCCAATGAGACTGGGAGGTGCCAGCTCTTGTTAGCACCTCAGCAGGAGATATCCAGGGTGACTATTTTTGCCTCAGCCAACTGCTCAATGAAAACCAGACACCTTTCCTGCCTCACAAAGCCTGCTGCCTCAGCCATGGGAGCTGTCCATGGTGACAATAACATTTCCTGCTTCAGCCTACTGCCTTCACAGCCTACTCTTTGTAAATTTTTGACACAGTGTAAACTTTTTTAGCCCTCAAGGCAGAAAACTGGCCTGACTTCTGCCGGAGAAAGCTCCGGCAGCCCAGCACCCCCCCCAATACTTTTGTAACTGCCATCTCCAGCCCTCAGTTGGACTCATCCCAGATTATGCTAATTTGGGACGAGAAATCTGGACAAAAACCTCACCAATCCTTGAGTTCCCCCCAGCACAGGCTTGAAATCCTGCCAATCCACACTCTGGAAATCCCTGCCCCAGAAAGCTCCGCCCCCTAAGGACCCTATATAAACACTGTGTCTGTGTTCTGTCTCCTCCTGAGAGCAGAGGCAACCACTGCAGGATTCATTCTTCCTCTCCTTGATTCATCCCTCCAACAAATCTCTTTTAAGAGATTTACCACCTGGTGTGACTCTTTCATCGGAGGAAGCAGGAGGAGAGAAATGCAGAAAGAGCAGAGCTCAGGCTCTAAGTCTCCTCAGTTCCTCAGAGTTTAGGGGCAACCTTTCCCTGGGAGCTGTGTTGTCTCTGTTGAGGAGGCCTCCTCTCAGAGCTGTGAGGTTCCTGGGCTCCCATGCCTCAGGATACCGTCAAGACACTGTCCCACCTCAGGGCTGGGATACCTTCCCAGTTCTAGGAGTTTTGGACACCCTTCTAATTGAGTACCAGAAGGCAGGCCACACCATCCACATATCACATGCATCAATAATCCTGAAGAAGTTAGGTTTAATAGTGGAAACAGAGCTGGGCGGTGGTGGCACATTCCTTTAATCCCAGCACTTGGGAGACAGAGGCAGGTGGATCTCTATGAGTTCGAGGCCAGCCTGGTTTACAAAGTGAGTCCAGGACAGCTGGGGCTACATAGAGAGACCTTATTTCAAAAATCAAATACAAAAACAAAATACTGGAAACAACAGGACAGACCAGTTTGCCAATGAGGATGAGGGCAAGCAGACAAAATGCAGTTTGTCTCTTGCATGTTCTTTTTATGCGGGCTGCCACCAGGAGATGTGGATGGGATTAAGGGTAAGCCTCCTTCAAATGATCTGATTAAGATAATCTCAGGATACTGGGTGTGGTGGTGAGTGCTTTTAATCTCAGCACTCTGGGAGGCAGAGGCAGGTGGACCACTGTGAGGCCAGCCTGGTCTATGGAGTGAGTCCAGGACAGCCATGGCTACAGAGAAACCTTGTCTTGAAAAACAATAGAAAACAAAAAACCAAAACAAAAACAAAAAAGCCTACTGGAGTGTTCAGGAACCTCAGTTTTAGTTGATTCCAAATGTAGTCAAATTGACAACTGAGATTAGCCATCTTAAACCCATGTGTTCTCTGGGATTCTGAAGAAATGGCTGTGATTCACCAGTATGACAACAGTGAAATTGAAAGGCCCACTTTAACAGGGACCACATTAGCAACAGTCAGACTCCATTCTGTTTAAAAGCTACCAGACTCCATTGTTAGAATAGAGAGAATTCCCTGGACAAGGTCAAACTGACCAAGAGCCAATAAGTAAAAATAATGTTTATGTTCTAGGGGGAAATATTTATACTTCCAGCCCTTGGAAAAAGTCCCTGTACCAGGTCACATCAACCACAAATCATGTTTATGACCAACATATCCTGATGGTCAGCAAAATTCCACAGCCGCACATGCAGCTGCCCTAGACCATACTGGCCAAGACCAACCAAAATAGAGGTCAGCAGGACCTGCTTTGTCTAGAAAATTAGAAAATAACTTGAGTCAGAGCCAAGCACCTTGTTGACCTTGTTCCTCTTGGCAACCCTTTGCATGAGCTAACTATGGGTTTTGCCTATATAAACTAACTCTGACAGGGGCTGGTTGTCACAGTTTCAATGTTCATACATTGAACTGTGTCCCCTGGGCATTAGATGGTCCTGGACTAGGTAAGAAAGCAGGCTATGCAAGCCATGTGGGAGCAATCCAGTAAGCAGTGTCCCGCCATAGTCTCTGCTTCCTTTGATGATTCACTGCTGTAACATGGAAGTGGAATACAAATAGCCCTTCCCACCTCAAACTGTTCTGTTAATAGTGTTTATCACATCAATGGAAACCCAACTCAGACAAAAGTCAGTAGCAAGGAGGGAAATACATCTGTGACAGATCAACCATTCTGGGGTTTTGTTTTGTTTTGTTTTGTTTTGGCTTTTTTGAGGAATGTGGAAGCCTTTCGGATTTTGGACTAGAAAAGTGGTTAGATACTGAAAGTGGAGCTTAATGGGCCATCCAGGCAGGAGCTTGGAAGACAGTGATGCTGAGAGCTATGTAGACTGTGGAGGTCCAACTCTGGAGGTGTTGGAGTGGAACTATTAAGAACTGTCAAGGGGCATGTCCCATGAAAGCCTTCACTTACCAGGAAACTGGGACAGAGGGGAGGACATCCTATTGGGACTCTAGATGAGAGAAGCATGGGAGAATAGCAAAGTAGAAGGATCCAGAGGGTCCTAGAAACCTACAAGTAGAACATTATGATGGGCAGATTTGGGCCCAGGGTTCCCGCTCAAACTAAGGCACTAGCCAAGGACAATACAGACAGTAAACTTTAAACCCCTACCCAGATCTAGCCAATGGTCAGAACAGTCTCCACACTTGAGTGGAGAGTGGGATATGACTTTCTCATGTACTCTGGTACCTCACATTTGACCATGTCCCCTGGAGGGGGAGACCTGGTGGCACTCAGTGGAAGGACAGCATGTTACCGAGAAGAGACTTGATACCCTATGAGCATATACAGGGGGAGGTAATCCCCCTGAGGAACAGTCGTAGGGGAGGGGAATAAGGGAAAAATGGGAGGGAGGGAAGAATGGGAGGATACAAGGGATGGGATAACCATTGTGATGTAACAAGAATAAATTAAAAAAAAAAAGAACTGTCAAGGAAACACACACACACACACACACACACACACACACACACATACACACACACACTCTCACTCACAGTCTCCATGGAAATAAGAAGCCAGCTGAGCACAAGTCTGATACAGACTCTTGTCTCAAGAGCACAGGGTTGAGAGAGACTGAAAATGGTGTGGCTCCTGCTGCCTAAGTGGTTGTACCTTTTCATTGCAAATTGCTTAATATTGAATCTGTGGCATGGTTATTCAGGTCTACAATGAAGAAAAGCAAATGGGGCATAAAGAAATATAAACTGTATCGCTTGAAGAGAACAAGAGAAGCATGGAACTGAATGTTGCAACCAAGTCCTATGTGAAAGAGATAAGATTAAAGAGAGACCTGATCTGCATTGGAATAAAGGGAAAGGCAAGACCCCACTCAGCTAAGCCTCAAAATTATGAAAGGGAATAAGGCATTTCTTGCTCCTGTCTAGCAACAAGCAAAAGCTGCTGGAATATCATCCAAGGGTCCAGGGGCCATCCTAAACGATAGCTGAACTTGGCATTGTTGTCTACCAGGTGCTGGCTTTAAATTATGAAGGATAGGAAAGAGTCATGGCTTGTTCTCTCATGGTTTCAGAGAGCCACTGAGATGGGTAAAGTGTGGTGGAGAGTCCCTGAGTGACAGCCTTGAGATGCTATTATGTGAAGCTTTGGGAGTAAAGCTTAGATTGCGTTGGAACCACAAAGATGCTGGAGGTGCCAGAGTTGTGGGATATCTGATAAGGAGAGCTGCACACAGGAAGTGGAACTACCGAGAGAGAGAGAGAGAGAGAGAGAGAGAGAGAGAGAGAGAGAGAGAGAGAGAGAGAGAGAGATGGACATTGCAAGCAGAAAAGCTGGAGGAACAGAGCCATCTAAGCCCTTTGACACTGGACATGAAGATACAGACAGGATTTGACATTTGCTTTGCTGAGTCTTGTGCTTGCTTTGGTTCCGTACTTCCTTACTATGTTCCTGTTTCTTTCTTCTTCCTAAATTCTAGACCGTTATATGTTGAAAGTATATAATTTGCTTTTTTACTTTTATTTTATTTTACTTATTCAAGACAAGGTTTCTCTGTGTGGCCTTGGCTGTCCTGGACTCACTTTGTAGACCAGGCTGGCCTCGAACTCACAGAGATCCTCCTGCCTCTCTGCCATCCAAGTGCTGGGATTACAGGCATGCGCCACCATGCCCAGCTATGCGCCACCATGCCCAGCTCGCTTTTTATTTATTTATTTATTTAACAGAGGGTTATAATTAAGAGATTTCCTAGAGTCTCAGAAGAGACCTTAGACTTTAAAATAAGGACTGATCCTGAGAGAATGTGGAGACTGTTGGAGTGGAACTAAATTCATTTTGCATTATGGTATGATCATGAGCCTGGGAGGACCGAGGAGTGTGTGTGGTGTCTTGAATGGGATGTCCCCATAGTCTTGGGGATTTAGTGCTCAGCTCCCAGTTGGTGGACTGTTTATGAGGTGGTGTCTTGCTGAAGGAAATCACTGAGAATCTTACTTTGAGAATTCAAAAGCTGCATACCTTTCCCAGTTCACTCTGATTGCTTCCTGATTGCAGGATGGAGATGTGAGCCCTCAATTTCCAGCTCCAGTGGCTGTCGCTCCAGTCTTCCCTCATGGATTCTTTTTGTTTGTTTGTTTGTTTTTTGTTTTTTGTTTTTCGAGACAGGGTTTCTCTGTGTTAGCCTTGGCTGTCCTGGACTCACTCTGTAGACCAGGCTGGCCTCGAACTCGCAGTGATCCGCCTGCCTCTGCCTCCCTAGTGCTGGGATTAAAGGCGTGCGCCACCACCGCCCGGCCCCTCATGGATTCTTATCCCTCTGCAACCATCACCATAATAAACACTTTCTTCTATACATTACCTTGCTCATCATACTTTATCAGAGCAACAGAAAAGTAACTAAGTTAACTACTGTGTGAATCATAGAACCAATTAGTTGTCCACAAACTATCCACCCATCCAACTTACCTCACATTCTGCACTCGGTTCCTAGTATTTTAAAGAGCAACGATGACAATCGCTGTCGCTGCAGTTTGAAGCATTGAATTAGTTGACAGGCGTGACTAAATTATGTCACCTATTAATTTCATGTGCAAGGTATTTGTCCATTGCTAATGATTTATTTGAGGCTGTTAAAATACTTGAGTTAATAAATGTTCATTGTAATAGGGGTGAGACAGATGAAGGAGACCCACACATGGGGCACTGGGCAGATGTGACTGACGCCTTGTCAAAGCCCTGCTCAGTTCTGCTAAAAATCCCTGTCATTGTTAATAATAAATTCTTTCAGCACTGTTGGAGTCAGTCCTCTCATCTCCGTGTCTCTTTAAGCAAGCACGTATGGGGGGAGGGGGGTGAGGTGATGTGACTCCTCGATTGGCAGCTGTTAAACTCTCCCTGTTTTCTCTGCTTGTCTTAAGCAAAAGGATTGTCAACCAGCCAGCACAGACAGCCCCGTGTCAAGAGCTCTTGAACTGTTTCTACTCACAGCCTCTCTTTGCCCAGGAAAATCATATGTAGCCCAGATCTATTGGCAGGTAAAGTAGGTGGACTAATGCTTTGGCATAACTGGACCCACCTCTAATTCCAATTGTTGACTGATCCTGTTATCGATGCCTCCTATTGCTTTTTCAATTTCAGTTAGTGTGTGACTTTTTAATTGCTTCCATCTGTCGATTAAATTTCTCCATTAGAGTGTTGAGTCATTTCTGTGTCTTCTTGAAGCAAAAGTTTCCTATTGGCTGCTCTTTGATTGGGGATTTTTTTTGGCACATATTGTGACCATGAGGAAGGTTAAACTTCCTAAAAGCTCATGATGCTTACTGGCATGAGACATCATGTGGGATTTGAAAAATTAGGGATTTATTCCAGTTCTTGTCTTATGGCTTTTTTTTGTGTGTGCCTATCTTTCCAGAAATATAAGCAGGCTGCTTGTGTGTGTGTGTGTGTGTGTGTGTGTGTGTGTGTGTGTGAGAGAGAGAGAGAGAGAGAGAGAGAGAGAGAGAGAGACAGAGAGACAGAGACAGAGAGAGAGACAGAGACAGAGAGAGAGAGACAGAGAGACAGAGACAGAGAGAGAGACAGAGACAGAGAGACAGAGACAGAGAGAGAGACAGAGACAGAGAGAGAGAGAGAGAGACAGAGACAGAGAGAGAGAGACAGAGACAGAGAGAGACAGAGAGAGAGAGAGACCTTTTTCTGACTTTTACTAATTCAGCACTAGACCAGATATTTCTCTGTTTGTATGTTGTCATTGCCTCAGCAAAAGAGCCATCCAAAACTAAGTTTGTCTTGTGTCTGTAGATGGTATTTTACACAAGGACTGGGGCTTCCCTAAAAGGGTGGTCCATCCCCACAAGGCTATCCGTAGGGTCAGGATGGGCCCTGTGCACCATAAATAGCCATAGAATTTTGTAAGGCACTGAAGGATTCTGCTCATCCTGAACATGCAATGTTTAATTTTTATTGTTTACTTGCCTAGAATTAGG
>OU015750.1:51225286-51264327 GCA_907169655.1 Acomys percivali
CCCCCCCCCCCAGTGACAAATTCCCTTCAGCAGGGCCACATCGCCTAAACCTCTTTCCAAACAACACCATGGACTGGGAACAGACTGCTTAAATACTAAGCCTATTGGAGTGGGGGGGGGGGGAGCTTTCTCACTCAAACCACCACCACAAGTTATCTTCCTCTTGGCATCAAGAGAAGGCAGTTTGAGTGAGATCAGATTCCCATGGTCTGTCCATCCTTGTAACACTGAATGTGCTTGGATTGGGGGAAAAGACTGAGTTCTGGGTGGTTGGTTCTCTATGTTCCTTCACTCTGTGCTTTTAACATGGCATCGTTCCTGATACCTGACAGAATCTCTGCTTTGGCTTCTGAGGTGGGGCTGCTCCTGTTGACAGCTCTAATCATTTGCTTGGTAAAAGGTTTTGTGGAAAAATGCTGTGGTTCTTACGAACTGGCTTTTAATATATTAGTGTTTAGTAATAGCCACGGAGTAATAATGCTTAATGAACTTTAGTGTCTCAGTGATAAGACATTTTTAAGTTTAAATGGGGGGGGGGCATACTAAGAGTAAAGCGTACAAGCTAATCTTCTGATTGGTGTGAAATATAATCTAAGTGACGAAGCCTTGTTTAGTGTGGGGAAGTTAGCGGACACGTCCAGGTGCACCGAGCCTACTGGGAGACATCCTGAGAGACGGATACTCAGAGTCTTTGTAGAGAGAGTATGTGTGGAGTAAATGGTGTTTGGAGATGCCAAGGAAATCAAACTTTCATGTTTTCGTAAATTTGCTAATGGTAACTCTGTCCTGTTGACTTATGAGTGGGGATTGCCAACTTCTGGATCTTGAGACATATAAAACTCAAGTGTTATTTTTAGTTCATTAACTTTTAAATGACATCATTTATTACTTTGGGACACTTTCTGAGACTGTATCACCCATAAAGTGATTCAGCCAAATGCTTCCTGTACTCGCTGTGCTGCTCCCAGGAATCACTCAGGACGAGACCAAGAGAACGCAGGGGCTTCTGTGCAGCACCCACTTGGTGTTGCTTGCGTGGCTTTCTGCTTTAATAAAGGAGCCATTCTATTTCATTGCTGTGTTAGTTACTTTTCTGTTGCTGTCAAAAAAACCTCCAGGGCCAAAAGCAACCTAAGAAAGAAAGGGTTTTTTTTTAAGGTTAAAAGGTCGACAGGTGATTCAGACAAGTGGGGGTGGGGACAGAGGGAGTGAGGGAGGAGAGAGAGAGAGAGAGAGAGAGAGAGATAGATATTAATTTGAGTGTGATGTGGTTTTTCCTCAGTGAATAATTTTCTTATGACTTACAAGTGAGAAAGTTGAGGCTTAACTAAATTACAAAACTTGCCTAATTGCAGAATGACACAGCACTGCCTTCTGGACAGCACTCAGTGTTTTGTTTTGTGTTTTTCTTTCCCCTCTGTGCCTTAACTACTACCTAATATTTTATTTTTTGTATGTGTTTTTCATTTGTTATTTTCTTTCATTTTTTTTTTCCTTTTTTTTGAGACAGGGTTTCTCTGCGTAGCCTTGGCTGTCCTAGACTTGCTCTGTAGACCAGGTTGGCCTTGAACTCACAATGATCCACCTGGCTCTGCCTCTCGAGTGCTGGGATTAAAGGCGTGCGCCGCCACCACCTGGCTCATTTGTTATTTTTTAAAAAGCTGTGACCTTAACATCTCATTTGAAGTTTATCCGACTCAAGCCAAAATAAGAAGAGTTTGGAAATGCCAACATGTGTTTTCCTCCCTGTACTCCTGCAGTCCACTTCATTTTCTTGTAGACCCCAGGTACTATCAATATCTCCAATTTCCTGCTCATTCATTTGTAGTTAGTTATGTGATGAATTTGGAAGTTGAATGTACTTCATTACAGTGATAACTGCCAGCATTTACTAAATGCATTCTTTAGGGTTGTTATCTGCGGATCCCCTTTTCAGACCACCTCTTGAATTCTGACACTATCTTTGTGACACAGGCTTTCTAATCATCTGCATTCTATAGGAGAAACTGAGGCATGGTGAGGTCATTGGTGTGCTCACAGTCCAGAGTTAAGCCTTGACTATGGATTTGAGTTTAGAGTTTGAGTTAAGGGCTCGTGTTCTTCAGATCTCTTAAGTCAAACGCCTTCTTTCCATGTTTCTTGTTCTTCAGCCTTCTTCTGTTTATTTATATAAGAACCCAATGCAAATTTATCACCGAGGTCACAGAATGTGTTTCCATTGCCTTGGATTTGTAAATGGCCCAAAGGTCAACATATCATCAGACAACATAATAGCTCTTAGAAATCCTCAGGCTTATAAAAGTGTTATGCCGTTACCTAGTAAGAATTACTTCATGTGTTTTGTTTTGAGATGGATACATTTCTTGGCATTCTTTTTCAGTGTCCCAAAATAGTCGTTCAGATGATGTGCATGAAATTGTTTAAATGAATATGCAGTAGTTAGCCCTACTTAAGCTATCCTTAAGTACTTAGAAAAACAAAACGTAATTTTCCTTTTTCCAAGATGTAGTTGCTGAGAGAAAAGATATTGCATAATTTTAGCTGGCTGAAGATGTTTGTACCAACCAAGCAAGTTAAAAATTACAGAGAAATTTCCAAGCAAACTTGTCTCTCTGAGATGTTGACTTCCCTTCTCCTGTTGACATAATAAAGGTCACTGGCTCCGACTAATGTGGTCTGCTTCCATCTGTAAAGTGAATGCTGCAATATTGCTGTCCTTATTCTCACTTTCTTGATGTGTTCACTGCCTGACAAATGTTTTGTCTTTGAATTATTTTTACTGAATGTGCTTAAAGAAATTAAGAAAAAAATTTTCTGCTTCACTTTATTAACAGAAGCTAGGCAGAATTCACAGATGCAAAGACACTCAGATATAGACTCAGACAGACAGACACAGTCTGTAACACACACACACACACACACACACACACACACACACACACACTTCAGATAGCAAATGCACATTTTGTGTTTTTCTTTTGGAAAACTAAATTAAATTAATATTATCTTTAGATCCTTGTCTCTTTGCTTCTCTCTCCATCTCTGTCTCTCTGTCTCTCTGTCTCTCTGTCTGTCTGTCTGTCTCTCCTTCTCCCCTTCCTCCCACTTTATTCCTTTGAGGCAAGGCCTACTTGAACTTAGACCTCACCTCACTTTGATTTAGCTAGATTGGCAGTAGCTGGCCAGGCCTAGCAATCCTTCACCACACTGGGGCACAGCAACATTGGAGACCACAGCTGGCTTGTTATGTGGCTTCTGGGATCTGAGTGTGGTTGCCCTGTGAGCACTCTCAACCACTGAGCCATCTCCCGTGTCCTCAAAGTTCTCTGCGAGGTGGCTCCTCAGCTTGCTCTCTGGGATCTTATGCGGTCCTGACATCCCCATTTCGGATGCCAGGCTTGCAGAACAGCGACGGGTTTTGAGAAGTGGCATCAGGGGCTCCCGTGGGCTCCCTGTCTTGGCCAGTGCTTTCTCCCACGTGTGCTTTGGCTAACAAACGTTTCACTGCATTTATTTATTTATTTGTTTATTTATTTATTTATTTATTTACAGGATGTTACTGTGGGTTGTGCACTCTTCATTCGTCCCCACCACCCCGATTCCTCGACTCCCGCCAGTTTTAATCATTCATGCTAGCTCCCTGACCTACTTTGCTTTCTATTTCTGTGATAATGTCACAACCCAAAGCACTTGGGGGAGAAAAGACTTATTTCAGCTTACAACTCTCATGGGAGTCCGGACAGGAACTCAAGATGAGAACCTGGGGTCAGGAACGGAAGCAGAGACTGTGGAGGAATGCTGCTCGCTGGCTCTCTCAGCTTGCTTTTTCATATAAATTTTCCATATAACCCACCCAGGGGTGGCACTGCCTACCATGAGCTGGGCCTGCCCACAGCAACCATTAACAAAGAAAATAACGCCCCAACTGTTGATTGACCAATTGGATGGGGGAGGCATTTTCTCAGGTGGTGTAGCCTTTAATCCCAGCACTCAGGAGGCAGAGGCAGGCAGATGGCTGTGAGTTCGAGGCCAGCCTGATCTACAAAGTGAGTCTAGGACAGCCAAGGTTACACAGAGAAACCCTGTCTCGAAAAACAAAAACAAAACAAAAAGAAGTCCCTTCTTCCTGGATATCCCTAGCTGTGGTAACTTGACCAAAACCTCCCCAGAACACTGCCTCATCTTGGCAGGATCTGCAGCTGTAAGCTCCTGTTTCTGCTCTGGACTTGGGGATTGGATGGCAAATGCCTCCCACAGGCTCAGGTTTTTAATCCTTTACAGGTGAGGCCTTGGTGGAGGAAGTATGAAATTTATGGTCACTTCCAGTTCACTTTCTTGGCTTCCAGTGTGGTGAACTATTATCAGCCAGCTTCCTGCTCTGCCCATCTGCTGCCAAGCCTTTTTCCCTATTACCAACCATTTCTATGGCAATGTGAGTCTGAACAAACTCCTCCATACGTTGCTTTGGTCACGGTATTTTATCACAGCACTGGAAAGTCACTGATGCCGTGGGCTCCTGTAGGGTGAGACCTGTCATGGCATTATTTCAGAAAAATCGGGAATAGGAATCTTAGTGGTTTTGTTTCTTATTCTTTCACCCTAAAGCCAGCTGACAGGATTTATTCTGCACCATGTTCAACTTCCTTGCACACAGAAGCTCACATTTCCCCTCATGTTGACCGTGTCTGTGCTGAACTGGTGGTCCCTACAAAAGCACATACATACACATAAACACAGTAGTGCATGCATGTGTGTGTGCCACTTACACATTTTTGGTTTTTTTGTTTTTCCCGAGATAGCATTTCTCTGTGTAGCCTTGGCTGGCCTTGGCTGGCCTGGACTTGCTTTGTAAACCAGCCTGGCCTCAACTCACAGAGGCCTACCTGCCTCTACCTCCCTGAGTGCTGGGATTACAGGCATGTACTACTGTGCCCTGCTGCCACATACACATTTATTTTGAAAAAACAACAACAAAATACCTTTGGGAATTTATTTTTCTACAAGAAAAAACCTCAGTTAATTGAAAAGAAACCTACTTGGTGGAAGTGGTAATATTTCATATTTAAGAAAAGGAAAAATATTGCTTAAGGTGAAGTAGAAAGATACTTACTTCAGCAGTTGAAGCAGTGGTTCTCAACCTTCCTAATGCTGCAACCCTTTAATACAGTTCCTCATGTAGTGGTGACCCCCAACCATAAAATTATTTTGTATTATGTCGTAACTGTAATTTTGTTACTGTTATGAATTTTAATGTAAATATCTGATGGCCTTGGGCGACCCCTGTGAAAGGGTTGTTTGACACCCCAAAGAGGTCAAGACCCACAGGTTGGATAGCCCCGAGTTAAGAGCACTTGCTGTGCAACCATGACCACCAGAATGTAGCTCCAGCATCCACATAGCAGTGTGCAACTGCAGCTCTGAGGAATCATACTATCCTGGCCTTGAAATGCGCACAGGAGCAACCCCACAACCCACACAAACAACAAAGTGTTTCAACGCTTTTTTTTAAACACACATAATTTACTGCATCTTTAAAAAATATGTCATCTATTTTTATTAATATATTTTCAATATAAAAGTATTGCTATAAGGAACTTCAGAGCTTAACTGTAGTCTGATTGTAACTAATAACATGATATAGTTTCTTTTTACTGCTGCATTATTCACCTCCCCATGATTAGATGTTAGTAATAAAAAAGAAAGATATTATGCCACTTGTGACAAGATGGACGACCTTAGAGGACATTATACTAAACAAAATAATCCAGACTCAAAAGGTAAGTGCTGTATAGCCATATTTATGTACGAATTAAGAAATAGTTGATCTCACAGAATGATGGTTTCTCGGATATAACCTTTCAATTACAATATGAATAAGGTCTGGGATCTTATACATAATATAAGCATAGTAATATTATTAAGAAGAATGTACTGTGTACTTGTAATTTGCCAGGATAGCATATGTTAAGTGCTTTCTTGACATGGAAAGTGATAACAAGGTAAGACATGGAACTGTTAATTAGACTGAGGGTGTTAATAACTTTGAACACAAATGGGTATAGGCATTTCATTGTTTATGTTAAATGTATATATGTTTTATTTGCTAATTATACCTGAGGAAAGCTGGAGGAATGCAACCACTTTGTTGTATGAGATGGATATGAGCTTCTGGGGAAATAGTGCAGTTTTTGTTTTGGCCGTGAATGATACCCACTAGAACTCAGTAACAGCTAGAATAAGCCGTGAGCTGGGGGTTGGTGCAAAGCCTTAGTTTCTGAGGGTCACACTAGTCTGAGGGTGGCTGCATTGTTTACGTTCCTCTGTGTCGGCTGTAATTAATTCTAAACACTTCCTCTCTCCAACTATGCTATCTTTAAACAGCAGGAAAACATAAAACGAAGGAGATAAATACACACACACACACACACACACACATACACACACATACACACACACACACACACACAAGATATGTGGCAGCAAGCATTCTTGGAAACTGATACCCTTTGCTGGCATCCTGTGAGGTTTGAAACAAATGTCTTAATTGAATGAAAGCCAATTAAACACCCATTAAGAAGTTGTTCTAGAATGTTGTTTCGTTCAGCAACAGCAGTCGCTGATTTTTCCTGACCACGGTGGGGAACATGAATACGAAGTGAGGTAAAGGGGGCAGTTTTGAAGACTGTGGTTGAACTGTAAAATGTGGTCTGGAGTTGCTGTGATTTTATTCGAGTCATTGGTACAATAGCACATTTTAGGATGTTGGTGTACCTCATCGGTAGGGGGAAGATAGAGGCTAACACCGTGGGAGATCGTAATAGAAAAAAAAAAAGTGAACCTCTTTTCTGAATAATCGTTTCTAAGCTTCTTTTGAACTATTTATATTTAGCAAGTTTGATGGTACATGCATAGGCTCAAAACCCTCCCCAGTAAAATGAAGGCTAGTGGTTCATAGATAGCCTGAAATGGGCTGCTCAGGGCTTTGTGTTCCTAGACATAACATTTTTTCTAGGGTTTGCATCTAAACTGTATGCCAGGAATCTAATACCTACTGTACATTTCGCCTCAATGACCACCCAACTTTGAAGATAACAGACAGCAACAAGAGGGTGTGGCCAGCACTCCCATGCATAGCCCTGAGATGCTGCAAGCTCTCAAATTATCTCACTGCTCCTATCCATCCCCACACGGAAATTGTGAGTACAGGGGATTAGAGCTCTTCCTTTCTACATAGCTAAGCAGCATCACATAGTTTACCAGGCTTGCAATCCTTATTAAACAGGTCAGCTTCAATACCACATTAGAACTGTCAGTGGCTCAGTGGGAATTCCGAGAGTATGAGCTACAAGGCAAGGCCTATTGGAGCTAAAAGCTTGTGCTCCGGTTTTAGGAACAAAATAGACCTGTAAGTAGCAAAGAGGTTTATTGTATCTTTCACACCTCAGTTCTAACAGTCTTCACAATGAATGAGCTCAAACCTTTAGACAGAATACAGAGACTCTAGTATGGCTAAAGGTGTAACTATGGCTCAATAGTGTCCATATGTTTTAGTTCTGTGTGTGAACATGGACTCCATAGAAGCCTTGTGTGTGCCATCTGGCCCTTATGTAGAAGGTCTGACCTAAAGTCACCTTCTATGGACGCGCTGTCTTAAGGACTGCTCTTGCTCTCCTTCATCAAGAGCAGACAAGAACTCCCAATGCCATTTTCTTTCCTAGCATACTTCTGTATCCAGAATCTTAGGGATGGTATTTTTTTTCCCCTCCGGCACATCAGTGACTGGGCTGCGCTACAAGGGAACACATACATCACATGGTACCTTTCCTCTCTCTTAATGGCTTACATCATCAGCCTCATCCTCCTGAGTGTGGTCTGACTCACTGTGTCATTTGGTGCATAGACACCTGCCATGTTTCAGCTGGGCTTTGTCATGCACAAAAGTCCAAGCAGCTTGCTGTTTACCCTGGGCTGTGCTTACAGTTTCCTGTTCATTCAAATGACATCTGGGAGATTTGCGTGGATTAATATTCAGATGATAGAAGTTGACTTTTTATTCAAATAAAAAGATAAGGACTGGTTCCTTTAGCGAGGGGCTGGAACTGGAGCAGTGTCACATCTCCTTGTTGGAGTGAATCACTGTCCGTTATTTTATCAAAGGTTTTCTTTCTTTTTTTTTTTCTCACCATTTTCTATTTTTTTTTAATTTATTTTTTTCTGTTTTCTTTTTTCTTTTTTATCTTTTTTTAATTAATTTATTCTTGTTACATCTCTATGGTTATCCCATCCCTTGTATCCTCCCATTCTCCCCTCCCTCCCATTTTCCCCTTATTCCCCTCCCCTATGACTGTTCCTGAGAGGGATTACCTCCCCCTGTATATGCTCATAGGGTATCAAGTCTCTTCTCGGTGACCTGCTGTCCTTCCTCTGAGTGCCACTAGGTCTCCCCCTCCAGGGGACATAGTCAAATGTGAGGCACCAGAGTACATGAGAAGGTCATATCCCTCTCTCCACTCAAGTGTGGAGACTGTCCTGTCCATGGTCTAGATCTGGGTAGGGGTTTAAAGTTTACCGCCTGTATTGTCCTTGGTTTGAGCGGGACCCCTTGGCCCAAATCTGCCTATCATAATGTTCTACTTGTAGGTTTCTAGGACCCTCTGGATCCTTCTACATTGCTATTCTCACATGGTTCTCTCATCCAGAGTCCCAATAGGATGTCCTCCCCTCTGTCCCAGTTTCACGAAAGCCTTCACTTATCAAAGGTTTTCTATCCAGCCTGCCAATGTGCTTAGGCTGAAGGCCGAGGATAAAGAAAATATCATGAGATGTGTAAATTATGTTATTGGGAAATAGCACAAAATTAATTAAAACCTTCATTAAATGTCTCCTCTGCTTATTGCACTCCTGGATCAATGTTCCCAAACCCCCACCTGTCCCATTCTTTGAGGGAGTATTATATAAGGAGCTGTGAAGGCTGAAATAATAACCGTCTTTCAAGAGATTGATTTCTGCCATTTAGACTAAGTGATGTGTGGCCCGAGAGGCAGAGAAGGACGGTGGCAGGAGGTGATGGGAGCCAAGAATCAGAACAAAGGGCTGTTTTGAAGTCTTCAGTGTGGGAGCTGATGGCCATCTCCTTGGTGGAGGATGGACCCTTTTTAGACAGGTGCTCCCTTACAACATTAGACATCAGCCGACTTGCAGGACAGCAGTCCCTTAAAATGCATGTAAGAGTCTTATGTGTATAGCATAGTCTCCTAGTGAGAATTATTTTCTTTTTATAAATGGTGAATCATCAATGTGATCTTACACATAACCATAAATTCTTGTATTTCTAAGCCAGTCAGAAGCAAGTTAATGCCTGATGCCTTCTTCTCTTTATTGCTACTCCAATGCCTTCTCTGCCTCAATGCTCTTTTTGTCCTCATGCCAGTAAAATTATTTATATGCTTGTTTTATTTTTAAGTCAGGACACTATTCCTGTTAAGTGTATTAAAAGCCAAAAGATTTTTTTCCCTAAGGTGAAGTAAGATATTTTGAAATTACTATTTCTGTTTGAAATGAACAAATACCTGGATAACATATATGAAGTAATGACTTTTAAGACAGACTATGATGGAATGCAGCAATTCCTTGGAAAAAGGAAGGAGGAAAGATGAGTCCTGCAGTCGTCAATGTATAGCCTTCAGTGACCATAGCATGCTGGGAGGACAAAGCCAGACGTGTTGGGTAGACTCTGTGTGTGAAATGAAAGTGCCTTTAGTAGGAATAGGGATGCCATAGAGGACATGTGTCATATAGATGCCATAGAGGTCATGTGTCACATAGATGCCATAGAGGACATGTGTCATATAGAGGACAGTTCTTCATGGGGAACAATAGGAATTTTCCCAGATGAATTATGGTGTGCCATTGATTAGGAACACTGATAGATGCACTCTGTCAAGAATGTCAAGGCAGGCTAGGGAACATCCATGACTCTGTGGTCCGATAACACCACAACACTGAGGACAAAACCATTCCTAAAACATGAAGCACATACGTATTTGGAGAAGAAACCATTCTGACACAATGCCTGTTTTGACCGGTCTGAGGACTTCAAGGGGACTTTGTTTGTTTGTTTGTGGTGTCGTAAAACAAACAAACAAACAAACAAAAAAACCCATGACCTTGAACCACTACTTTGTTAGTAGTACATGCTCTGAGTTTTACTTTTGTGCTGGCATCATCTTCTGTGAACAAGTGTCTCAAAATAAAGAAACATATGTGTTTAATGTTATTAATAAACGGGCAGTCACATTCCTGCAGGTGAAATGATACTGCAGGCATAGCACACTCTGCTACTTACCACAGAGCATTTTAATCATTAATTAGAGATAAACACCTTAGCCGCATGGTGAGAAGTGAAACTTTTCCTATTTAATGGTTATGTAAATTATAAGGAGAGAGAAAAAAATAATTTATGCCAGTGAAATCACTGTTGAATTTCACAGAAAAAGATGCTCTTGTCTTATAAGTTATTAGCATAGAAATCAGTGTCTGTATGTAAATGCATGGCTGACATAGCCAGTGAAGTTAGTTTTTTGAAAAGCTTGCCTTTGCTGGGTGGACTGGAAGAGACCTGCTGACTGGTAAATACTTCCCTCGCAGATGCTTGAGAGCAACAGGGCAAGATGCTGAGACAGTGGATTGAGGTTCTACTTTCCACTTTTCTTCCTTTTTTAAACATGCTGTTAGTTCATAAAAATTAAATTGCACTGGGTGGAGAGGCTGAGTCTCAGGTGGCTTCTGTGTAGACAGGTTAGAGGGAAGGAATCTCACCAGGAGAAAGTCCTGGCCCCAATGTATGATACTGAGCAGGTCACATTACCCCCCATGGACATCAGCTTCTTTGTGGAAAGTGTATATATCCCTGTAGGAATAAGCATTCATGACATGAACATTGCCATGTTACAGCTGCTGATGCCTTAGACCCATGGGAATGGCAAAGCCTTTTCCTGGTCCCACTTCAGTTGTTGATGGGCAGTTGACATTTAGCTAAAACTAGTATGTGAAAAAAAGTACCAACCACAGCTTCCTCCTCCCAGACACTGCTTCATTACAGAGCCCTCCTACCCAGATTGTTACCTCTCTTCCATTCAGCTGCATATAATAAAGATGTTCAGTTTCCCCGCTGCTCTTGAGTCTCCAACAGAGAGCAGGGCTCACCCTGTCCCAGCGTTTCTGTACACGTGTCTGCTGTTTCTTTATTCCCAGTCAGCTCAAACCCAAAGCAGTGCAGATGACATGCCTTCATCTGTGAGGTAAACGCACTAACTCTAATTTATGAATATAGGTAGCTTGATCTTTATTCTACAAGATGAGTCTTTCTCCTGGCTGAAGAAGCGATGGCGAGGCTAAGCAGAGTGATGCTGTGCCCTTTCTGTGTACCTCTCTGGCCATTAGTCCTCCCTGACATACCCCATCAATGCACTGTGATCGACGACAACATGGAGATTCATGCTGGCTTGTTTTTTTTTTTTTCTCCCACGACTGTCCTAGATGCTGTAGGTTTTCAGAAGGCTAAGGCTTCTTCATCCTAGTGATTAATACGCAATGCATGGACAGGCCAGTGTCCTCACATCAGTCACTCATTGGCACCCGAACTTTGTCTAACTCAATAGAACTGTGTACGTATTAAATACTTTTCTATGATGCTGAGTTAGTGTTGATGATCTGTAGTTACTAACAGAAAACATCAAATTTTTGTCTGGGAACATGAAAAGCAAACTGCCTTAGTTACTTATCACAGCAATATCTGAACAATATCTAAGAGGCTATAAGACTTCATTACATGACTGTTAGTATTTTCTGATTTTTGACAATCTGAGATATTTCCATGTTTGGTAGAACAAACATTATTTAGCTTTCAAAAGTTATTTGTTTTTTCAAGACAGGGCTTCTCTGTGAAACAGCCCTGGTTGTCCTGGAACTTGCTTTGTAGACCAGGTTAGCCTTGAAGTCATAGAAATCTGCATGCTTCTGCCTCCTGAGAGCTGGGATTAAAGGCATGTGACACCACCATCCACCTGGAGATAGTCTTCAGGACACTGTTATTAAAACCCCAAGGCTGGGAAGAAAACGGTACTGTCATCATCTTTACAGGATTTCCCTGCTCTGTGAGCTACATATCATTGTGAACGAGTCTCCACGATCCTGAGTGGCTTAAAGGAAGAAGGGCTTATTTCCCACAGTTCTGTGGGATGACTAGAGTTGTCCCTCTGAGCTGCAGGCTGAGGTGACCCATGGGATGGCTTTTAAGAGCAAGCCCTGCTGTAAGCTGGCATGGGAAGCCCACCTCGCTGTTCTCACATTTGTGGAGCCCTGCTGTTCACTGTTCCTATGATGTCAGTATTATGTCCTGAATGTTTGTGTCACCTGTTTCTCCCTAGTCATAAGTTGGAACTGTTTACCCAGCTAAGGAATTTTATTATTTGATCAGTTTTTCAGTCAGCAGGATTGCTTTCCTGAGCTAATTTTCCAGAGCGAGTACATGATGCTTCTGACTCTGTGTGCCTGAAGAGCTGGAAATGACTTTCTGTGGCTCTCCCATATTAGCTTGCACTTGTCTATTGAATTCTTGTGTCCCTTAAGTCATCAAAACTATTTCATACTTAAGGAGGAGCTATTGTACAACATGAAGATTTATCATTCAATTCAGTTTACCTGGCAGTTGCTTACTGTCAGTCTGTTGTGTGTAGTCTAGATAACATTATTTCTATTCCTTGGATACTTGTGAGTTTAATGATTCAAATGTAAATTCTTACATTCTTACTATGCTTGCTTATTTATTTATTGTCTTCTGAGCTGGAAGTAGATTTCTCTAGCTGGTCTCGTTTGTTTTGTGGCATTCCTGCAGCATAGAGTCAGCTTCTCCATACTTGAAGTTCTGCTCTTGGTTTTCATTTAAAAGAAAATTTTCTTGGCTCTTTGGAAAGTGTTCTTTGTATAGGTAAAACACTCCTGAAAGACCTTTAGGATTATAAAATGTTATCTTATTTATTTATTTCTAAAAATACGTTATTTTACAGGTAAATATTTTCTTTATTTCTCATTCATTCATTCATTCAACAAAATATGGCATTAGTTTTTCTTGGCACTGGTTATATATAATTGACCTAAAGAGACTTGAAATTTTATATTTTATTATTAGATTATATATTAATGAGCAATAGATGTTTATATCCTTTCTTTGAGGAGTTCACACTCTAATTGAGAGACAAGAAAAATGAGTAATGACCATTGTTTTGGAGGGTTCCATTTTCTTTATTCCTATGCCTCATGACCTGTTGAAAAGGCTCATGGAAGGCTGACTGGTTGTGCTCACAGGTATGAACACACATCTGGATTTGCAAGAAGACAGCAGCCATGTTTTTAAGGAGACCTTCTGAAGAGCCTCTTTCCAGGAGTTGAAGTTGTGCAGTTCTGTTCAGTTCCATTCAGTTCCTGCAGTCAGTTCAGTTCAGTTCATGGAGTTCAGAGGCAGTGTTTCCAAGCAGAACAATTCAGTCAGAAGTTGAGAGAGGCTGGATTGAATCAGTTGGCTTGGAGAGGAGTTTTGAGTCAGAACAGTCGAGTTGAGCCAGCCAGCCAGAGTTCAGAAAGAACTAGAAAGGATAAGCTTATTCAGAAGTAAGTCTAGGAGGCTGAAAACATTCTAGACCTGGGTTAGCATATGAAGACTGGAAGCTTCCAGGGGCAGGTCTAGGGATAGAGAGAAATGCTCTGGGCTCAGCCCAAGCCATGTCTTCGTAAAACATAAAGCTTGGGTATGGCTCTCATCTCATCCCCTCTTCTGAGGAAATAGGAGCAGCATCTACAGAGTCTAGCTACGAGGTCCTGGCTAGTCTAGAATGCATCATCCATCCCTAGCTGACCTCTAATTCACCACAATCATCTTGCTGCTGCCTCCTGAATGCTGGGACTGCTTGGCTGTAAACATTTTAACTTCAGAGGGAAAAAAAATCATCAAGACATTTTTGGCTGTTTAAAATTTCATTTTGACAGGTTAAGGGTTTTCTTTCCTAGAATGCAGGGTGAGATGCCCCTGGGGTGTTTAGCACAGGCTGCTTCAAACGAGGTATTTTTTGTTGTTGTTGTTGTTGCTTTTCCCCAGGGACGCTACAGCTATTGTTACTGACTTCCATTGTTCCTTCTAGACTTGGTTCTAAAGTTGAACTTTGGCCCCTAGAGCTGCCCCAGGGCCAGACCTCACTGCTACCCCCTTCACTGGTAATGTGAAGTCTGGGGTTCCATTTGCTGAGGGAGGCTGTAAGCTGGTCATAGAACGAGCTTCTAGTCTCTGCTGATGATAGTTTGTCTGTAGACAGCCAGGGCAAGGTGGAGTGCTCCCCCCCCCTCGTGGAGTGCTCCCCCCCTTGTGGAGTGCTCCCCCCTCGCCCATTTTTCTACCTGGCAACACTGTTCTTAATTTGGAATCTATTATGGTAATTTCCTATAGGATTTGGATTTTCAAACTTTAAGCGAGTTTTTTTTTTTTTTTCCCCTCTCTAGCTAGGGCTGGTGAGTAGGCATCTGTCTCTGGATTAAGGACGTACCCAGGAGCTTTCTTTAGTGGATGGATGTGATGTTGGGGCTAAGGTGGTGTTCTCACATTCTTGGAGATGGTACTGCTGTTCAATGGCTGTTGTCGGCTGTACCAGGAGGTCAGTGGGTCCACATGTTCGCTGTCTTTGTCTTCATTCCATGATGATGTTATGACCACATACAGTGGTATTACTCCAATTGCAGTTTCTGACACTATTCAAAAAGACCATAAACAGGTGCACTGGGACCTAGAAATGAATTTATTCTGACATTCCTAAGATGATGTCACTGTCACCATTCTCCAAGTTGTACATGTGGATAATCTTTAAGGAAACACTAGCAAATGCACCAAAGTAAGGCTGGGCTTGTTCTCCTTTTGGAAGAAATTGAGATGATAAAAGAGGACGCTTCTGAGGTTAGATTTGTATATAAACTTGTTAGTATTTTATATTAAACAATCCTCTGTTCTTACCTTAAGTTATAAGCCCCTAAGGGCAAGGGTCCTGGTTCCCTACCATCCTGGGTCAAGTCAAGGTATCTCTGAACATATATGTTGCATGGTTAATCCTATGGCGTTGAAAATCTGAATTAATCACTTGGTTCAGGCTTGTTTTCTACACAAAAGAGTTTATAAAATATGCTATAGAAAGGTTGTTGCTCCCATGTCAGTCTTTTTAGTCACATCAATAGACAGTGCAGCATCATTATTTTCAATATGAAATCCCCACCAGAAATCTCTGGAAATAATACATTCCTTGCCGGCATGTTATGTCGATTAAATTAGGTAATTCACAGTTTGGGGCACATTGCTAGAACATAATAATGTTAGTTTCCTTTTCTTCTTTCAAAGATGACAACTTAAGAAAAAATATAGCACCATCTACAAGATGAGAATAAGGAAATAAAACCCAAAATGGCTTTTGAGGTTTATTCAAGTTGATTATGCTTGCCTGGATATGGTTCTGAGTTTTTGTCGTTGTTGTTGTTTTGATGTAGATCAAATCAAGCTAAGAATCAATTCTGAGAAGTTTTTCAATTAATTTTGGCACCAGCAGAGTTCATTTGCTCATTATGTTATTACTGTCTCATTCCTGGTTTTTAGTTTAGTCTATGAGGCTGGAAAGAGCCTTTTGGTTTGATTTAATGGGTCCTCAGAGAACTAGCAGACTAGTGTGGGTTTCAGACGAGAGTTCAGTGAATGTTTTGCTCATTATTTTAATCCCATGTTGCGGTTAAAAATGAAGACAGCAATGTATGTGTAAATCTTTACGATAGTTAGAATTATGTTGAATATCCTTGGGTATGTGTAGGATTGTAAAAAGACTTAAGTAGTTACCAAATAAAATTCTTCCAGCCTTTGGGTCATAAATATCATGCCTATTTCTCTGCATCAGTAGGAAACACAATATAATCTTAGTTGTAGAATTTTTTTTTTTCATCATTATTGCTGAGCTTCTAAAAGAACACCCTTAGGCCTTAGAATGTAGGATCGTATAGGATGTTTGTTGGGTCCTCCCGACTGGTATGTGCGTCTGATAACAAGAACCGAATTAAGAAGACGGGGAAGGAAAGCTATACAGTTTTAGTGAAGTTTGCTCCCCAGTATTTATAGTTTTCACAAAACAGCTATATTATGGGAGTAAAAGGCCATAGTTATTTCATGAACCAGAACTGTAAAGTCAGCTGGAACGATATTGCTGCTTCATAAATAAAGAGTATTAAATACTAAAGATTTTAAATTTTTCATTAGAAAACTATTCCTTGGAGGCAGTTTTAAACCATGAAGGTTTATTTCATCTCTGATAGTTTGTAGCAGATTTGAGACTTAGCAGTGGCCTAAATTATTATTTTATTTATGTTTGAAGGTAATGTTGTTTTTTCAGATAAGCCTCTGGCAACATCTTTGACCAGACAGAAATATAGAACAAATAAGTTGACTTCATAATTTAAAATCATGAAAGGACTTGAGATATAATTGAAAAAAACATTACACGAAGGCAGTATCTCCTTCAATTTGTAGACACTTCTAGACCGAAATTATGCTTGGAAAAAATAGTTTTAATACTCAGGACAAATAAGGAGCAGTATAAGTTAACCCTGAATTGATATTCTAAGTAGACCATCTAGAGATCTCTTGAAACGGTGCTACAACTGCCTCATATCTCAGAACTTGGCATTAATTTTAGGTAGTTTTAACAGGAAGTCCAGGCAGCACAGTTGGAGTGTTAATGCACCATGTGATTTCTATTTAGGGTTTCTCAAGGCCGCCGTGTTTTAAGTACCTTCTGAAAGACTGGGCCAGCAAAGGTCGTTGTGGTGTATGGTCAGTGGGATTCACGTTTATTGCCCAGAACCACTGGAGCTGCTACCCTTTTAATACCTTCCCTTCAGGTTTAATCTGGGGCCCCTGAAGGACCACATGTAGCCATTCCTATCTGTTTGCAGATAGGTGATAGCTATAAAGTAAACAAGCCGGGAGCGCTGGCACACACTTAATCCTAGGACCCTGTGAGTTTAATCCCAGATCTCCGTGAGTCTGAGGCCAACATGGTCTACACTGAGTTCCAGGAAGGCCATGGCTGCATATGGGACCCTGTCTCAATCAACCAAAACAACACACACACACACACACACACACACACACACACACACACACACACACACTATTTAAACAACTGATGGTTTACTGTATGTCTTTAAGAAACAAGCAGTCACCAAAGGAAGGGATCTAAAAATAGACTTTGCATCAAACTGATAAGGGCTTTCACCATGTTGTCCTAGATTATAAAATGACATGGTCATGCATAGTTTTTGGTCAAGATCCTTTCCTTTGTAAGTGAAAGGATCTTGGTGGGTTGGAGTGTAGAGGGCCCTGAGACAGTGCGCCCCCAAACCATGCAGTGTCCCCAGCCCTTCACTTGGGCAATAGCTGTGAAGAATTGGAATCCATGTTTCTTGAGTTACAGTCCTGAGCTAGTCCTGCGGGGAGAGGTAGATGCTGCAGTGAATGCACATGCTCTTGACTTAACCCTTTCTGAGGATAACCCTGGTTCCATCTCAGCCCTTGTTTGTTTATCTAATTGCATTTCTGGGCCACAACCTGGCTCAGTGAAAACAATTGGCTAAAAGTGACCTAAGATAGCATGGCAAAGAGAGAAACGCCGAGACTGTTAGTGACACCCCAATTCCCTGAGGGGATTTAGTCTACTTTGTCTCCTGACTTGTCCTTTAGTCTCATCTCTGTTGTTGGTAGTCTTGGCTCGTGCTGCTGTGTTATATGTATTTACTTTTTCAGCCTGTTAGAACGGGTATTCCCACTGACCTATGACTTGGCTCTTGAATGAGAAGCCATTAGAGCCATCAAAGAGAGGACTATGGAGTCATATATCTGTTGCTGCTGTTCTTTTAAACTGAAGTTCCTATAAGTCAGTACTGTAAGCACAGAGTAGGCAACACTTTGGAAGAATTCCTGCTGTCTGTTTCCAGGGAGACAATCATTTTCTTTACTTGACATTTCCCAAATGGACCCTACTAGGGTAGTAAAGTCACACTTAGTTTTGTTTCTCTCACACCTACTAATTGATGCTGTTGTTACAACAACAACGTGTTCTCTGACCTGCTTCTGACACCACACGAGCTTCGGTAGCCTGAGGCAGAACCATGTATTTGTTTTTGTTTTTGTTTGGTTTTTGTTTTTTTCTGTTCTGGTTGGCAACCTTCCATCCCTGCAGCTGTGTTACCCTGACCTTGTTTGGGGAAATACCTTTGAATATTTTCACAGATTTAGTGCCATGATCGCGCTCCCCCCCCACCCTAGTGGTTGTGCGATAGTCTTTGACATGGATGCTAAATCGTTGAAATCTTGATCTGTGAAAGGATGTTGAGTTGCATTACCCCAGCATGTTGAGCATTTAGGTCAGAGGAGTTTAAAAAAGAAATACTGACCCCTGGTGGTGTAATATTATATTCTATTAAACTAGGTGAAGAAAAAATATTGAGTTCAGACTCTTCCTTAAATATAGTGGATTTTGCTTACACACAACACAAAATAATGCTTAGGTGTATAGTATTTTACACTAATAAGTGATAACAGAAAAGAGAACAGAATGCTATTTTATACAGCAATACAGGGAACAACATACATGTTGCATTAAAAAAAAAAGCTTTGACCTAAAATTCCTTTGTGTCTTTGCTTTGATATTCTCACACACTTTCATCCAAAAAATCCTATCCATATTAGTTGATTTTTATAGAGTACTTTCCATATGAAAGAAAACTCCTTCAGATTTTATCTCATTTTCTCCTCAAATCAACTGAGGCAAAATGTGACCGTTCTTTGTAGTTTAAAGAAGGAAAAATAAAGAACATTAGGAAAGTTGAATAACTTATCCAAATGAATATAATTAGAAAGCCTGAGCTGGGGTGGTGGTGGTGGTGCACAACTTTATCCCAGCACTTGGAAGGCAGAGGCAGGCAGGTTTCTGTGAGTTTGAGGCTAGCCTGTTCTACAGAGCAAGTTACAGGACAGCCAAACCTACACAGAGAAACTCTGTATCGAAAACCAAAACCAGCCAAGCAACCAACAACCAACCAACCAAACAACCAATCAAACAAAAGAAGGCCGGATTAGGCATCTGAACTTTAAAAGAGATAAGCAGTGTGTCTCTGATCTAAGACTTTAAGAACTGTAGCATCTTAGAAGGACCATGAGCTCATGAGTATGGCAGGCAAAATATCTCAGGCTTCTCCCTTTACATTTTCTCACCTTTAGTCACTTTCATGACCTTCTCATGACTTTTGGTCTCCACGGCTAATGGTTATTACCATTGGAATTGAACTTAACTTATTTATGCTGCCCTAGCTTAAACAGTATTGCCCCCAAAAGTCTAGTGAGTAGTACCTTTGAAAGCATAGCTATTGCATGACACACACACGTGTATTCACACAAATTTATATTTATATATTATCTTTTACTTTATTGGTTATAAAATATATATTTACTCTACCCAGTAAAATAAAAATTATTCTTTTTATCACTTAAGGTCATATTACAGTATGTTATGAATATTGTTCTTAGTTCACAAAGCCCTCAGCAGACATTGCAGGTTTGAATATCAAAACAGAATTTAGCGTTCAGTCTCTCTTTTCTTTCCCATCTGATATTTGTCTCAGGTTCCATTTAGACTTTTCTCCACAATTCAGTGTCCTGTGTGCTGTGCTTACTGCCTGACAGGCACCCAGAGAGCAACTGTTAAGCTATGAACTTGATGCTTTTCAAATGTATGTTGAGGCATCTGATTCTATTGACTTTGCCTTTCCACTCTTATTTATATTTTAGCCAGTATGGAAATACATAGCAGAGATGTATAATTCTGCCAACTATACTATATATTCACTTTGTCTTAAAAACAGTAAGATGAAAAAACTATATTACCATTTATATATCTGAGAATATTGAGATTCAGGGATACAGAAATTTAGAGAGATGGCAGAGCGCGTTTGTCTGATTTCTTGATTTTGAACCCAGACAACTTGATTACTGAGTCAGTCCCAAAATGCTTGAGACTATTTCCTGACCATTAACTCCACTGCCTGGCGCTCTCTTCCATCCCCACTTCGTTTCTCTGCCTAGTACAATCCACATACTCACACCCATAGCAGCGCTCAGTCTTTTAGGCTAGAAACTGAGAATTACATAACAGAAGTTAGAATCAGTAACTAAATTTGCTGTGACATATTTTTTTTTCAGTGTAATGCAGTTCGACATGTGAATTTTTGCCGTTTAATGGGAAGGTCACATAGTTTGGACTCATATTATTTGTATTATAAAAACACAGTATAAGCCAGGTATGGTAGTGCATGTCATCAATCCCAGCACTTGAGGAGGTAGAGGCAGGTGGACCTCTATAAGTCTGAGGCCAGCTTAGTGTAGAAGTGAGTTCAGGACAGCCAAGGCTACACAGAAAAACCCTGTCTTAAAAAAACAAAAAACCAACCAACCAACCAAAAAACAAACCACAGAAAATATTTCGTTGGTGTTGTATTCCGAAGCTAATATATAAGCAGGTCCCATCAGGCTAAAGATGTAAGGTCCAATTGAAAAGCAATCAGATAGGAGCAGTGTGTCCTGGGTAATACTGTGTAATCAGCTAAACGGTTCCCAGGTTCCCAGCATTCCTGTTCTCCAAAGCAGAGATGTGTTTGGATCTAGCCCAATGCCCAGGACAAGTTCATGCACAAGCTTTAGCACAGGGATTTTTTTTTAAACCAAGAAACAATATCTGTGTTAATGCACACAGTTACTCCATTCCTTTCACGGATTAACCTGCTATTCTTTCAGTTTTCAGATGGGACTTTGACTATGGGGATGATACTTCTGGGGGAAGAAATATAACTTAAGGCTTGTCTCAGGGATGCTCATGACAAAGGAGCCAACTAGTTTCTGAAAGTGAGAACCGGGCGTCCTCCTCTGTGAATCAGAAGTTTGCTCTTCAAAGCCCCTCTGTCTGTTGTGATCACCTGCTTCTGTGATGGGTACATCTGCGGCTTTGCCCGCCTGTTTCTTGATCTCACTCACCCATTCAGTGCACAGGTACACATATCATTTTTGACTGGTCTCCTCCTCTCCTCCTCTCCTTGCCTTTCCCTCCCCTAACCCCTTCTCGTTTGTTTTGATGGCTCTAGATCTTTGCTTCATGTCCCCGCCTGGTCGGGAGCAGTTCGTTGGCCATATCAGGCCACCATGGGTAGCATGCATATTTATGTGCACAAACTTTATTTCTCTGAAGCCTCTTTTCCTTTGTACAGTTCTGCACAGCTCTCAGTGGTGGTGACAGGCTCTGGCCACTCTACGCTTCCAGCAGCACTTGGCGTTGCTAGTCATTTTCCACATAGCTATCTAGTAAGTGTGCAGTGTTATCTTACAAGGGGTCAATCTGCATTCCTCAAGCAAGCTTGGACTTTGCAATGCCTTCCTTAGCCATTCATATTTATGTAAGTTTTTATATTGTGTTATTTGTCCTTGGTTAAATACATGTATTTCATAAGGTTTCTAGGAACTCAGTGGGGTTTTCTATTCATTTTCTTGAGCCACCCACTGATGAACATATCTTTTATTTTGGGGCAATATTAATTTAGCATTTTTAACCTTTCTGGATTATATTTTCAATTATGAATTTTTACCTACCCGCCCCAAATTATGGAATATAAATGATATGATGTTTATTTTTAAATGTTTGCTATTTTTGTTCTTGTGTCTAGGTCTGTGAACCTTATCAACTGGATTTTTATGTGGTATAGCTTAGGGGGTGTAGCTTTCGTGGTGTGTCTTGGTGTCTTACTGTGGCGTTTATTTGTGTTCCAGGGATGGGAGCTCAGTTCATGGGTGGACTAGCTGGTCTCTTTGGCAGCACTGAGTTATAAGGACCAGTTTGTGTTTGTCAATGGGAAAGAGCTGGTGGCCTGTGTTTATCTTTTCTTTGTATTGGGGTTGAACTTCCTGCTTTCCTTAGCAGACTGTGAGAATGATGCTGCCCAGTAAGAAGAAGAAAGAAAGCTTTATGCTGGCGTAGAATTAACTCATAAAGCTTGAGATGGGGAAGTCAGCCTCAGAGAATAGCTTTTCTTCTGATGCAACATCCAAGGACCATGCATGGTGAGGACCCTAGACCCTCCGCTTAGATGTAGTTGAGTGGCAGCACAGACTCCTTGGGGGTCCCCTAATATGGGGAGTAGAGTTCACTTCTGACATGGACTCTAGCCCCCACACATTGACTACTTCCTCCTAGTGGGTAGCCTTACCAGGCCACAGAGGAAGAGGATAATAAGAGGAGACCAGATGAGACCTGATAGGCTGAGGTCAGATGTTAGCAGAGGAGGGCTGCCCCTTCCAGAGGACTAGGCAAAGCGGGGGGAGGGGACATGCGGGAGGGAGGGTGGACTGAGAGAAAAAAAGATAACTGCCATTGATTTTTCATCCTCAGGAGATAGACTCCTAGGAAAGTAGATGTGGAATTCCCCTGCTCTGGGTGTACCTCTGCAGAGTTAAGAGGTCAAACTGAGACTGCATTAAAATAAATGCAGTGAATGTTCAGAGTTTTCACCAGTAGATGTAGAATGTGCTTTAATGCTGTGAGGAGTGTTTGGTATTATTTAAAAACACAGTTTCTTTGAGTAATAGTGTCCCGCTGTTATTGGAAGACATGAGCTACATCCAACAATGGATTACAAGATGTTTAAATTGTGTAAATCAAACCAGCAATGTGTTTTTTTTTCTTTTCACACAGTGGTTTTCTTCAAATAACATTGGATTCCAACGTGTTTTATTTTTTCAATCTTTCTTGCCTGAAGACTTTCATGAACATAAGCCCAAAAAAAACAAAAATGAAATTCTATGAAATTTTGTATTCTCCTACAAAAAAATGTTTCTCCAAATATATTCATATTTAGCAAGGATCCTAAAGCCAGTATATCTGACAGGTAGGCTTTTCTGGTCCTGCCCTCCAATCCATAGGGTCTATTAGGGTGTGTCCAGCTGTATGAAGTCTCAAGAGCCATGAAGAAAGCTAGCCGTAAAGACGTGCTGTGAAGATGCTTCTGAACCTTCCTGGAGTCTGACTCCTCTCTGTGTAGCTTCAAGCTTCCATGCAGCCTAAAGAATGACCTATAGGATGCCAGTATTGTATCATGGGATTATGTTACTGAGCTCCTTGGGGAAAACAGTCCTTAGGAAAGAGGACGGGGAGAGACTCAGAAACAGGCTACACAGTGTGGACATCCATCAATGACAGTGGAGAAGATAAGATGGTCTAAGGGACACGGGACACTAAAGACTTAGTCATCGTGACCTTGTTGGTTTATTGTGTTTTCATAAAAAAAAAAAAAAAAAAAAAAAAAAAACAGATCAAATGGCTTAACCAACAGCAGCATGTTCCTTCACAGCTCTGAAGGCTGGATGCCTGAGATAGAGGCATTGGCTGAGCTGGTTTCATCCTTGCTTTTGGTTTGTAAGTGGCTTTAAAATTTTTTCTCAGATATCCTCCTTTGTGCTTATCTGTATCCTACTCTTTTGTCATGAGGACCCCTATTGAATTAGGGGTGACCCCTATGACTTCATTTTAGGTTAATTCTCTCTAAAGGATCTATTACATACAGTCACATCCTGAGTCACAAGGCCTACGGACTTCAACCATATTCAGGTCTTGATCCAGATCTTCAACCCCAAACATCAATTTTGATGTTATCACAGAAGCTACACTATCCCCAGAGATTGAGTTCAGCATGGGTGACCAACACACAACATCAGTAGGAACAGCTGAACAATGGAAATTCATAGAGGAGACCTTTTCAGTTCTAGAAAAATCCTTAAAACCCTCTGGCCATGGTTCTGCCATCAGGACAGTAGAGATGGTTGAACAACATCAAGGCAAAATGTTCCAAGGGTTTCTAGGGGTGTTTGGTTGTCACATAAATGCCAATTAAGATAATACAAATGACCCATACTATAGTGTGATAGAATAAGTATATAGGAAGTCAATGAGATAAGAAGTCAAAATATCAAACACTATTTTTCTCTTATTTGATTTTGAATTGGAAATATCCCTGGAAACACATTATGACATTTTCATGTCTCCTAACAACTCTGTGAGGAAGACAGAATGACTCTTCTCAGCATTAGGCCAAGAGAGATACTGGATCTAAAAGCCTTAGAATGACTGTCCTTGGTAATTAAACCAGGAAATAAAAGATATTAGACTCAAAACAGAATGATTATGCAACCACACAAAATAGAAATATGTAGCCAAAATGAAGAAGACACAAGGGAAAACAACCATGGACAGTTATGGAATACTGTCTAGACCGTGGAGAGAGTTAAAATAACTTTGTTTTGGACCCATAAAGTAAAAGCCCACAGTTTTGGAAAAACAATATGCACATTATTTCATATGTAACTCCTGTACCAGTATATTCTCACATTATTATTAACTAAATGTGCATTTATATATTTATATCAACTATATATGATATATATTAGCAATATATATTATTTTGGTTGCTTTTCTATTGCTGTGAAGAGACACCTTGATTAAGTCAACTTAAAGATTTAATTTAGAAGCGTACAGTTTCAGAGGGTGAGTCCATGACTATCCTGGTGAGGCACATGGCAGCAGGCATGTAGCTGGAGCAGTACCTGAGAGCTTACATCTGCTCTATAATTGGAGGTAGGAAGTGAAAGAGTCTGCTGTGGGCTTTTAAAGCCTCAAAACTCTCCCTCAATGACCCACCTCCTTCCTCCAATGAGGTCACACTTCCTAATCCTTCCTAAAACAGTTCCACCTGTTAGCAGCCAAATATTCAAATATATGAACATGTGAAGCCTGTTTTTATTCAACCCCCCCCCCCCACATATTTAGGTTTGGATTCCTTGTTGTATACTTTGTTAATTGTCTTTTTTTTCCCCTAGTATTTAGAGGGACCTGGGAAGTGGTATCTTACAGATAAGGTCGGTGTGGTCTAATAGCTCTCAGTGAGAGGCAAACTGCCAGAGACTTAACAAAGTAGCACACTCCCAGGAATTCAGACCGTAGCTTTTGCCTCCGAAGCTCTATGATCTTGGAGAAATGAACACAGAAACTGAGCTGACTCATTCATTACTTAGACAGGAACTTTGGAAGGGTGTGCTGACACAGCTCATGATATTTGCTCAAATGATGCAGCAGAGGAGGCTGTGCTTGAAAGGAAACCATTTTAAATTCAATAACTTTATGACACATTATGTCAGAGATCACATATCTTCAGGGTGATGTCAGGGGAGATGATGCAATATAAGCAAAGAAAGTAAAAGCCTTTACATTTTTTTTTTCTGTGAACTTTTACATCTCATTACGTATGTAAAATATTCATAGCAGAGCTCAGCAGTTTTATTTACATATTTGTTTAATGAATAGTTACACATCACTTAGTCATTTTAGCTCCTTTCTAAGTATGGTAGCTCTGAGGCGGAAACTGTAACCTCACTTTCCTGCTTGTGTAACTGAGACACTTGCACATGGTCAGGTCAAGCATCAGGCATCTTTCCTAATCAAATGAAAACCACTGTTACAGAGAACTAAGGGATTTGTCTCAGGAGGAAGGACAGAGACGTTTTCAGATCATAAATGATCTGCTTATAGTTAAAAACCACCAGGACAGCTCTGGAAAAGAGATTTTTGTTCTGTGTTGGAATATTATGGAGCCCCATAGTATATATGAAATTAAACCATATGAAGTAGAGAAACAGAGATGGGAAAGCATCTCATGAACTTAAAAAAAAAAATTACAATGTTTGTTGAGATCTAACAAAAGCGAGAATCTGATCTGGTTATTGCAACAGATATTTATTTCCCACAGTTCTGTAGGATGGTATATTGTCTATTTGGTACTTTTCTTGCTATTGTGACAAAATAGATGACAAAAGTGACTTCAGGAAGGGAGGCTCTTCAACCCCATCAGAGACGTGAGAAGGAATAAGATTAATTGCTTGAGTAAACAAGAAGTGCAGGTTAGCAGCTTCCCAGGTGAGAAGATGACGGAGACAGTTTGCTGCCTGAACAGTCACCTTAAACTCTCTATAATGTTGTAGCATCATCTTCAGCCTTCTGGCCCAATACATCTGACAGACAGATATGTGAGGCAGGAACTATTGAGGACTTGCTTACCCTGTCTTTGCAGAGTGACCACCAGGTAGTTTAGTTTTACAGTTAAGCTTAGTTGTTCAGGGGTTAAGATGTTTTTAGGTCTAGATGGATGTTTTAAGTTGATAATGACGAGATATGACAGATACTGATTTACATCCAGAATTTTAGACTCACCCAGATAGAAAAGATGTTTTCTTCAAGGCTGCCAAATACAAATAGCCAAAACACTAAGAATGTAACATTTATATAATTCCTGATTGGTTCATGGTTCTTCTTGCTGTAGGTAGTTTATTGTATATATGTGTAATAATACAAATTTATATGTTAAAAAAAAAAAGAAGGGAAGTTCTCGGTTTGGACATACACTCCATCATGGAAGGGGCATCTTGACAGCAAGACCGTGAGGCAGATGGTCACATCGCATCAACAGTCAGAAAGCAGAGAGAGAGATGTAGACTAACACTGCCAGGGGTTAAGGTGCCCCGCCCCCGCCCCTGCCCCCTAAGTTAGCCTAACTTGGTAAGTCCTTCACAGAAGTACACACAGATTTGTCTCTTAAGTAACTGTGGACCATATTGTGCTGGTAATACTAATCACCATGAATGGGCAATCCAAGATTTTGTTACTGGCGAAGCAAACGTGGGGATGGGTGGGGTGGGCAAGGATAGTTGTCTGGAACTCTTTTATAAGACCACTGAGCCAGTTCACTGAGCCTCTACACTCCCCTCCCAAGGACCCCTCCCAAGGACCCCTTCCCCTTCTAAATGCCATCATATGAGGGTTACATTTTAGCAGATCATTTTAGGGGAATCTGTACACTCAGTACACTACAACATCTCAAAGATTTTTTTCCACAGAGTTTATGAACAGAATTATTTGGCTTCTCGTCAGAAAAAGTAGAACCCCAAGTGTACTCAAGTGGTCCCTGTCCCCCTCTAGACATTACTTTTCTTTCATAATGAACATTATTCTTTGTTTATGTCATTGCTGGATAGCACAACGTTCCATGTGTATATGCACATACACACATGAGTGTGTGTGTGTGTGTGTGTGTGTGTGTGTGTGTGTGTGTGTGTAGGCTAGTCTGTTGTCATTCCTCAGAATGCCACCCACTTTGTCTTTTGAGACAGAGTCTCTCACTAGGATAGAACTCACCAATTTTGCTAAGCTGGCTGAGTAGCAGCACCCAGGGGTCTGTCTGTCTTTTCTTCCCCAGAACTGAAGTTAAAAACACACACCATCATGCCTGGCCTTAAAACAAAACAAAACAAAGCAAAACAAAACAAAACAAAAACAGAACTCAAGTTCCATGGATTACATTTAGACTCTTGTGTTTGCACAGTAAGCACTTTACAAATTGAGCCATCTCACTAGCCTTTGACTTAGTTTAAAATTGTGCATTTTGAGAAATCCCCCAACTGCCCAAGGAGCTCTTGGCATTGCTGTTGGCAGAGGGAGAACCGGTTTTCTTCAATTGATGTGATGTCTGGTGACCAGCCACACAACAAGGCATACCTCATGCCAAGGAGCAGTAGATCCACACAAACTGAACTCAGCACGGTTTTGGAGCTGAGGTTCATAGCCTGTGGGTTGAGACCCTATTGGAGGTCTCATATCAGATAGTCTGCCTATCAGATATTTTCATTGCACGTCATAACAGTAGCAACATTACAGTTGTGAAGTAACAATGAAACAATTTTACGGCTGGGGGTCACCATGACAGGAGGAACTGTACTAAAGGGTTGAAGTATTAGGAAGGCAGAGAACCCCTGTTTTAGAGAGAGACAGAAGGAATGAAATTGAGTGGTTAGAAAGGTCAGTGAGAACCTTGGAGGAGTTGGGGAACTAGGATGAATATGATTAAAAAATACAGTGTATGACATTCTCAAAGAACTAATAAATCCATCAAAATATGCTATTACCATTGTATAATAGACACATTCTCGAGTATATTTTGATAAATATCTGTTTAATTTCCATGAGATGTATGTAGCAAAAGTAATATTTGTTGTGTATTTTGGTAAAAACTACCATTTTCAAGGTGGTTGCATCAGCTTACATTCCTCTCAGTGTTTACTCTATACCCCTGTTAGAATTCTCACATCTTCATTTTTAATTTTATGAATTCTGTAAATATATAGTTCTATCCTCTTGTAATTGTAATTTAGTTTTATTTTTCTGATAACTAATGATGTTGAGTTTTTCATAGTTTTGGCAGCATGGATCTCTTACAGTTTGTGTGTGTGTGTGTGTGTGTGTGTGTGTGTGTGTGTGTGTGTGTTTAAAGAGTAGATGTAGCTAGAGATAATGTTATATATTCAGGGTTTAGCTGAAAAAAATTTTTTTTTTTGCTAGAGTTATCTTCAGCACCTTGTCATTTCTGTTAGTCTCTTTGTAGTGCCTTAGGCCAAATAGATATTTAAAGTTTTAAAGCATAAAACTATAAAATTATTCTTCTATTTTAGGCAAATTTTTTTTGGTCTTATTTACAATACTATTGCTTAACCTCAGTTGATGAAGACTTTGTTCTGAAATTCATAGTTTACCTTTCACATTCAAATTTAAATTTCATCTATAATAAATTTTGGGATGTTTTGTAAGATAGACACCATGATGTAGAGGATTTTAAATTCAGAACATGACTGTTTTGGCTACAGATAACATCAAAAGACCTTTTAAGTCTGTGTGATCTCGCTGGTATACGAACACGTCTTTAATCCAGGAGACAGAGGAAAGCAGATCTGAGTTCAAGGCCATCCTGGTATAGAGCAAGTGTCAGGTAAAGAAAAGCTTACGTCCAGGCATGGTAGTACACGCCTTTAATGCCAAACAATGATGGTAAAGATAGTTTGTAGAAGGAAGGGCTCATGTTTGAAAAGTGATATGTAAGGCACCAGAGTACGTGAGAAAGTCATATCCCACTCCCCACTCAAGTGTGGAGACTGTTCTGACCATTGGCTAGATCTGGGAAGGGGTTTAAAGTTTACCGACTGTCTTGTCCTTGGCTGGTGCCTTAGTTTGAGCGGGACCCCTTGGCCAAAATCTGCCTATCATAACGTTCTACTTGTAGGAAGGACAGCAGGTCACTGAGAAGAGACTTGATACCCTATGAGCATATACAGGGGGAGGTAATCTCCCTCAGGAACAGTCATAGGGGAGGGGAATAAGGGGAAAATGGGAGGGAGGGAAGAATGGGAGGATACAAGGGATGGTATAACCATTTAGATGTAACAAGAGTAAATTAATAAAAATAAAAAACAAAACAACAACAACAACAAAAAAACAAGGAATGTATCCAGGTGCAGTGGTTTACCCTGTAATCTCAGCACTCTGGAGGCAGAGGCAGGCAGATCTATAAGAAAAAAAAAAGTGATATGTAATTAAGTGGCAGAAAATGTGACCAATCAGAGAAAGATTTGACAGAATAGGATACACCCAACTCTCAGGAGAAGAGAGAGGAAAGGGAAGCTCCTTAAGAGAGAAGGGGCTGGCAGTTTTACTGGGACATTAATAGTGGGACAAGTTGCAGAGTGAGCACTCAGATGAAGACTGAATAAGCCAGCGGATGAGAAGGAGCCAAGAGATTAGAGGAGATTTCTGGAGTTAGTTTCAGGCCAAATAGAGCAACTCAGAGGCTGAGAGAAAAGCCAGATTGAATAAGTCAGCTGGGAGAGGAGTTTGAGCCAGAACAGCTGGGTTGAACCAGCCAGGCAGAGCTCAGCGAACAGGAAGGGATGAGATTATTAAGCAATAAGTCTCAGAGACTGAGAACACGCTAGGCCTAGGTTAGATTTCATGGAGGCTAGAAGCTTCCAGGACTAGGCTTAGGTCAGCAGACAGAGGCAGTAATCCTCTAAGACAACAATTGAAACAATTCATTTCACACCATGATTCAATTTTTTAAATGCAAAGATGCCAGAACCATCCTCTTGACATTATTTAAAAAAAAAAAAAAAAAGCCTTCATTCCCTATCATCTTGTGACACATAGGTGGCTTGTATGCTCCTGATCCTGGATTCTTTTCTCAGTAGCTCTGTCTTTCTTGTACCGACTTTATGTCGGCTTAACTAATATAATTCCAGATAAGTCTTGATATCTGGCAATGTGAGGTCTTAAGCCTTTTCACGTTTACCTCAGCTGAACTTTCTCCTTAGGGTTTTTGTATGAATTTCAGAGCCTTCTTGGCGATTCCTGTGATCACACTTGCTTTGATCTTCATTGTGATTGCACTGGATCTATGGTGGTAACTTGGAGATAATTGAATTATTTGGGGTATTAGGTATATTGCTAAAGAATTATTGTGTATTTTTCCATTAACAGTTCTTCTTCTTTTTTTTGTTTTTGTTTTTGTTTTACGAGACAGGGTCTCTCTGTGTAGCCTTGGCTGTCCTGGACTTGCTTTGTAGACCAGGCTGGCCTCGAACTCACAGAGATCTGCCTGCCTCTGCCTCCCCAGTGCTGGGATTACAGGGGTGTCTCACCATGCCTGGCTCCCATTAACAGTTCTTTTGAAAAAATTTACTAATATTTTTCCTCTTTTTTTTCTTTATTTTATTTATTTATTTTTCTTTTTTTCCTAATATTTTATTCTATATGCTTCCTTCCATTTTCTTCTATATATTTGATGCATGTGCCATTGTAATAGCCTCATTTTAGGTTGTTTTGTTTTGCTTGTTAGTTCAAGGTAGGGTTTCTCTGTGTAGCCTTGGCCGTCCTGGACTCACTTTGTAGACCAGCCTGGCCTGGAACTCACAGAGATCTGCCTGCCTCTGACTCCCTGAGTGCTGGGATTACAGGCTCATACCACCACGCCTGGCTCTGTAATTGCATCATTTTAATGTTTGGTTTTTTTTTGCTTATTGTGTCTGTGCACAAAACCAAAATTAAAAAAAAATTATGGCTTTGGATACCCTCAGCTTTGAGAAATGAATTTGTTAGTTTTTATAGTTGAAAATTTATTTGGGTGCTTTCAAAAGTACACAGTCCTGACATGTGCTATATTCTTTAAATAGTGGTAAAGTAATTTTCTCCCTTTCCAATCCTTATTTTTCTTTCCTACCACAGTTCAAGTAACATGCAGGATAAAAGAGAAAGAACAGCAGAGATAGAAACACAGTTCCTCACCTGAATCTTAACCATGCGTTCAGCACTTCATCAACAGGCAAAGTGTTGCCATTCGGATCTTTATAGCAATGCCAGCGTTTTCACACACGCATTGAGCATCTCCTGCCTTGCTTTTCCTTTATTCGGATGCTGTGGAGAATCACACAGGTGCTAAAATAACCCTGTGCGCTTGGAGTGATCTCTGGAGCGGCAGTGTGCGTTTTCCTTTCATCCGCTGCATTTGTAGCGTACTTTGTTTAGGGATTTTGCCTCTCAGCTCCAACCTCATGAGAGAGGGTAGCCTAGGATTTTCTTATAATGCCCTTTGAGTTTGCCTTAAAACGACCTTGGAAAGCGAGATGAGCTGCTTCCTCTCTCTCTCTCTCTCTTTTTCTGACTTATGTGCGTGCGGTTTGTGGTGTTGCTTATGATGCTAAGCCCAGCGACAGCTTCATACGGAGGATTCAAACACCATCACAGATACGTTAAGTTTGCGTCGAAGTGCATCTAAGTTTTCAAATGTAATGCCGTGGGTTCTCCACAAAATCTCCTGATTTTTTTTTCGTGTGTATGTGTGAGGTCTGAGGTGGTGTCCTGCTTTTCCTTCCTATTGCTGGGACTTTTAATACATTAAAGGAGATACCAACCAGTTCACAAGGGACAGGTGTGAAAGGAAAATGAGCGCTCATCGTCACATGTGGTAACTCGGCAAAACCTAAGACATCTAAGCTGAGTGCAGAAAAACAATTAGATATGTCACTGGGAATTTGGGAATTTGAGATGTTCATTTACGGGATATCAGATTTTAAAGCCATAAGGTTTGTCCCAAAGGATCTTGAGCTCTATAGGATGGCGCCCTGAGCCTCCATGCAGTATAGAGAGAGGGAGGGGGAAGCAGTAAGGAGGGCTAAGATAGGGCAGCTGGGAAGGTAAGAGGGAAACCAGAGGTACTGCGCATGTAGGAAGTCACAAGAAGACAGCTTTTCGTGAGGGAGTACCAAATGCCAGTAGAGCCAGCCATGCCTGAAAATTGAGAGCAGCGTTTAGGAATAGGGGCTTATCGAAATCTTGATAAAGACTATGACATCAAACTGTTTAAGCCAGCGCTAAATCTATCTATCTATCTATCTATCTATCTATCTATCTATCTATCTATCTAGATAAAACATATCAAATATATTATGATATGCTTAGGTATATCAATCTTCATGTTTTAATTGTTATTAAATAATGCACGTTTACAGTATAAACTTTTGGAATTAGAAGAAGTATAAAAAAGGGAAAACAAACACTTGCAACTAAAGCAGAACAAGAAACTAAAAACAGAAATATTACCAGCTTCAAACAGCCCAAACATACCAGCGTGGAGTGTCAGTGGAGGTGGGGAAAACAGAGAGACATTGAGGTAGGGCGTTTGCATGGCAGAGGGACTTGGCGGGCTTTGAGAGAAAATGAGGTTTGTTGTTGTTGTTACTGTTGTTTTCATTTTTTCCCCCAAGACAGGCTTTCTCTGTAGCCTTCCTTGGCTGTCCTGGACTCCATTTGTAAACCAAGCTGGGATGAACCTCACAGAGATCCACCTGCCTCTGTCTGTATGCTGGGATTACAGGCATGTGCCACTGCACCCATCAAAAATGAGGTATTTTTGGTGACTCAGGAATAGGTTATGTGTGATTCTTCACTGAATGTCTCTTGTGCTCCCTCAATATTGTGTCAGGAATATGTTTGGTTTTTTAAAAATGTAATTTGTTAATTAAAAACGAAGGTTTTAAATGAAAATGACTCAAAGGTAGGTTTATATCAAAATAGCTCTTCTAAAATTGGGCATTTGAATTTTTTTATTATGTGTGAAAACGAGGATCTCTCCATTCTTGGTGGTTGTATTGCCGTAATACAATTTTTGACTTCTTTTCAATGCATATTTCACCTCATAAAATTACTTCTGTAAGATGCAGCGATGCATGTCTGTATCAAAGGCAGGGTGATAACGTGAGTTCAAAGCCAGCCTGGGTTACATAGCAAGATACTGTCTCAAAAAATAGCTACTACTTACTTTAAATGTATTTTTATTTTTATTTTTGGAGGGGATAGAGTCTTGCTAAGGCTAGCCTGGAGCATGAGCCATCTTGTCTCAATCTTCAAAAAGCCAGACCTCTAGGTTGGACACCCTGACTAAATCTATTTGAGGATTTAGAAAATGAAAAGATTGTTTGTTAATACGTATGAAAACTAAACTATCCCAGTGGTATTTTGTATAATCTTATAAATAAAATAAAATAGGTGATATTGATGAAAATAATTCTTAAAAATGTGCCTTTGGTTAAAAAAAAAAAATCAATGTCTGAGATGAAAGAAGAGGGAAAGTGTGCCAAGCTTTACTGGCATGATTCTATTTCTGTATTGCCTCTCCCGATACCTTCAAATCTTATAAAATTCTGTAATGAGCTAAGTCTTACTTATGTAATGGAAGTAAAAGCCTTCTCCTGTAAGCTTTTGTATGTTGTTTGAGAATCAGTGCAGGAAGTGAGATTTGCATTCCCACCCATGCTCTGTTTTCAGAGAGAAAACGAGTTCACGTATGCAGCCCTCCCTGTGTCCTTCACGTATGTCACGACACACAGTGTCACTGCTGCCTCCATGTGGCAGCTAGCTTCGGACTCAGACATTATTTTGAAATCTCCAGTAAATTTCAGAGCAGTTCTGACACAGTTTCCTCTGTTGATTATTTTGGGGTTGGTTGGCTACTTTAGGACTGGGGTGACTTGCTTCTCAAAGGACATAAGAATGACAAACACTAAATACTTTCATGAACAGGATTAACCCCACCCCCACCCCCATTCTTTACCTGATCACCACAACTGCTGCAGTGGGCTTCGCTTTCTGTTATGTGTGGACATTGCAGTGGTGAGAAACGTCTTTCTGCTAATGGTGTTCGAAGTGTGCTTTAGTGGTGGGTATGTTGTTTCTTTTAAGCAGGAAACTAACATTTTTGACTGAATGTGCCTCACGAGGAAGACAGCAAGGGTCTGAGACATATGAACAGCCCTCAGCTTATACTCTCTGTGTGAGTGGCGATAAGCTGAGCATGCACATAAAAATGACCAGAATACGACGACGTGAGATGGAGGCGATAATTACTGTAACAGCTCATGTGCTAGAGCAACAGTGTGAGAAGCAACATGGCTTGGGAAAGGCTGCCTGAGAGATGGGAATGTTTTGATACATTTAGCCAAGTGACTGTAAATCCAGGGATTAAGGGTGAGGGCACTGAGAACCTGCCTAAGATATAGGTTTAAAAAAAAATTCGGATTTTTTTTTCTTTTTATAGATGTCAGGATCTCCAAAGCTGTGAGAGTAAGGTTCTATCCTAAACCAGATCTTTCTCAAAGACAGAAATTGCCACAAAGATGTAACAGTATTCCAAAGTTCAATTAGTGTCCAGTATTCATGGATCCATTCTCCCAGGAAGACACAGAAGCCATATGTCTCCCATGAGAAGAGCACATAAAAATAGGTGTGGAGGAAGCTTTGTCAGTGGACGTACGGCCTTCAGCTTGGTCTGTGAGGTCTCTGGTCTCTAATTCTTCAGCTGGCCAGCAGGGAAGGACCCTGGGTGTGTGGCTCATAGCTTTGAACCTTTGGCTTTGGAGTTAGATTAAGTCCACTGAGTCCACCAATCACTAGCCAGGTGATTTTGGACATTTTACTAACTGCTCTTACTTCACATAGAACTAGGTTATAAATTTTGATTATTTTTCACTTGCTTATTTAATATTAGGAACAATTTTGGTTTCCTTTATCTGATTCTAAAATCCAAAATGTGTATTTTATCTTTGTTTTTTTTAAAGTGTAGAGGTAATATGGATTAAGGATTTGAAAATATGTTTCAAAATACGTATTCTATTTTATTTAAAATATCAGTTATTGGAAACCTTCCTATTTTATTTTTAAGGGCTTTAAATGTTTTTAAAATTATAATTATACTTTTCATTATTTAAAACAATTTTTACATCAGATATATTTTGATTATATTCTTCCCCTCAGCTCAAGTCCCTCCAGATCCTCTCTCCATTGCTACCTGCTTCAGAAAAGAAACAATAATCCTCCCTCCTCAACCAAGAAACTGAAAAAATAAAAATGAAACCACAACCAAAGAGATTAAAAAAAAAAAACACAAAATAGCATTTCTGGCTTCTTCATTAAAAAGTGATGTATATCAAGAGGCAGAGGCAGGAGGATCTCTGTGAGTTTGAGGCCACGCTGGTCTACAAAGTGAGTCTAGGACAGCCAGAGCTGTTACACAGAGAAATCCTGTTTCAAAAAACTAGGGGAAAAAAAAAAGCAATGTGCAGTTATGTCTTGGTATTCAATTTGATCCCATGAATAAGTGTGTTTGTTTTGTGCCAATAATCATGCTATTTTTTTCTTATGGCAGGTCTGTAGAACAATCTGAGGTCAGTAGTTATTTGATATTTAGGATTATTTTAAGTTAACTGTGGGAAATCATTCTATTTTAAGTGTAAGAAAAGTTAGGACAATTTGTCCCTTATTTCCAGACTTTTTTAAAAAAATAATTAAGGTTATTATAATACAGTAATAAGTGCGAAACATTTATTAGTGGTTTACTATGTGCTAGGCATCAGACAATATCTCATTTATGAGCTTAGAATGTATTAGCATGGAAACTCTCATTTATGAAGCTTAAACAACCTGGACACACTCTCACTGAAGGGAAGAACAGAATATGAAGACCAACTCAAGGCATTATGATTTCCAAGACCCTTAACCCTTGCTGTCCTACACAGCTGAGCTATGGAGACGGTGCCAAGGTGTTCCTTCTCAAGCCGTAGATTTGATGGGAGAACAGAAAATACTGCCTGAGTCACTTTAGGTCAAATTAGGAATGGTTTTAAATGCAAAATAAATAAATAAATAAATAAATAAATAAATAAATAAATAAAACATCTATGTTGATCACTCTTAAAAACATTAATCTGCTTATGTGTCATGGTCACTATCATGTTGAACATGCACCCTACTGACTGCTGATACATCTATGTCACAGATGGTCAGTGAAACCCTTGGCAGAACGCCAAGGTCAGTAGCCAGACGTGTACAGACAGTAGCTGTTATGTTTACCTGCCCTCATTTAAGAGACTTGTCACATTAACCACCTTACTGCAGACATTTTGCCTGGCTTTTATGAACTTCTATCTCAATGCTAATGCGGATGACCTCCTCGCCGAGTTCCCTGTTGTGGTGGTGGGCACTTAATTAATTAATTGTGCCTGTTCCCAACCCCACCTGTCAGTTATTTTTGTCATTTGCATTGTGGACTCTAAGTACACCATTACACGAATGGAAGTAGGTATTTCTATATAAAATTGGCTGACTGCTTCGAATAATTTTGATACAGTGAAGTCATTAAAATTATGTTATGTCTGGACAAATTGATTTAAATGGTAAGAAATCCTTATAAAAACCTAAAAGATTCGGTACTCAGAGTTCTGTGTAAGGAGTTTTTAGCTTTGCTTTCGTTTGTGAGAGGGAACATTCAGGAACACGGATTTTGTGTTCATGTCCTCTAAAAAGAGAGAGAAAAGAGGGTAGTTTGAATAGTAAACACAAACAGGTATAGATAGCTTTGCTTGTGGCTTTTGAACAACTTGTTATAATATATCTCTTAAGGAGCCCGTGCTTGCTTCCTGCTTATGAAAGTAGGAACCGCAAGGTGAGACACTCCTCTTTTCCAAATGCCTGTGACCTTTTGGTGAAGTGCCTCAGCCCGCCACTGAAGAAACCAGAGCCCTGCGGTGGATATGGACTTCTATTTAATGCAGAGTTTCATATTTAGAACTTTTCTAGTTTAGAAACTATAAATTATTCATACACTATCAAGCTTTTAAAACTCTATTTATGACAGGATGAGGTTTTGCCAATCTCAGCTGAAGCAGTCTAAATAATTTATCTTGTGTTCCTCCAATGTACAATACACACCGAAGCCCAGGAAATGTTAAGTAAGTTTTATTTCCCTCTTTGCTATGCTGAGGTCAGGGAGTTAAGCTCTCAGACAACCCTTTTAACACTTCTCGGTCCTTTGACTTCTCACAGCGTGCTCTTTAAAATTTCATACCAGGCCTTTTCTTTCATGACATTTTCTTTGTATTGGATTTCTTGTTTTTAAAGAATCCTTCTCTTTCATTAATTATGTCTACTAAATTTCCACACATAGTAACTGGGGATATAAATAAGGCAATATGCCTGCAGGAGTTCAGTTGATTTTGACCCTATTCTCTACGAGCATGAAACGAGCACTCTGATTTGACGCTACTGAGAGATTGGTGACTCACTAGTGATAAGTCTCAAAGGAGCTCTGGATTTAATTAAACAACTGAAATGTTTGCGTTTATTCAAATTTAGACTGTTAATATGTAATTATGAGGCAATGCAAACATAAATAGCTTTAGTCCATGAAGCCCAATCACCTGGAGCCTCTATGTGCAGTAGACCTGCACTCACTATTAACATTACAAATACAGAGGAGATGTGAGGGAAGGGAAGGGTGTGACAGCACCAAAGACCCTGTCACGAAGCAGCTACAAACCTAGAAGCAAGCGCAGTAAGCACCTAAGTGAGAAATTATTATGGTTACCAGAACATATTGTGATATTTCTAGTGACATTCACTCTTCTTTGTCATCTATTTGGCTATTTTAGGTAGTAGTCTGGCTTTTAAGCTTGGAATCCACTTATCACTCATTAGGTAAATGTGAGTAGTAAGAGGCCTCAATGATTAATTCAGGGATGTCCAAATGATGCCTCCAGGCTGGTCCTCTGAGATGGCATCTGTTATAAGATTACCTTGAAGGGTAAAGTTGGGAGTGCGTTCTGGAGGGCCAGGTGGAGCATCCGGGCTCTAGCTTCGTCAGAGGCTGAGCCAATAGGTGGATCTATAGCTGAGTATTAGATGACGCCTCAGTGGAGGAAGTGGGTCACTGTAGGGATATCTTTAAAGGACAAAGCTTGTTTTCAGATTCTTTCTCTGTGTCTCCTCATTAGTTTGAGGTGATGCACATCACTTTTTTCCTACTACGTCCTCTTCACCATGATGTTCTGTCTTACCACACCCAGCTCCAGAGTCATCATGAATGAATGTAAAGCCGGCTTGAGTGACTCAGTAAGATTTTGTTCTTAAAAATCTGTATGTATTTCTAGATTTGTTCCTTTCATTTCTACAATATTTTTGGATCATTTCCAAGCTTTTTCAGACGGTCTCTCATCAGGTAAGCTATTGAGCCCTGTTGAAAATACGCTCGGGAACCTGCGCTGTTGCACATGCCTGTAGTCCCAGCACTAGGGGAGGCAGAGGCAGGCGGATCTCTGTGGGTTTGAGGCCAGCCTGGTCTACAGAGTGAGTCCAGGACAGCCAAGGCTACACAGAGAAACCTGGGGAGTGGGGAGAAAGAAAGAAAGGAAATAGCCTGGGGTATGTTTTTCCCCAGGAGAACTTCCTTCTCCTTACTGAAGACTGCTTTGACTCCATTTCTTCTCATTGCTCTCCATATCCCGTGTCCTCCCCAACCTTTTCCTCCAACTTGTACATTATGCAACACGATGGTTTGTCAATGTAGTCAACACACACACACACACACACACACACACACACACACACACACACACA
>OU015750.1:51264337-51278656 GCA_907169655.1 Acomys percivali
ACACACACACACACACACACACACACACACACACACACACACACACACACAGGAAATGGCTAAGCCAACCTCTTCAGCGTATAAATTACCTGATCTGCTATGAGCGTCTGTGGTGGAACACTTTAGGTCTACTCTTAGCAACTTTTAGGTATGCATAATACTTTGTAGATGACTATTGCCACTGTTCTATGGCATGATCTGTTGTCTAGATGGAATTTTTGTTTTCATCTGTATCTCCATTTTGCTCTTCCTGGACCCAGTCTCTGGTGATGAACCCTTTATTCTCTATTTCCATTAGTTTGAGTTTTGCTTTATTTTATTTTATTCAAGGTTCAATGCACAAATAAGATCATGCAGTAGGAAATACCCAATTTTCTAAAGTTAGGTTCTTTTCTTTGTCTTTCTTACATTAATGTATATTCTTCTCATTCTTGTCTTCTTTCTTTGGCATTTTTGCTCACATATGTGAGAAAAATGTTAAGTTTATCTTACAAATTTTCTCATGCATGTTAGCAATAGATTTTATTTCTAAGATATATTTCTTGTTTGATGAGCTTATAATGTTGGGTTAAAACTATTAAATATATGAGAAAATACAGACCATACAGTTCTTAAAACTAGCTTAATCAAAACCATGAAAAAGACACAGAAAAGATGTGCACATTCTCTGTCTTGCCCTTGTAAAGGTTGGGCTAATTTAACCAGAATTTAAAATATTGAGCTAATTTCTATGTCCTATAAGAGTTACATAAAGATTCAGAGATTGCCCCTGTGTGCTCTCTCTTCCATCTTTGTGTGGCTAAATTATTTCCTTCATGCTAATGACTCCTCAGTCAGTCTGTAGAATTTCCCCTGGTTCTAGCTGGACTCTAGCCAATCTATGGTTTATTTCCCACTACCTACTGTGGTGACTCATAATCTTGTCACTGCTATTCATTCTTGTCATCCTTGCTCAATGCCTTGTGAAATCAGTAGGATTGGCATATGCAAATGTGCAAAATGTAAGCTCTTAGTCCTCCACCCCCATAATGGAAATGCCATTGAATTTTTACCTCATGCATCCTTCTTTAGTGATTCCCATCACTTCTAGGAAAGCGCAGTCACTTCAATTATTCTGAATTACTAAGCAACCAATTCGATGATTCCACAAACATTTTCATGTAGTATTCCATATTTTATATCGATATCTCTGTATAGATAAATATGGATTTAATACGTACTGAGGTGATATTTATTGCTCCTTCTTCACAGAAACAGGAGGTATCTTGACCTGTTTCACGCAGCTATCCACTGAGACGTGTGATCCTCTGCCATCATCCTTGAATGTTAGCAACAATTTTTACTTTGACCAAGATGTCTTTGCTACCACAACAGCGTGGAACTGAAAGTCCAACATCATTCGCTACTGCTGCAAACCTTTACCAGGTTTGCCTGGTACCAGAGATATACCAACTCTCTTAAATACTTGCTGTGCAAAGGTCTCTCTCCAAGACTACTGAGATAGAGCACCATCATGGAGGCCTATGGGTCTGGGATGTCAAATGCCTTGATCCATGATGTCAGTAGAAGGAAATTTTAGTTGTCCCCTCTGTCCTTGCATTCTAGGGGTGGGGATGAATTGCCCATTCTTTTGGCTCTCTTTGATCCTCAAACCTGAGGCATGGTGACTGGTGGTAGACTGTATGTATATCAAGGCTTTACCATGGATTTCAGATTTTTTTTTTGGTAAAGATTTACTTATGTGTATGTTTGTGGGGGTTGGGCAAGGGATGTTCACATGAGTGCAATTGGGACCAGATGAGGGTGTTATAAGAGTTGTAAGTCACCAGATGGGGGTACTAGGGATTGAACTCAGGTCCTCTGCCAGAGCAGTCCCTGTTCTTAACCTGTGAACCATGTTTGAGCTCTGAATCTCCAAGTGGTCTACATCCTGTCTTAACTTCCTTCTTTTCTAGGTAGGGAAGAAAGAAAACAACTTTCTTAACATTTTCGCTGAGAATCTTCTGTGTTTATCTGAAGCTTTGCTGTTGATCTGTTTAAAGTAGAGGACTTAGTGTTTCTCTCCTCCCATCACTCTTTGCTTTTGTAAATGGAGCCAAGACCATCTCATGTCTCCTAATCCAGCTGGGGATGAGTTATGAGATCAGGTGTATACAGAGAAACCTTTAACAGTTTACAGCACATCCCAAGCTTAGCTTTATCTCTAATTCTCTTCATTTACTGGGCTCTAAAACTAAAATCAAGACTTTTCTCTTCTTTACTAAGTCTTTTATTTTTTCATTTATTTTTTACATATACATTTATATTACTACACATATATACAATAAACTACATACAGCAAGAAGAACAATGAAACAATCAGGAATTATATATATGTTACATTCATAGAATTTTGGTTATTTGTAATTGGCACCTTGAAGAAAACATCTTTCCTATCTTTACTTATTCTTATTTGTCACGTCCTCTCCCCTTGGAGGACTATTGCCTTGGTCAAGACTGTCAAACACCAGGATCATTGTAAGGGTGTGGGCATCTTGATGGAATCTCTGGCCTCCAGTTTCTAACAATTTGAATTTGCCTACTCATGACTGCTGGTAAACTTTCCTTAATGCCACTTTCATATTTTACTCTTCTATAAAAATTTACCATGATTTCCCTCTGGGTACAGTCCAAGAAAAACCATTGCTTGATTTCTAGGCTGCAGTTTAACTATCAAACTTTGTCCTTCTGGCTCCAGAACGATATTTTCTGATTGTATTCCTTTTTTGCCTCCATTAGTTATGCTAATCTTTGCCTTGGAATTTTATGCTATATTCCTTGCCACTACTATTAATCCCTTTTATTTCTTGATGTGGCAGCAATTTTACTCATTTCCCCATTTGCCAAGAACCATTTCAAGCATTACAAAAATCTGTTCCTGGTGAGGGTGATTCACATTGCTCTTTGTGGCATTAGCCAGTGCTTCCTCAACTTCCCCTCCCCCCCCAAACATTAGCATCACCCCAGGTAGTAGGACTGGCTTTGCAAAAGTCTAATGACCAGGCTACACCCAATACCAGGCCAACTAGAATGCCTAGATGTGGGATCTATTCATCAACACATTTAAAGATACCCAGGTGATATCACTGTGTGTAAAAGTTTGCTTTTGTTGGTGACAGTACACTTTGGCTGTACTATCACTTTGCCCTTGGCTGTATTTGGTCCAACATGGGTATTTATTTTCTTATAGTTTTCATCTATAGGGTAATTTCCAAATAGAAAGAAGGAAGATCAGTTTGGGGATGATCAAAGTAGATGTTGTTGGACCCAGACCTCTTAGGACCCAACTGCTGCTGCAGCTACAATAACCCACTCTGTTTCTTACAATACTTTTGGTGCCAACTGTAGGGTTTTGGTCCACTTTCTCCCCCAAACCAAGTTTCCAACAAATTTCAAGCCAGCTTGGTGTCCTACACTTTAACTCAGTTCTGGCATTAGCTCTGCAGAGTTACTTCAGTCCCCAGAGGTTAAGTGTTGCAACCATAAGTCAAGCACTGATTGCATGACAATCTAACCATAACCAACCATGGTTTTTCTTGTCCCAGAAGTCAAGAAGTGTACATACCTCTGTTACTCACCTTACTTGGGTTCTTTCTGCACAGAAGCACTAGGAATGAGACAGAGGCAAACATGCCAGAAATACAAAGCTTTAGTTGGAGGGATATGGGTGGGGGTGGGGAGCTTGCAAATGGAAGGGAGCTTGTGCTCACATACCAGGATGGACCAACAACAGAGGAAGAAGCAGGCCTTTACTGGCTAGCTGGAGTGGGTGAGAGAGCAGTTATTTTCTTGCTTGAAGGACCTCAGAGGTTAAGAGCAAAGGAACATAGAAGAGGCTCCCGATGCTTTAGCGACTGCTGCTGCTCGTAGATCAGGAGGCAGAAGATGGGGTCCTCTAGGCAATCAGCAAAGAGCAGCTCAGACAGCTGTTAGCATACTGTGCAGCTAGAGGGCTTATCTACAATAAAGCTAAGGAGAAACAAGGTAAGGCGTCTTCAGGTGTGTGGTTTCCATAAGCAGTCATCTTTATGTCTTGTAAGAGCAACTACAGCTAGAGGGTATTTAGGTTTTACAATAATACTCAGGTTTATTATAAAGGATACAAATGAATGGAGACACTGAAAAGGTACACAGGAGGATACATGGGCATCAGGAAAACAAAACAAATCAATTTAGTAGCCTAAACTCAGATAAGATATTATAAAGAACAAAGAGGCTCCTCTCATTCACAGCACTCACGAAATCCCAAGGAGTTTTAAGCCAAGTGTGGCAGCACAGGGCTGCAACGTCAGCTACTTGGGAGACTGAGGTGGGAGAATCATAAGTTCTAGTCTTACCTGTTACAACGTGGCCTCAAGCCCTAGCAATTTAGTAGGAATTTGCCTAAAAATAAAAATAAAAAATATCTGGAGATGTAGTTCAACAGAGGAATACTAATTTGCAAGGTCTTAGGTTTAATCTCGGGGGGGGGGGGGGTAGGGGGGGGGGGGGGGGGTGTTGGGTGGTGAGCAGCTGGAGACTTAGCCATGCCTCCTGTGGTGGTTTGGATGAGAATGGCATCATGGACTCATATAATTGAATATTTATGCCCCAGTTGGTGGAGCTGTTCGGGCAGGATTATGAGATGGGCTTTTTATTGGAGGAGATGTGACACTGGGAAGGCTCACACCTGTATATGTTCTTTGGCCAACCTTGGGCTCCTTGCGTTTAAGAACATGCGAGCCCAGCTATTTTGCTTTGTGTGTAGAGAAATTCCTTGAAGGAAATTTAGAGTTCCCTGTAGAACCAGGATGAGGTCACTACCCCCGGGACTTGGTAAGAAACTCTGCGCTTGGCTTGCCTTCATCTTCTGCATCCTCCATCCCTCATTTCTCCCAAGAGTGCTATCTTAATAAATCACTTGCTCATGAACCCTTACTTCAGAGTTGGCCTCTTGGGAACCCAAGATCTTACCTCTCCTTCAAAGCGCACTAGTGAGCACATATACAATTCAATGAAGATTTATTAGAGGAGGGATTCTCAAAATAAATAGAAATATAATTTAATAAAACCTTAGTTGAAGGTACTGAAATATAACATACTCAGGGTTTCTCTATAGAATTACACATGTTTTCTTAAATGCAATTTAAAAAATCCTGGACATATTGAAATCTCAGTTGGGTAAGAAATAATGAACTAGGGAAAAAAAAATCTTTTTTTTACTTTTTATTTTTCGAGACAGTGTTTCTCTGTGTCGCCTTGGCTGTCCTGGACTCGCTTTGTAGACCAGGTTGACCTTGAATTCATGGCGACACACTTGCCTCTGCCTCCCGAGTGCTGGGATTAAAGGCGTGTACCACCATGTCCAGTGAACTAGGTAAAATTATATCAAGAATAATATATTAACAAAACAAAACAAAACAAAAAACTGAGGTATAGTTTAGGACCAAACTGTAGTGCCAAGACAACTACCTGTAACTCTATCACAACTGATTAACGCAACAGGAAACTGCGTATCAAATTTCAGACGACAGAAGGTTGATAGGGAGGATAAAACCCCACATGTAGCATACATGTAACATACTTAAAGACCTCAGTTGACATTGGGCTTCTAGAATCAGGCAATACTTCATTCCATAAATGGAGTAACTGTTACACCGAACTTAGTAGAAGTTAGCTTTCTAGGTGGAAACAGAGCTGGAAGACACAAGGTAGAGGAGAAATAGTAAATTGGTTTGTTTTAAAATTACTTCTCTTGTAAGGTGGGGACAGGAAGTGAGGGGGAAAAAAATGAAGAAACAATTGATTGGTCAAAATCAGGTTGCCCCAAGGGCATTTTGATTTTCTTTTTGGTGCCTATTAAAGCAGAGGGGAGTTCATTATCATGTTAATTGAAATTGGCGGGTTTAGAGAATGTGCTTGCTGCCTCTTGCTCCTGAAGGTCAAACCACAATTCAGTTGTCTTTCGCTAGCTTGGAGCATCAGCACAGGTGACTCCATTTTAAATTTTAGCCTGGTTGTGGGATATGCTTATTTTACAACAATAATCGCCTCTTGTAATTCTTAGTTTCCAAGACTTCTCTTCCTCAGCTGAAAGTCCAGATGAGACACAGATGAAAACACTCAGGTGACCGGTAACTTCGCTGGTTTTTCATTCCACTCCACAGTGTAAGTGAGATCACAGAAGTCTAGTGTTACATGCACAAGCGGCGAAGTTTTAGTAGTATGAACTAGCCATTGTTTGCATAGAGTTGAAAAGGCTTCAGGCGTTTTAGGTTCTCCGTGTCAGCTTCCTGGTGTTTTGGGTCCATTGCAGAAAATACTAGGAAGACTGGAGGGCACAATGATGCTTCTACCCACCTCGATATGGCTTTCGTGACAGTAACTACGTCTGCTCTGATGCTCCAGTTCTCACTCCCACCAGGCTTGTCTGCGCCTTTGGTCCAGCTTCCACCAAGTAATTCTTGTCCTTCCAGGTTGTCCTCTGTTCTCAGTATAAGGTTTCTGTTCTCCTTCTTGGTAGATTTGGGGTAGTGTAAAGAATAGATGGAAAGAAAGATGACGCATGCAAGGCTCACAGGGTAGTAGGTTACTATCTTTCCAAGAGACTGCCAAGGCCTAAGGATGGGGTGGGAGTGGGGATGGGGGCAGGCATTGTTATTTCCTAGCTTTGTGTATCCTAAGTCAGCTTCTCTCTGAGTGAAGAGGGCAGTGGATATACAGAGATAACAAAGGGAGAAGCCACCTGGCAAACATCACAGTCTGCCCTCAGAGGGACAGGAGTGTATCAAGTGCGTAACGTCCCCATTGACTGAATGAGTGAGGAGGAAGGTGGGTGGACTTGAGTTGTCTCTCCAACTGTCACTCCAGAGTCTGTTTAATGGCTACAGGGACAACTGTAGAAAGATGCTAGCAGAGGAAGTTGATGGACGGGGAAGCTGCTGCCGTGAGTACTGCCACTTTAGGGAGACCATCCGGGCCATCTGAACTGATCTGTTCTGGACACGTGCTCCCTACCAGGAGGACACCTGCTGGTCGTTGGTGTGTTGTGTGTGGATGACCGCAGCCAACAGAGGACTCTGGGACAAAAAGGAGTTGAGGCAAAGGCTTGTTGTGTCCTTTTCCCTTCAACTCCGTCTCCACTCATTAAAGAAACTAAATTTTCAATGAGGATGGAGATGGGGCAGAAGTTGACTGTCTCTTTGGCTGTCGTACTCAGGACTAGGAGGATTCCAGATTATTATTTCAGACTGGGGAGAATATGTGCAGGTACGTAATAAAGCATCTTGAAGATTGGAATCATTTCTCAACACAAAGTTAGCTTATGTATTTCATACATCATGCAAACACACGGCTTGAAACTAACTTCACATAATATTTAGAATAACTGTGTACTTTGACCTTCTGTAATAGGTCAAGGGAGTTACCTTCTACCTGTGGCACCATGTTGGCATTTAGAAAAACATATTGGCTTTTGGAAAAGCTTTTTAGATTCCTGATTTCCTGACTAGTGGTCCTAAATGTGTGTGGTGCAAGCAGACTACATGATTTTGGAGCTAGAGGTAGAGGGGGCAGGCCGTAATCTCTTACACTAGCTGAGTCACATGCTTGGACTATGTAAGATCATATCATTTGTACCGATCTGACAGTTATCAGACACCCATTGAATCTGCCCGCTGTGTGTGGGAAAGTGGATTCAACAATCAAGTAATTAGAAATTGTAAGTTATTTCTGGTCACCATTCCACCAAGTTCACCTAGGTCAGCTGAAGCGTAGCAGTCACTTTATTTGTTGCTACAGGGGGAAAACCGTGACAAAAAAAGGAATGGTTTATTTTGGGTCACAGTTTCAGGTTATAGTTATTCAAGGTGAGAAGTCTTGGTGGCCAGAGTGTGAGTTAGCTGGTCCCTCGTATCCACAATACCAGGCAGGGAGGTATGAGCGCTGTTGTTCAGTTTGCTTTCTTTTTATGTAGTTCTTTTTAAAATATATTTTATTAATTTATTCATATTACATCTAAATTGTTAGCCCATCCCTTGTATCCTCCCCTTCCTCTCTCCCTCCAATTTTCCCCTTCCTCCCCTCCTCTATAACTGTGACTGAGGGGGACCTCCTCCCCCTGTATCTGCTCACAGGGTATCAAGTCTCTTCTGGGCAGCCTGCTATCCTTCCTCTGAGTGCCTTTCACATAAACTCTAGTGCCCCATATTTTCATGTAGTTCTACACCTCAGCCCATGCCGTGGTGCTGCCCACGCTCAGGGCGGGTCTTCTCTTTTCAGTTAACTTAATGTGGAAGCTCCCTCAGGCCGAGTCCAGAGGTTTGTTTCCATGGTGATTGTCAATCCCATCAAGTTGACAATCAAGTTTAACTACAGGAAATGGTTACCCTGAAAGCATCAGGTCATCCAGCACAACAGTTCTCCAGATAGCATTTATGGGTCAGGGAGAGAGAGCTCTGTTTTTTTTTTTTTGTTGTTGTTTTTTTTTTTTGTTTTTTGTTTTTTGTTTTTGTTTTTTTAATCGCTCTCAATTTCCCCCCTTTCTGATCCTTTCTTAGAGCTAGAAACAATGACTGAGCATTTCCCCTTTCTTCTTATGTTTTCTTCTTCTGGAATCTAAAGTAGGGAATACAGAATTCAATTTATTCAACTATCTATAACCGTGTATGGTCCACTGGTTATTTTTACATTCCTGCAGAATATGAATTTGCTTCTATATTGTCATGTAGTTACTGATTGGTTGTAGTTAGGGGTTTTGAAGCTGCAGTGTATACATCTAGCGCCATGCTTTGTGATTTGACGTGACTATTTTTGTCACTGGACTTGGGAAAAGCCTTTGCGAACAAGACCTTTGTACACGTTCCTCTGTTGATGACTTTGCTCTATTTCATAGAAAATATGGATGACTGAAATGATTTCCTCCACATAGGCACGTTCTCCTGGCTTTGTGTGTCCCTCTCCTGTCTTACAGCTGAAATAGCAAATAATTGGGGTCCCTTTGTTGCCACAAAATATAACCACTTCCATTTTTGTCTGTTTGATGTAAAACAAAACAGAAATCCTCGAATCCCCACTAGATGGTGCTGTGAGAATGCAAACGACTTAATTTATCTTTGGTCATACTCTATCTCCATAAAATCTTCATTTTGAAATCCATCTCAGCGTGTTATTTTGGCTTGTCAAGCAGGTCTGCTTCCTGCTGAACTAATGGATTGGGATGATGTAGTATTTAGGGAAAAGATTACCCAGTGTTTCCCAAGAGTGCCCAGAGGACTCTAGCCAAAACAGCCAAGAGACATTTTATTCACTTCTGATCCTAGCCTGATCCTACCTGACATTTCTGGTACGCTCGCTCACACTTCTCCACAGGTATCTAGGAGGGGATCCCACAGAATCTTTGAGCCAAATGAGGCGCCCCGTGTATGCCTTCTCTTCTCTTTCCTGCCTCCTGTGCTGACTTGATGACTGAGGCGGGTGATGCCCTTAGCAGATTGCTGGCCACTGCCAGCCAACTCACTAGGGATGATGTTTTTCCAGTGGCCTTGAAAGTATAGTTTCTGGACCAGCAGCATCGCTTGAGATTTGTTAGCACTGCGTATGCTCGAGCTTCTCCCGTGATTTACTGAATTGGAAATTCTGGGGCTGCGTTTTCACCGCGTTTCCAGGCAGATCTGAACATTAAACAGAGCCCCAGAGCCTTCCTCGTCACAAACCTCCTCTACCCTGTTTGAACTGACATCTCTCTTGAAAGCCCTTAAAAAGCAGCTTGAAAGGCGAACAGGTGGGTGAAGTCGTTGAATGCCAGTGTGTCCTCGTTGTCCTAAGTGCAGGGCTACCCGGGCCATTGTATTGTGGGTATTGGCGCGGAGCTAAGCCTCCATTGCTGAGGACTCCTTGAGCACCGTGTCTAGTGTGTAAATGAGGAGGAGGCTGTGATTAGTAATCCCCCTTTCTTTTGGAAGAAAGAGCGAAATGCTCAGAAAAGCCGCCAGGTGGCAGCGTGGCTCCTAAGCCCTTCCTCCATTACTGAAAGGCACCCTGGCTGTTGACTGTAGTCAAAGGCAATCCAACAGTGGTAGTCATTTATTGACTAGGCTGTTTGTCTTTTTCTCTACTGCAGCATGAGTCAGAGCCCACGGAGGGAACGAGAGAGGGGAACAGCCTACTGATTAATGGGTCAGAACGCTGCTGTGTAAGACCTGTGAGCCGCTTCGGCCTCCATTTCACTGAATGCGGCTTGTAGCGATGCTACAAAGGGAAACACTAGTTAAACACTCTGCGAAGCTGGCTCAAGTCAATCAGTTCAAGCAGGTACCTGGAATCGTCTGTCTTCTGTCCCTTGATGAGCAATGTACCAAGATACAGGAACCACATGGAGGAGCGTTGGCATCTTTTGATGCTGCAGATAGATTTTCCGGGCATCAGTATGAGATTACATCTTCCCAGGTGGTTCCAGTGGCAGACAGCTCTTGGGGACCACTTTCTCCACACACGTCAGAATTAAATGCACGACAACGTGGCTTCAACTGAGAAATTGGCTGCTGTCTTATACCATAGTATAAGTTTTGATAGTGGGATATGTTGTCATGGTCAGTTCCGGTTTTGACAATAGGCAGGGGTTGTCATATGATGGACAGAGGCCATACCCCTCCTCAGTCTTTTTCTCTTTCTCTTTTTTTTTTCTTTACATCTATTTGGTTTTCTTTTCTAAAGTAAAGAATACAAATCTATAATTGAACATTTCTCTAATTCCTGGAGGGAAATTCTGATCTAAGCCACATAGTTAGTGTTCTGTTTTAAAGGACAAAGACCATGCCTTTGGCCATCTGCTCGTAGGTATCCTTTAGATATATTCCCCGTTTTAAAGGATCTGACAGGAAAACATTTAGGTTAGTGCTGATGTGAGGGTGTTACTTTCGTCTCAGTTGCTCGTATTGATCAGGCACAGTGAAAACGTTGTACAGGAATTTCCTGGATGACCTGGGAATCATGTAACAGAGTTGGACATTTTTTTTCTGGAAGAAAATAATTCTTTTTGTACTAAACAAGGTTTATGAAGCCTAGAGTGTGAATTAAAAAAAAAAAAGTTCCAGAAAACTGTACATGTTCCCACATAAAAAGGTAGCATATTAGTCAAAGCTGGAAGGGAATATGGTTGTGACATGTAACGTATGAAATAAGATGGAACCGATTATAAAAAGGCGCGTGAAGCCAGGCTTAAATCTTGACACCAAAGGGGGCTGAGTTACAACGTCCAGGAACTCCAGCTTGTAATCCCTTCTCAATGCTTATCCAAATATCACTTCTTGAAATGTAAATATTATTGTAAGAAGCAACTTGCTAAGTCCGTGCATCATAAAACATATCAAGTTTTTCCTTACAAATGGAGATTCGCCAAGAAAACGAAGAGGCTTGGAACTAGAAAGCCCAAAAGCAGAAGGCTGAGGAAAAGGGGTTAGGTGTGAGGATGGGAAGGCCAAAGGGTCCTTATTTCCGAGCTGGACATCACCGTTGGCTAGGGCCATGCGTGGACAATTTAATGTGGTTCATTGGTTGAGTTTATGCTCTTTTCCCACAAGAGCTTCTTTCCCCCCTTAAATGGTACCCCACAGAGAACCACGAAAGCCGGAGAGTTTAACGGTAAGGCGTTTCACATTCTCTCAAGAAATTTCCTAGATTCTAGAGGCTTCTCTGCTACAGACGTGTCTAAGGGAGAAGAACTTATTACTATCCCAAATGACCTCTTGTCACTCCGGCTAGCTTTATTAAGGGAGGTGCAGACTTTTGAGATTTCTGTTTAGACTTAGTCCAGGTTTAAAACAGCATGCGCAGCATCATCCCTGAATTTTGTCGAATCTCTTGTGATTGAGAAAGGGGACGTCTGGTCTGTGTTGGATTTAATCTGTCATTTAACAGCCTCTATGTCTATGGTACCACAAAACTGCGGGGCACCAGTAGGACTCTGTCTGCAAGCATCGACATATTCAATTAGTGCAAAGGAAATTGTTTCTCCTCAGCGATTCTTCTATTCCCTCTTGTTGATTTGCAAAAGTAGTTTAGTTGCGTTCAACTCACCCTATTAAAGGAACTTCATCAGGGAACACTGAGGTGACTTGTTTGGTGACAGCAAGCTTAGTCACCCTGCTGTGAGAAAGAGATGAAGAATGTTTTTTAATCTCACATCTCCCAGCTCTCTCCTTTCAAAATGGATCCACCAGTTCAGAAAGGAGCTACTGCAGATATGTTTTGCTAACAGTTTACCTTTTTCATATCTTCCTTATTAAATCAAAGGGTACATTTGCTTACAGTGTTCCTCATAAAACAGAATTGCTTCGTGACTCTTGTTAGTGTTTCCACTTCCTACTCTGGAAGATGTCGGTATGCGTTCTTACGCTCACTCACATGAGTGCTTTCTGTCTTCTTGTTGGTAGTTTTTTTCCTCACTTCTTGGCTACTAGGCTATTAAGCCCGCCTCCATTTGAAGCATTATCTTACTTAGGCTTATGTGATTTATCTGCTATTTGTCAAAACGATTTTCAGAATCACATTTTCTGGTTGCCATTAGAGCACAGCACGAAGCTCTAGGTATAAAGGATGATGCTGGTAAATATTTTCATTAGACAAAGTCACTTTGTGAGAATTCAGGTTTCTAATAAAATCAATTTGAGAAAAATCAATGACTCCATGAATTTAAGAGGGGCTCCATTATTCTAAGATAACAGCTTCCAAAGCTTAGTGTGTCCTTCAAAGGATTATTTCTAAAATGTTATTTTCTTTACTTCCAGGGCATTTCTCCCCTTCTGGGTCATGATTAATTATATTGCTCATGCTACCCAGAATTATATCATCCTCGGACATTCCACAATTTTCTTACACTTAGAACAGCTGATAATTTGCATTGTAACAAGAATATCCACACAAGCAGCAGCTTATTTAAATAAATTAATTTACTACTATTGTTTCTTTTTCTTGGGAGAAAAGAGGAATGTTTTGTTCCCCCAATTATAACTTCTAAATATTAGAAAATGAATAGTTGATTCTCATATACATTTCAATTAAAAAATCCCTCAAATTGGAATATGTCTTACTATTAAAGTCAGTTTTAGATTATAAGTAATAACCTTTTATTTTTTCTTTACTTTCTTCTGCCTGCCCCCTTCCCGTCCCCTCCCCCCCCCTTTCTCTTTCTTTCTCTCTTTTTGTTTTTTGTTTTTCAAGACAGGGTTTCTCTGTATAGACCTGGCACTTCTGGAACTTGCTTTGTAGATTTGAATGGCCTTGAACTCAGATCTGCCTCCCTCTGCCTCCCGAGCTTTGGGATTAAAGGTCTGTGCCACCAAACCTGGCAAAGTTTTATTCTTTCTTAATGACACACAGAATAATAATGTATGACACACTAATAAATTAAATATGACTGGATGAAATTTAGATTTAACAAGATTTAACCATTTTATGCTTCTCAGAAGATGAGACAACAAAATCTGCTTTTATGGTTAATTATAGACAACATTTTTATGCTACTTTTACTTACTCAAAGACCAAGATATCTTGAGTATAAGGGCATATGTAGACATGTCTAAAAGACATATATCATAGTTTGCTGAAGATTTCTCCCACTTCAGCTTCAACCTACCTTGTCTGTAGTAATGCTCCCATGTTCACTGCTTTTATTTTATTTTCACTTTTGTATTATATGCACACATGGAAAGTTTTATTTTGTACAACTCTGTATTCCATTTCTGGAGGCACATTTCCCGTTTCCCCAAAGGCATGAAACAGTAAACTGAATATGAAATTTAATGAAGAAATACCTTTTTCATTTGTTTTGTTTTTCAAGATAGGGTTTCTCTGTGTAGCCCTGGCTGTCCTGGACCCAATTTGTAGACCAGGCTGGCCTTGAACTCACAGCGATCCGCCTGCCTCTGCCTCCCGAGTGCTGGGATTACAGGCGTGTACCTTTGCGCTTGGCAGAAGAAATACTTTTAAAGTGAGATTTGCAGCTGCATGCTGAGCCTATCAAAGCAATTTTGTACATAAGTTTGGGCAAGCCAGTGTAGGTTTAGGATAGTAACTGAAACATGACATTTGCACTTTAAATTATTTTTACATTTGAAATTAGACTATTATTATATCATTTCCCCTTTCCTCCCCACATCCCAGCCTCTCCTGTGTATTCCACATCTGGCTTTTTTCCCAAGTTCATGTCCATGTCCTTAACCTCTTTTTCTTTAGTTGTTTTCTCTCTCTTTCTCACACACACACACACACACACACACACACACACACACACACACACACACA
>OU015750.1:51285279-51304774 GCA_907169655.1 Acomys percivali
GGAGCTCATCCCTGGGAGAGGATAGCTCTCCCTCTCCCAGCACCACTAGTCACCTGTAGTTCTTTGTCTAGTGATCTCTCCCTTTTGTAATAGAATGTCTACAGACATTGTCAGTGCTCAGGTCTTGTTTAGGCATCCATATTGTTGAGGCTTCCCATGGGCAGCTTTCTTGTCATTTCTAGGAGACACACTCTCAAATCAGACTTCCGGGTCTTCTGGCTTTTACAGTCTTTCTGCCCTCTTTCGTGATGTACTCTGAGCCTTAGATGCAAGGTTGTGTTGTAAACATATCTGTTGGGGCTCCGATCCCCATGATCCATTGGCCTCTCTATTTTGACCATGCAATGGTCTCAGTTTGCTATAAAGAGAAGCTTCTTTGATGAGGGGACAGTTACATTTCCCAAGGGGCAGAAGAACAAGTTTTAGAATACTGTTTGTTGAAGATGCTGCCTTTCCTCCAGTTTATGCTTTTGGCTCTTTGGTTATATGTCGGATTGCTGTAGTTACATGCACTCATATTTGGATCTTCCATCATTCCATGGCTCTACAATCTGTTTTCATGGCAGCACAGTGTTGTATTTATTACTCCATAATATATTTTAAACTTTAGAATGGTAATTCATTTTTTTATTTTAATTTTGGATTAAGACTGGTTACCCAAAGTCTTTTCTAGATGCACATGCATTTTAGGATTTTTTTTTCATTAAGAAACTTTTTTTTGAAGTGTAGAAGACAGGTTTTATTACAGTGTAAAGTGGGACACTCTCAGTGGGTGAGCATGGGCAAAGGCCAGAGAGACAATGACATTTTAGGGAACCTTTATACCATTACTGGACTTCTTTTTTTAAAAAATTTTATTAATTTATTCTTGTTACATCTCTATGGTTATCCCATCCCTTGTATCCTCCCATTCTCCCCTCCCTCCCATTTTCCCCTTATTCCCCTCTCCTATGACTGTTCCTGAGAGGGATTACCTCCCCCTGTATATACTCATAGGGTATCAAGTCTCTTCTCGGTGACCTGCTGTCCTTCCTCTGAGTGCCACTAGGTCTCCCCCTCCAGGGGACATAGTCAAATGTGAGGCACAGAGTACATGAGAAAGTCATATCCCACTCTCCACTCAAGTGTGGAGACTGTCCTGTCCATGGGCTAGATCTGGGTAGGGGTTTAAATTTTACCCCCTGTATTGTCCTTGGCTAGTGCCTTAGTTTGAGCGGGACCCCTTGACCCAAATCTGCCTATCATAATGTTCTACTTGTAGGTTTCTAGGACCCACTGGATCCTTCTACATTGCTATTCTCCCATTGTTCTCTCATCTAGAGTCCCAATAGGATGTCCTCCCCTGTGTCCCAGTTTCCTGGTAAGGGAAGGCTTTCGTGGGACATGCCCCTTGGGCTAGTATGCAGATATAAGTAAGTATATACCATTTGAGTCTTTCTGCTTCTGGGTTAACTCTCTCATTATGATCATTTCTAGCTCAATCCATTTATCCACAAATTTCTGGAATTCCTTGTTTTTAATAGCTGAGTAGTATTCCATAGTGTATATGTACCACAGTTTCTTTATCCATTCTTCTACTGAGGGGCATTTAGGCTGTTTCCATGATCTGGCTATTATGAATAAGGCTGCTATGAACACGGTTGAGCAAATTTTCTTGTTGTGTGCTGGTGCATCTTCTGGGTATATTCCAAGGAGTGGAATAGCTGTGGACTTCTTTTAGATTTTAAAAATATACTTCTTTCATCATTTCATATATATGTACAACTCATTTTGATGCTATCCATTTATTACTCCTCAATTCCTCCTCTTCATGGACCCTTCCCTAAGATTCTCCTCCCAACTTTATGTTCTTTTCTTCTAATAACTTACTGAGTTCTATTAGGATATAGTCATATGTGTGTATGATCCCCCACTGAAATATAGCTGTTTCCTTGAGGGAAATTGTTTATCTTTCTTTCAGCAAGTATCAGTTGGCCATAGCTCCTTGAACAAGGGCTGAGCTTTTGTGAGGCTCTCCCCATCCATGCTGAGGTTTAAGGTAAGCATCTTTCTCTGGCTTTCTCTGGCTGGCTTGTTCTTATCTAAGTCTTGTGCAGGCAACCACAGCTGTTGCAAGTTTGTGGAGAGACAATCCTTTTGCCGTTTAGAGGAGACAGTATTCTCCAGGATTCTTCCCTGACCACTGGCTTTTATAATCTTCTTCCTCTCTTTTATTTGCTATGTTCCCTGAGCCCTTGGGAGGTGACATAAATATAAATATAAATTTAGTTGCTACTGATACCAAAGAGGAGTAAAATATTTCCTTATGCTTCTAGTTTGTTTATGGGAAAAGGACTTACTAAAATATTTCCTGTAGTTTAGACCTTGAGTGTCTTCTAAGGCCTGTATGTTAAAACTTGGTCTCTAGCCTGTAGCAGTACTGGGAGCTGAAAGAGCTGTTGGAAGAAAAGACTTACTGGAGAGAAGCTTGCTTAGTGGAGAAAGCTCTTGGAAGAACAACTGAAACGCCTCTCTTTCTCTCACCGGCCAAGCAACTTCTGTCACATGCTTTCCATCAAAGTGTCTACCCAAGCAGAGCAATAGAGCCAGAAAAACCATGGAAGAAAATCTTTGAAAATGTGAGCCCAAACATGTTTATCTTAGCAAATTTGTTCTGCCTTAGAATAACCTAATGCAGTTTTCTTTCTTTTATCAATATGTGCTATCCATTCAGAAATGAGAAATTCCTTGGGATTTTACTGTTTTCTTTCTAATAAGAAAAGTACTCAGCGGTACTAATACATATGGGGCTTAGGTGATGATCAATGAAGAAACTCCCTTTGATTTAGCCCACCAATTAAAGGACTAAACGTTCTAAGCGAAAATGACGATTTAGCAAGCTGCACAGAGAATGAGGCGGATTGAAACACCTGGGATTTGCCTTTCTGACCCACTGCTTCCCTCATTTGATATATCTATCAATTATTCATTTGTTTGGGTTCAGCTTCACACTGAATAGGATCACCTCTTTCTGTCTCCAGTTTGGTGTCTCCTTAGAGTTCTGTCTCTCCCTCCTTTGCACGTATATGCAAATAAGCCTGCTGCTTGGAATCCCCCAGTAAGCAGACACCTCCCCCATGCTATTCTTTCCAATTGAATTTGGTTTAATTTTAGAATAAAAACATATCTGCACTAATCAAATTTAATAATTTAATTTGAAATCTGAAATATATATGGTCAAAATAGGTTATTAAAGTAAATTACATCATCAATTTTTTGTTGTTGTTGTTTATTTGCTTTTGGTACTTGAGATTGAACCCCTAGGTTTCTGGCATGCTAAAACACACAGTGTAGCTCTGAGCTACACCCCTGGCCCCATTCCATCAATTTTAAAACAGTCTTTCACAGCTACCCATTTAATGCTTTTGGCATCTCTAAGCATTGCACTAAGGCTACTCCCTTTGACTTATAATACAGACCTCCTGTAATTTGGGCTATTTTATTCATTCATCAGGATTAAAGGCAATTTTCTAATTATGAAATAAACAGTGCTTCGAAACATAATAAACACAAAGGGATATATTTATACCCGTAGCTGTGTGGTATGTCTAAACATTTTTATGACAGAAAGCATGTATCTGTATTTTATGTAAGGAGGCACTTAACAGACCTGTTATTAAGCAGATGCAATTTGCTAATTTCCACTCTGAGAAGACACCTTTCATCAACTCATGCCCAACATATATTTACCTTGGGTTCATTAGAAAGAAAATCAGAAGTGATCAAGCTGACAGTCTATGCTCAAATATTCTAATGAGCGGCCTTGGCAAACGGTTTCTCAAGCCACGATCCACTTCCTGCTACTTATTTTCCTGGATTGAAGCCTATCAGTTTGATGGGAATTGGCAGGGCTGCCTGAAACGAGGCTTTTGGAAGCCTTTTCAAGAACGAAACCTAATATTCTGTTGGGAAACCCGAGAGGATTATATTTAGTAAAGCTAGTGAATAACAGCATTTGAATCGGATTAATGGATGATAAAACGAGGAAGCTATCAGTCTGACAAATTGCTATATGGAAGGGAGTCAGAGAGCCTGAGTCACTGGAATTTTGCTTTGATAATAGGCAGGTTTAACCAAACAAAAAAATGTGATACATATGTGTATGATTTTCTTAGATTTTTTAAATATAAAAAGCATGAGGTAAGGGACTATAGCATACTCAGCCCTAAATGGACATCTATTTAATTGTGGAAGAGGGGTGGGGAGGTGGTAAGACCCATAGGTGGAGGATGGCTATGGGAAAATGGTGTTTCTTAACCATATAGAACAGCTGCACAGATGAATGGTAGTGATTGTGACGGAATGCTCGAATCAGAGAAAAATTTCAGCATGGAAAAGGGAGGTTGCACGAAATACCTTTTTTAGTGGAGGAGCTATGGAAAACTGAAAGCTCTGGGATGAATGAAAGCCAGGTATTTTTAAGAACATGGTGCCTAAGCTAGGCGTGAATGGTGCACACATTTAATCCCAGCATTTGGTGGCAGAGGCAGGTGGATCTTTGTGAGTTCGAGGCCAGCCTTGTCTGCAGAGAGAGCTCCAGGACAGCCAAGGCTACACAGAGAAACTCTGTCTCACCACCTTACTCCCACCAAAGACTACAGTGCCTGGCAGGTTGATTATACCCTTGTTGGTAGCCATACATCCAAGAGTGTATGATGCACAGATTGGATGTGAGTTATAAAAAAACCAAGAATATACAATGACAGGAGGGCAATTTTATCAAAATACAATGTTCAAAATTGTCAAAGAATTAAAATGCGTATCTTCTTAGCTGTTTTAGTATAATACTGAGACACATGAAAGCTCTGTTGCATTAATGTGGAGATGACAGCTCTCAGATGGAAAGAGAGGGCAATCTTTACCGAGCTACAGATAGCTGTGAATCATATCTGAAAGAAACCATTTTGGAAATAAATTGTTTAATACAGAAAGAAAAATAACTTATTTGGGTTGTCTTTTAACCCATCCTGCCAGGGTTTGGTCTCAAGTGTGTGGCACAATGTGATGGCATATTGATTAAAGACACATTCCATCGTGATTCAAAAGAAAATTTGTATTTAGGACCTTTTGCTTGCATGCTTTTGCTGTTAGAATACAACCTCGAAGGGAAGGCCCATATATGTGGGGCCTCTCTAACAATTAGAATGACCGCGTGGAGTGGGTGGTGAAAGGGTTAAAGAAGAACAAATATTAGAAACAGCTTGTTTTGGAGCACAGCAGCAAATTGCGGACAGCTGCTGCTTTGCAAGGCAAGCAAGGCCACACACCCTTGTCCCGTAGTAGTCAGAGAAGGCAGAGCACTGAAAGGATAGAGAAAACCGTGAAGACAGGGTTCGTGTGTGTGTGTGTGTGTGTGTGTGTGTGTGTGTGTGTGTGTGTGTGTGTGTGAAGAGAGAGAATGTATGAGTGTGTGTATATTAGAGTATGTGTGTTTGAGTGTGTAAGGGAGAATGTGTGTGTATGTGAGATTGTGTGTGTGTGCTTGTGTGTTTGAGTGAGTGTGTGAGACAGCGAGTATGTGTGTGTTTGTGAGTGTGTGAGAGAGAATGTATGAGTGTGTGTGTTTGTGAGAGGGTGTGTGAGTTTGTGTATGTGTGTGGATGAGCGTGTGTGCAGGAAGGGAATTTGGAGCGGGCAGGAAGCTCGGAGGGAATATTTCCACAGGTGTTTCCTCTGGCTGGCATTCTCTGTGTTTATGTTCTTGAGATAGCAGAAGAGAGGCAACGGAGAGCTGCACTGTGGGATGGATGTGGCACGCCCCTACTCCCAGCAGTCAGAAGGCTGAGGTAAGAGGACCCCAACTTCCCAGCATGGGCTACAGGAGAATCTTGTCTCACCCTCCCCCCTCAAAGAATGTGGCTCAGAAGATGAACGCATGCCTTAAACCCAGAAACCACCAGTCAGAAATTAGTTTTATGGTTAAAGCAAAAGTGAAAGATAAGATGCGTTCCTCTTGAGAGCCATAGTTTTTGCTAAAAATAGGAACTTTTATCCCTAGAAAAAAGATTCCGATAGGAACCGGGGATAAGGCGCATCAAGGCCTGACCAACAGCTCTTGTGGGTGTGCATTAATAGATAGCTTTTTCTTCACGTGTGCCTGGGTGTTGGCTAGGTCACCAGAATCAGAAAAGATGCTGCAGGCAGAAGGACGAATTTGTTTATTAAAGCCCATGTACCTCTTTATGAAAGTGCCTCCCAGCTCAGGAGCTATGTGGATATTTGCTACGCTTCAGGGGCATGAAGAATGGCCAAGAAAACGGATTTGGGATAAAATGGTACTCCAAAGGGAAGTCATCATTATTTTGGTAATGCAGCACTGCTCTCACAGTAGAGAGGCTGTGGCTGAGAAACACATGCTTATATGCTTTGACTCTCTTTTTACCCACCAAAGGGACTTTCTTGATTGCCATTTCCAGGGTCCTAGGCCACAGATAAACTGGCCAAGAGCCTGGGTAGAGATACAGCAGGGTGTGGCTCCTTTCAACAATGCTTCTCCAGAGCTCAGCACTCAGGTAGGAGGCTATGTGTTTGGGACCCAAAGGTGAAAAATTCAAGGGACATTTTGTTTTCAAGTCATGAGACTTAAGAGAAAATTTTATTCATAAAAGGTTATACAAAAAAGAAAACTCTCTTGGATATGTGTTTTATTTCTGGCTCCTTTTTTTTTTTTTTTTTTTTGTCTCTTCAAGACATTTTATTAAACATAGATCATTCTTTGATACTTTGAATGATATGTTTCTCCTTTTTGGTGTGCTGAGATAAGAGTTAGGGCCGGAGAAAAAGATACCATTTATTTTATCTGAAGGCCTTACTCATTTCCAAATAGCTTTTAGATATTTGGAAATCATTAGGCTCAACAGATGGATACGTATGTAATGAAATATAAAGTTATAGAAAAAACTAACTTATTTTAAACCCTCAACGACTCCTAGTTTCTCAGGGTGTGTTTTTTATTTTTATTTTACTCCTTGATGAATGCAATGATTAGCTAATAATTTATAAAAAACAAAAGAAAACAGTGTATCGATAATGTGACTTATTCATTCCTTAACATATTAGGATAAACCGATATGAACTTAGTTCTCTCATAAATGCATGAGTATAGAAGTTGGACAACAGAGCTGAGTTTTGAAGTGAGGCAGAGTGGAAGTACAGAAGTGCAAAGCAAAGATGTCACACGAAGAAGTCATCTGTTTGCTGCTGAGAGGCTGACATCACAGAACATCTAAGAAGGCACATAACCAATACCCCAAAGATGGCAAGGGATTTCATTTGTTTGCCTTTTGGTTTTTGGAGTAAATCAAAGACGTTTCCTACATTTTCTTTCGGTGCAGATTGTTATAAATGCCACAACTCTTAACAAATACGAGAAAGGCTAGAAAGGAATCATCTTTTGATACAAACCTGTTTTTGTAGGATGGATTTCAAAATTCACCGTGTGTTTCTGAAAACATGACAATTATTTATCAGGACTTGACAGACTTGAGGACTGTGTAGTGGTCTTTCTTCATTTATTTTCGGCCAGCAATCCTTCTTCTGCCTGTGGCAAATGAACACAAACAATATCTACAGATTGACATATTTTCTCCAGAGCAATCAACAGTGGATTTAATGATCTCTAGTGATGATTATTTTTCTTTCTTTCTTTTTTTTTTTCTTTTTCTTTTTTTGGCCTTAATCCCTGAACATGATGAAATTTGAAAGCAGGTTTTTGTTTGAAGGCTCGGTCTGGTTGAGAGCCCTGGAGAGATGTCCTGTTTATAGAAGGTTTCCCTCCATTAGAACCACCTGACCCTCACGTGACCTTCATGTGGTCTCACTTAGCCTTTACGTGCCACTGAATAGCGTGCTTCAGGATGACCAAGAGCACACAAGCCACAAACCTTTCATTCACCAGCAGAAAATCCAGTTATCTTATCACCTTTTCACAGGAATGAGACAGGAGCCTCACAGGGACAATGGCGATTTCCCACAAGGTTGCAGTGGTCTTTGTGCAAAGAGCAGAAGAGTAGCATTCCTTGAGTCCCAAACCAAGTGTGACAAAACGCTGCCCTTGTGAGGTTAATGCTTGTGAAATCTGTGTCGTGGTTGGTTCCTCTGTCGCAGGCCCAGTTCTCAAGAACAATTAGCCTTATTTTCATTGCTGAGGGGGGAAAAAAAGTCACATATATACCATTGTGTCTTATATAATATCTTTCTCTAAAGAGCTCCAAGTATTTTGCAGCTGTTATTTAATTAACCTCACACTATGCCTCTGAGGGAGGGAAAGGGGATTAGTGTATATCCTGTTTATCACAGTGAATTTAAATAATTTGTTGATATCATTCTGAAGGGGAAATGGTGGCACAGGGAATGAGACATTTGTAGTTCAAGGCCCCTAATCATTATGCTAAGTTGATTTTCTGTGGAGAGGGATATTTATAAATTCAGAGAAAAGATCCTATTTATATTTTATATTTACAATACAGTGCTTTTCACATTTTAATTAGAGCGCCTAAGTACTTTAGTTCTCCAGGTTACGATTCAAGAATACTGGGGAGGTTTTATTTTATTTTATTTTATTTTAAATACAAAATCCAAGGCTCCCATCTCTACCTCGGCTGCTTTCCCTGGTTTGAGAAGGGGCTTAAGAGTTTAGTGTTTTAAATACTTTAAGCAGTGAGATGGTTCTGAGACAGGTGGTCCTTCCCACACTTGAGATGCTGCTTTGCCACCCTTCCGCAATGCACTGCTGAAAGAGAGGAGCAGACCCAATTTGGGGAAATCAAAGTCATCTAACTTCTTTGGAGAAAGATATTCAATATTACATTAAAAGCTTGAAATATCACACTTTTCCTCAATGTTTGAAGGGTAAATCCTTAGGTGTAAATTATTATGCTTTATTCATAAGTTTTATTTAAAAATCAGTTAACAAATTTCAGGCGTAATTATTTTTAAACCACACTTTCAGAGGCATCACTAATGATTTATTTATTTATTTTTAAAGAAAGTTATATGCAGTGTGTCTTGGGGTAATTGGATTCTTATCTCTTTAGTCCTTTTGCTTTTAAGACTGTAAGGGACTGGAAGAATATCCAGGGGCCAGCTAAAAGTTATTGTTTCTAGAAGCATCAATTTCTTTATCTTTTTTTCTGAAATAAAAACCAGCACAAATCTTTGTGTTTGTCTTTGCCTTTTAATTTCACTTGGACCCACGCCACAGTTTGAATGTACTTTCCAAGTTCTATACATCAATAACTTATTCCCCAAGTTCATATATTGCTCATACACAGACTTGGAGACTTTGGGAGTCACTAGATTAGGTCATTGGATATTAGAATTAGGTAAGGTGCAACTCCATGCTAGGACTGGTTATCAAATCAGGAAGAGACTTGTCTCAGGGGAGCATGAAGCTTTCCAGACGTAGGATTCCTGACTCTTCTCAATCCTCTTGCCAACTGTGGAAGGTGATCCAGGAAGCTCTCCAGGCCAAATAATATAACATGGCTGACTATATCGTGGCACACAGGATGGCATACAGTTCTACAACCAAAACTAGCCTGCTCTGTGTGACCTACATGGTACATGGTCAGTTCACCTGGAGAAACTGACACCTTTGACAAGAAGCTACAGCTGATTAAGCATATAAGGAGACAGAAGAACGAGAGCAGGCCCTTCCATACCATTGCACACATCTTAGGGGTGTTGGATAAGAGTATTTATTGGCCAAGGTTCCAGCGTAGCTTATCCAGACAGGGGGTCTGTTCTACCTCAAGATGGAGGGAGAATCTTTCCAGTCCATTCATTTTTGCCATTCCTTCCTCCATTCCTTTTGTTTGTTTTATTTTTATTTTATTTTTTATGTTTTTGAGCTAGGTTCTCACTGTGTAGCTCTGGCTGCCTTATAACTCACTCTGTAAACAAGGCTGGCCTCAAACTCATAAATATCTACTGCCTGCCTGGGCTTCCTGAGTGCTGGCATTAAAGGCATACACCACCATACCTAGCACCTTCTATTTTTAACAAAGAAATATATATATATATATTTGCATTTTTAATGAAGCATCTAGCTATGTATCCCAAGTGGGCCTGGACTTTACCTCCTTCTGCCTCAGTCCCAGCTGTATTCACCATACTCAGCTGTACCTGGATTTTTAAAGGAAACCCTTTCATGTGTGCGAAGTGAGTTGTTTTCATCTTTTCACGCCAAAGCTTTGGGAGGATGCCATCCTGTTCTTTTCTTGTTTATTTTCCCTTGGCCTTTTTAGTGTGCATTTGCTGTTGTGGGAAAGTATTTGTTGCATATTAATGTAAGTAACTTCCAAACACTTACATAGAGTACTCAAAGTATCTGGGCTTTTAAGCAATCTGAATCAATTCTGCAATTGACTGTGTTTGCATTACTGTGAAGATATGAAATTTAGTCAAACCCTTTTCCTCCTACTGGTCTGCCTCTTCCAGCCTTAGTATGAAGGTTTGTACCTAGTCTTACTGCCACTTATTATGCCACTTAATACCCTCGTTTGGATCCTCGTTTGGAGGATATTCCTGGAAGGCATGCTCCCCAGCTGCCCCTCCCTCCCATCAAGGTAAACGGAAGAGGAGTAGATCTAGAAGAGAGGCGAGGTGGGGAGGGAGTGGGAGGAGTAGAGGGAGGGAAAACTGCAGTTGGATTGGATGTAATGTGTGAGAAAAGAATTTAAAAAGAATGAGTCAATTAGTCAACTGCACTTTAGAGAATGTTCTATATACATAACTCCCTAATTTTTGCTTACGCTCCCTTTGTCTACTATGGGCATTTTCTTTCAATAAACAACTTTTCTATTTTCATATATATACATACATACATACACAAATATACACACACACACACACACAGACACACACACACTATCAATTCAGAAGTATTGGATTACTGGAAAAACACTTGATTTTCTTGGGATAAGGGTCATAAATTGAAATTCCTTTTATATTATACATTGTAAAGGTCATGTGCATCTGTGGAAATAGGCATTTCCTTACTCCTCATTTGCTGTTATTTAAATTAGAAACTTCTCTTCAGAATAAAAATTCATTTATACCCCCCAAAGAAACAGGAGCGTGGAAGCTAGCGTGTTTGCTTTGTCTTATAGGATGATAATCTTTACCATGTTATTGTGCGGTAAGATGACCCTCTCGATGTGAAAAGATGCTATTATGAGGCTCCCAGAGTTCCCAGCCCCCAGAACCATTAGCTGAATAAACTTCTCCTCATTCTAAGTTTTCTCATCTGAGGAATTTTGCTATAGTTAGAGCAAGCAAGCGGAGACAACAACTCACATTAACTTTTGCAAGACTCAAGTGAAATGGAAAATTTGGTTGAACCACAGCATCAGAAGATGACACATTATATAGACATATAAGATGATAATATGATTCTGTAGGACCCTCAGGCAAATGGTAGGGGACTATGGACATGGCTGTGTGCCTCTTAACCCTTCACCGGCATTGAATACACTCTGAAGGCTGGTCTTCAAGGATGGCTGTTTGTACCTACCCTGCTCCTCTCTGACTTGCTCAGGCAGTGAGAGGCTCCTGCTTTCCTCCAGGTCGTGATTTAAAGAGGAGGCAGACCTACAACAGGCTCTGGTGATTTGACAAACAATGAATGCATGCAAGAAAAGGCCTGGCAAGCTTCTGTGACCCCATAGAAGCTGAGTTCCTTTGGCACCCTATCCCTCTGTGTGCCCTGGGAAGTATTTAGCTTCCTAATGCTGACCAGTTTGTTAACTATATAGTGACGGTTTGCTTTAACTTGGTTTCTTTGGTGACTCATGAATGTGTTAGAAGCATTTAACATTTACATATTTTTCTTCAATTTGTTTATTCATATTCGCGGCCTCCTTCCCCGTAGGGTCATTTTTCCCATATTGATTTGGATAAGGTCTGAGTACGCTGTAGTTGATATTTGCGAGGATGCTTTGTGCTTGTATGAATCTTTGGTGTTTTCAGAAATTGCAAATATACACTCCTATTCTGTTCATGTTCTTATGCCTGTGTGGCTGGTATTTTGCCAAACCTTCATTCTTAGTGTGCACGCTAAGGACTGTCTATCACTACTAACTGAGCAGTACTATGAGCTTTGACTTTGGGATTCAAAGTTTTAGACTTTAAGATTTTGAGGGGTGCATAGGACATAAAGTATCATTATCTGATAAATAAATACATTTTGAAAAAAAAGAAGTGAGCCTTTACCTGGTTCTATATTGACAAAAGACACGTTCCCACCTCCCATCAAAACTTCATGAATCCTTTTGTTAAGAACACTGACAACCTCTTTAAAAATACTTGGTAACAAGTCTCTTCTTGGTAGCCTGCTATCCTTCCTCTGGGTGCCATCGGGCCTCCCCATCAAGGGGATGTGGTCAAATATGGGGCACCAGAGTTCGTGTGAAAGTCCGTCCCCACTCTCCACTCAACTGTGGAGAATGTGCTGTCCATACGGGGGAGGAGGTCCCCCTCAGTCACAGACATAGGGGAGGGGAGTAGGGGGAAAGCAGGAGGGAGGGAGGATACAAGGGATGGGATAACAATTGAGATGTAGTATGAATAAGTTAAAATATTTTTAAAAAATACTTGGTAAAGAATGCCCAGTAACGTTGCATGTGGCCTTTGATTTATATTATTTACAGAACCTAAGAGCACAATATTCGAGTAACTGGATGAGTACATGTCACTAATGAATTTGTATTTGTTTTTCACTATATGAAAGTTAAGGATGCGAGTTCAAGGGTGGTTGACACAGCTGAGGAAGCGTCGCCGAAGGCTCCTGTTGCCTTGCCATCATGTCTAAGCCAGAGTTTCCCAAGGAGATGAAACAGCGTGAGGGGTCATTCTGAGCAATGGGGACACTCACCGATGTGTGGTAATGAGGGATCAAAAAACTAAGAGATCCAGGGGCTTTGGGTTCGTCACATACACCATGGTGGAGGAAGTGGATGCTGTAGTGAATGTAAGACCACACAAGGTGCATGGAAGAGCTGTGGAACCCAAGAGAACCATGTCGAGAGAAGATTCTCAGAGAACAGGTGCTCACTTAACTGTGAAGAAGATTTTTGTTGGTGGTATTAAAGAAGACACTGAAGAATACCACCTATGAGACTATTTTGAGCAGTATAGGAAAACTGAAGTGATTGAAATCATGAGTGACAGAGGCAGTGGGTAAAAGAGGGCCTCTGCTTTTGTCACCTTGATGACCATGAATGACTCTGTGGATAAGATCACTATTCAAAAATATCATACGGTGAATGGTGACAACTGTGAACTAAGAAAAGCCCTGTCAAAGCAAGAGATGGCTAGTGCTTGGTTGAGCCAGAGAGGTTGGAGTGGCTTTGGAAACTTTGGTGGTGGTCGTAGAGGCAGTTTTGGTGGCAATGGCAATTTTGGTGGAGGAGAAAACTTCAGTGGTCATAGTGGCTTTGGTGACAACCGTGGTTGTGGTGGCTTTGGTGGCAGCCATGGTGGTGGTGGTGGTAGATATGGTGGCAGTGGATATGGCTATAATGGATTTAGTAATGATGGAAGCAGTTTTGGAGGTGGTGGAAGCTATACTGATTTTGGTAATTACAACAACCAGACTTCAAATTTTGGACCAGTGAAGGGAGGAAACTTCGGAGGCAGGAGCTCTGGCCCTCATGGTGGTGGAGACCAGGACTTTGCTAAACCACGGAACCAAGGTGGCTGTGGAGGCTCCAGCAGCAGCAGTAGCCATGGCAGTGGCAGGAGGTTCTAACTATGTTACAGGCAGGAAACAAAGCTTAGCAGGAGAGGAGAGCCAGGGAAGTGACAGGGAAGCTACCAGTCATAGCCGATTTGTGAACTCAGTCAAGCACAGGTGGCAGGGCCTGGCTGCTACAAAGAAGACATATTTTTAGACAATACTCATGTGTATGGGCCAAAAGAATTACAGGGCCCATACCCTATATGTGACTAATTGTATAACAGGTTGTTTTAGTGTCTGTTCTATGGAAAGTGTAAAGAAATCCAACAAAGGGTTTTACTGTAGACCTTTTTCACCTATGCTGTTGATTGTTAAATCTAAAAGTCTGATCACGATGCTGAGTAAATTGTGTGTGTGTGTGTGTGTGTGTGTGTGTGTGTGTGTGTGTGTGTGTGCATGCGCGCGCACATTTAACGTGCTGTGTAAAGTTAGTCTACTTTGAAACCATCTTGATGAACTTCCCCAACAGAGTGACATTAGAGTTCCTTCAGGGTGGTGCCAAGTTCCACTTGGAACTTATTTATGGATGCTTGGGTGGAGAGCCATTATCTTCAAAACCCTCGGTGTAGTTAAATCACCAGTTACTGTAGTGACTTCAGTGAGTTTCACTATTGAAAGGTCATCGACACAAGGCAACAATTTGCTTATAAAATGGTTGTTGGCACACCCTAGGAAATATCAAAATTGAATAATGGTACCAGATAAAATAACATATGGGAATGAAGCTGGTGTGTCATCCATTATCACATGTAATCAATGGATGGTTTAATTCTCTTGAGGAAAAAAAGGAGGCTTGTTCAAACAGTTTTACTTTGTGAGGAGTACTCTTGGAGGGGGGCTTGTTTTTAGGGAGAACTTGGTTTAGAGTATTTTTTAAATATCAGAAGATAGTGTTAATATTAACATTGGAAAGATATTAATGTATTGAAGATCTTCCAGGCCACTGCATAATGGAAGTATACAAAGAGCAACTCTCAGCTGAGTACTGCCAGGCAGACTTATCGGAGGATTTCTGAGGTACTAGTTTGCTAATCCAAAAGTTTACACCTGAAGAAAGCTGGAGCAGTACATGGTGCCGACCTTGCTGTTAGACATTCTACCCAAGGATTCACTTTTGATAACCTGTCAGCACCACTGCAGTTTGTTTAATAAATATTTAACAGACACTACAATATACCTGGAACCATACACTTTTAGAGAACAAACCCTAAAATACACTCCTCATTATGGCTCAGGTGAGTCACGAATGATTTCCTGCTGATGCCATGACTAGAGCTCAGGACTCACAAATTGGAATGCAAGAGAAATTAGTGAGCAAAAATGCAAAAACAGTACTTTATCCACGTGTGTAAAGAGCCGTTATCAGCAGCTATGAGGTACATGTATGTATTTTTTTTTTTTACAATTTCTTGAATTTCTATTATATGAGAATAATCAGAGCATTAACAGGACCAATTCTAGGACTTAAGTAGTTTCCAGGAGCAGCAATTCCTTGGAATGACTCTTGCCAATTAGTTATGGATAATAACAAGAGAGCAATAGCCTATCATTTCTAAATTAGAGCGAAAGTAGAAACAAAGGAGCAGGTAAGGGCTGCTTCAATAGATCGTCCTGTGGTGGACTAAACCCTTCATCACTTATTGCCCGCTTCACATCAATGTGACTGGCAACCTAAGCCTAATTTCTCAACTTCTGTCAATTGCTATTATATTTCTTTGGAATGAAAGAGAGGTTCTGTAGATTCTACTAAAATACAAGAATAAAACCCAGGCACAGGAGCACATGCCTTTAATCCCAGCTGCTTGGGAGGCAGGAAAATTATGTGAACCCAGGAATTCCCGGCAATACAAACAGTCATGGCTGTTCTGATTTACAGAAGTGGTCACAGGTGTTGAGGTTAGGGTCCCTGCCCTGTCCTACACAGAGTTCACGAGTCCTTACATGGCGCCAGAGCGTTTTTTTTCTTCTTAAAACTCATAACCTTTTGTAAATAAGAAAAGTTATTTACAATTATAGTTGTTGATCAAGCAGTTGAGGCTTTTGTAGTTATGTAGTTCAGTTTTGTAGTGCTGTAATGTTCACTAGGGATCCTCAACCAATATATAAAATGTAGTGCTTGCTCTGTAACTCTTGCTGCTAACCTCTAGGATGGTCCTACCACTGTACTTTGCTTCTTTGCCATCAGTAAGCATAGTGTCTCATTAGGGCAAGGAAATCGACATATATCAAATTGATCCAAATGTAAAAGCAAATGAAAACTGCATGGGTTTCTTTGTCCCCATCAAGCATGTATACTCTTTCTTATAGAGACCAATAGTCACCTCTGGTGACTGAGGCAGAGGATTGATTCATCCCTAAGTAGCATAATCTGTAAAAATCACATGTATACATTTGGGTTAGGACTGTGCTTTCGTACTTCTGATTGAATAAAATACGTTCAATTCTAGAGAGGGGGGGTTATATGAAATAATCTAAAGTAATGAAAAAAAACCTATTCACCTTAAAAACTAAACAAAAACCAAAAAAATATTCTGATCTCTCCTTAGCAATTGGCCAAAGTTTGCTATTTGTCAAAGTGTCTTAAGTATTCAGGAACTCTCTAGGGAAATTATAAAAATTAAAACCCAACTAGCTGTGCTGTTTTCCATTAAAGGGTTTGAAAACAATTTATTATTTCATTCATATTATTAAGTGCTTCCTAATGTTCTCAGCAATCATTTAGAGAATGTCCTGGTTGATTATATTAGATATTTAAAATCTCCACCTGGTTCATGCACTCAACACCTTCAGCAATTCATGAGTTTACTAGCATTACTTTGATACTGATAGGGAACAAAGTGAACAATCAAAACTTCATGAGTTGCTTTAAAAATTGAGCTTAGCCATTGAATTATTTATCAAAAATAAAAGTATCACACAGCTTGTTCAACTTGGAATGACTTTTTGTAGAGCCAGGACTGAAGCTATTTTAGAAGACTGAGCAAATCCTGCAAGGATGTGCCTTGGCTGGGACAGTACGGAGTGGCAGGCACAGGTAGGGAGAGTTGCAATTTAAGCCCCAACACCTGACAAACTAGATGCCAAAAAGTAAGCTTGCCAAAGCAGCAGGATTTTTTAAAAGCAACATATAAAAATCAGCAGTTTTTCTCCACACTAATAGCAAACTTGCTGAAAAGACATCAAGAAAACAATGCCATTTGCAATGGCCTCAAAGTCACACCTGCCTCTACAAAGAGTTGTTCTAATTTGAACAAGTCATGGCTCACATTTATATAGACCAGTGATTCTAAATATATGGCCAAGGAAAAATGAATCTGTTGAAGGCACAACTGCAGTCTAGTGTTCACTTTAGCACTATTCATAACATACAAGAAATAATCAGTAATGAATGAAACAGCATAAACATATGGGGTACACATAGTACATGCATATGACAGAGTACCATGCAGACACACAAATGTGGGGTATACACAGTGCATGCATATGACAGGGTACTGTTCAGACACACAGAATATGCAGTTGTATCATCTGCAACAACATGGGTAAAGCTAGAGGATATTATCTTAAGTTACATAAACCAGACCCAAAAGACATTGATTATTTCACAGTCTCACTCATATGTGTAATATTTAAAAAGCCGACTTCATAAAAGCAGAGAAAAGAAATGTATTTATCAGAAGCTAGACAGTATCAGAAAGTGATGGGGTGGGAATAGGTTGGCCAACAAGTATAAGTTTATGATTGAGGGAAGTGGTCCAGGAGACCAAGGATTGATTACATAGCAAGTGTGAGACTAAATGCCTGCTTAAAATAAACTAAATCCCCCAAAGCAACAATAACACACACACACACACACACACACACACACACACACACACACAATCATGTTATAAGGGAAAATTAGAAAAACAAGTTTGTGTGACCTATTATTGCATGGTACGTAAGTACAGTAAACAATAATCTACTTTGTATTTTGAAACAGCCAGAAGAGAGAATCCCTAATGTTTGCCACAAAGAATGGTCTGTACTTAAGGTGATGGGTAGTACAATGATTTTGGTTGGATAATTAGTACGGGTTATGTGAGTCAAAACATTGCTTGCATCTTGTAAATCTGCATTATTATATACATTTAAAAATTTTTTAAAAATCAGCAAGACTTGCCTCAGTACTGAACATATACAGAACTTTTCCTTTTTATGTCTTTTTCTGTCATTTCCTAAACAATACAGCACAACTATCTACATATTATTATCATTGTATTAGGTATTTTAAGGAGTCTAGAGATGATTCTAAATATGCAGGGATGTGCATAGGTTATATGCAAATGCTATACTATTTTAGATGAGAAATAAACATCTCCCTTCTAGAAATCCTAGAAACAATCCTCCAATGAATTCTGAGAGATCTGTAGTTTGGCTTTACTTTGTGAGGAAAAAGTATCATATTTAAGCTTACTTTCACATTATTAATTTTTCATCATGTTACTTCCAAGTTTTATTCAAATAAAAGCATGCTCTCATGAAATTTTAGGTAACATTTGCCTTATGGTTTATAGATAGAAACATTTAAAATTCTCATCTACAGTTTGGGAGTCATTAATTATTTGAAATCTTTACCATTTCTGTGACTAGTTTAGCTTATTACCATGGTAGCCATGTGCTTTAAATATTAACCTACAAACACTAAAAACTGCATATATTTACTTTATTTTTCACTTCCTGATTGACTGGGTAATTCATGTGGGACACCCAAGGCCAGAATTATAAACTCCTTATTGTTTAATACTGAAGACACAAATATGAGATATTATATACATATTTATTTATTTATCTTATTCAAACTTGTCCCTCTTGGTTGTCAAGGGGCAACATGAAGGTAGTTTGAGAATCAAAAGAATTTTGATGAATAGCATCATTGTCATTAGTTCTCAATTATGTATATTTATAAGACATGCCATGCTATAGAATTTCCATGGGAATCAATGTCCAGTGGAAATGATTGTGATTGAATTCTTGTTCTTTCAATTAGATAATCAAAGATAATCTTAAATTGCATCTGATACACTTTAAGTCAGCAATGCAGAGCGTTTAGGCAATAGATCTATTTATTTATTTTCAGTCTCAGAGGAACAGCTGTTCTTCACCTCTCTCTGCAGCATTTACCATGAAAGATGGAGACAGAGTGTGATGGCTCAAATTTAGGTATGCCCTGTTGTCTGTTCATAAGGCAATGGCAGTGTTCTCCTTGCTTCAAGGTAGTTGTGATAGACAAGCGGTTCTTCATGTCTTTGGCAGTGTTCTCAGGTTCAGCACGTAAACCAGGGTTCTCTCTATCTGTCCCCTCCGTGCCCCACCTTCTCTTGTGTCAAGCTTCCATGTTTTCTAGAACCAGAAGAATATATCAAAGCTATAAAAGCTATACACCCACGGTTGCAAATCCTGTTAGAAAGAAAGAAATCTTGTTGGTGTGTGAATGTTAGCTGCTTTTTCGTTACTGTGACTGGAGAGAAAAACCCAGAAGGAAAGGTTTATTTTTTGCTCATAGCCTCAGAGGATCCAGGCCATACTCCTTGGCTACATTGATTCTGTGCCCGTGATGGTGTAGAACATCTTGAACCCAGAAACATGAGGCAAAGGCCACTCACTTCATAGTAGATAGTAGAACATAGACTGTGTGTGTGTGTGTGTGTGTGTGTGTGTGTGTGTGTGTGTGTGTGT
>OU015750.1:51304784-51322227 GCA_907169655.1 Acomys percivali
AAGAGCACAGGTTCCCACCCGTCTCCAGCATGTCCCAAAGTCATATTACCAGCCAAGGACCAAGAAACTCAACACATTTGCCCATGGAGACATTTTATACTCAAGCCATAATAGTGCCTTACTTCATACTGAGGAGTTAGTGGATCACTTTAGGGAAACTTAGCTGGTGACTGGGAAACTTAATAGTCTTGAAATAAAAGGAAAGAGGTATGGATAAAAATAAAAATATAAAATCAAACTGGCCAATATGAAAGTTGTGGCCAATTCTAGGCTGTCATACCACAAAATTGTACGACGTTATGTGGGAATCAGATTTGATCACAGAAAAGTATTTTACAATGCTCAATAAATTATAGTAGTGCATGGAGTTTACTTTGTTACTACGTTAAAACATTTAGCATACTTTTGGCAGGAAGTAGCTTGCATCATACAATTAATATCGTTCCTTGCTGAAAGCAACCAAGGCTTTGTCTTTAGCTACTCTAGGAGGTCAGGTGTCCTTTCATCAGAATTATGTGGATTTTCAGAATGATGCAGACCCAACCTTCCAAGTTCTACCTTTAGTAATTTCATGTTAAACAGTTGATCTTTGCTTTTCATATGCTCTTTGAAGTCTCTGGCCTCTCCCAACTTTGCTAATAAAAGTCTGTGTGTCTCCTTACCTCCTAATGCACTTCCTGTATAAGCCACCCTTTAATGGGGCATTTGATAAGATGGAGGCAGTCCACAGCACCAGCCACACAGTAAATCTTGTTTGTATTTAATATGGCAGTAACAACAATAGCTGCAGATGCTGGTGATCAGAACGACGTTTTAATATCAAATGTTTGATGCTAATCCTGCTTTTCTACCTCTTGATTTAAATTCAGTAGAAGAACAGGCATGGGTCATGGGATCAATATTTTTTTTTTCCTGATAATGCTGACTGATAGACCTGCCATCACAATCAGATTTCCTGAGACCTGGCACACAACAAGTATTTGCTGCAGTCATACAAGAGACTGAAAGGCAATTTAGAGATTTAAGGCCACACTAAACTGGTTAATGTCAGGATAAGCAACGAGGCATATACAAAGGGCATTGCTGGTTTCTAGTGTGGCCTCTAAGAGTCAAGTTGCCTTAGGTAAGGTTTTATTACTGCGAAGAGACGCCATGACCAAGGCAATTCTTATAAAGGAAAATGTTTAATTGGGGTTGGCTTATAGTGTCAGAGGTTTAGTCCATTATCATCCTGGTAGGAAACATGGCAGCATGCAGGCAGACATGGTGTTGGAGCTTAGATTTCTACATCTTCATCAACAAGCTGCAGAAGGAGACTGTGTGCCACACTAGGCATAGCTTGAGCAGAGAAGACCTCAAAGCCTGCCTCCAGAGTGGCACACTTCCTCCACCTACTCCACAAGGCCACATCTTCCAATAGTGCAATTCCCTATGGAACAAGCATTTGCACACGTGAGTCTATAGTGGCCAAACCTATTTGAACCACCACATTTCACTCCCTGGCCCCCACAGGCTTCTAGCCATAACAGAATGCAAAATGCCTTTAGGCCAACTTCAAAAGTCACCATAGTCTATCACAGTCTCAATAATGTTTAAGATTTCAAAGCTCAAACTCTCTTCTGAGATTCTGGTGATCTGTTAACTGTAATTCCCTATAAAATCAAAATAAAAAAAGCAGATCACACACTTCGAACGTATCATGGCACAGGATATACATTACCTTTCCAAAATATAGGGAAGGGAGCATAGTGAGGAAATGCTGGACCAAAGCAAAACTGAAGACCAGCTGGGCAAACTCCAAACTACCTATCTCCATGTCTGCTGTCAAAGCGCTCTTCAGATCTCCAAACTCCTTCCAGCTTTATTGAGTGAAACACACTTCTTTCTCGTGGACTTGCTCTATTCCCTGTTAGCATCTTTCCTTGGGGGGTATCCCAGGGCTCTGGCATCTACACCTCTTGGAGTCTGCAAAGCAACCCAGGCTTCACATCGACAGCTTCACACAATGGCCTTTCTGGGCTCTCTGGAGGTATACCGCTGAGGCATTCCTGGCCTCAGCAGCTTTCCTTACTCTCTGAGAAGAGTTCCATGATTCCTTCCTTCTGTCACTGATTCTAAAGCTAGAATCATGTGGCCAAAGCTGCCAAGTTCTGCTGCTTGCCAGGGCTGGAACATGGCTCCTTGTTTAATTACATCTTCACCAGCTTTCTGTTTTCGATAGTTTCCTTCGTCCTGGAACTTGCTCTGTAGACCAGGCTGACTTTGATCATCTCATTAGGTGCAGAAAAAGCCTTTGACAAAATCTAACACTCCTTCATAATAAAAGTCTTGGGGAGATCAGGTATATAAAGGCCAATTAAACATAATAAAGGCTATATACAGCAAGCCAATAGTCAACATCAAATTAAATGGGTAGAAACTTAAAGCAATTCCACTAAGGTCAGGGACAAGATGAAACTGCCCATCCTCTCCAAAGCTTTTCAATACAGTACCTGAAGTTCTGGCTAGAGCAATAAGACAGCTAAAGGAGACCAAGGGGATACAGATTGGAAAGGAAGAAGTCAAAGTATCGCCATTCGCAGATGATATGATAGTATATATCAATGACCCCAAAAATTCCACTGGAGAACTCCTACAGCTGATAAACACCTTCAGCAAAATGGCTGGATACAAGATTTAAAAAAATCAGTAGCTCTCCTGTATACAAACGATAAACTGGCTAGGAAAGAAGTTCGGGAAACTACACCCTTCACAATAGCCACAAATAATATAAAGTATCTTGATGTAACTCTGTCCACCCAAGTGAAGGACCTGTAGGACAAGAGCTTCAAGTCTCTGAAGAAAGAAATTTCAGAAGATATCGGAAAGATAAAAAGATCTCCCACGCTCATGGATTGGTAGGATTAACATAGTAAAAATGCCCATGTTACCAAAAGCAATCTACAGATTCAATGCAATTCCCATCAAAATACCAACACAATTTTTTTACAGACCTTGAAAGAACAATTTCAAACTTCACATGGAGAAACAAACACCCAGAATAGCTAAAGACAATCCTGTACAACAGTAGAACATCTAGAGTAATCTCTACCCCTGACTTCAAGCTATACTACAGAGCAATAGTAATAAAAACTGCATGGTACAGGCATAGAAATAGACTACTTGATAATGGAATCCAATTAAAGACTCAGAAATAAACCCACATATGCATGGACACTTGATTTTTGACAAAGCAGTCAAAACTATATAATGGAAAAAAGCATTTTCTGCTCTAACTGGATGTCTACATGTAGTAAAATGCAAGTAGTAAAAGGCTGGAGAGATGGCTCAGTCGTTAAGAGCACTGACTGCTCTTCCAGAGGTTAGGAGTTTAATTCCCAGCAACCATATGGTGGCTCACAACCATCTATAATGTGATATGATGCTGTATTCTGGCCTGTAGGTATTCATGAGATAAATAATTCTTAAAAAAAGAAAAATGCAAATAGATTCATATTTATCACCATGCACAAAACTCAAGTCCAAGTGGATCAAATTCCTGAACATAGCACCAGATATACTAAATATATTATAAGAGAAAGTGGGGAAGAGCCTTGAACTCCTTAGCACAGGAGGCGACTTCCTGAACAGAACATCAACAGCCCAGGCTCTAAGATCAACAATTAATAAATGGGACATCATGACACTGAAAAGCTGCTGTGAGGCAAAGGACTCTGTCAACAGAACAAAATGGCAGCCTACAGACTGGGGAAAGACTTTCACCAACCCTACATCTGACAAAGGCCTAAAATCCAAAATATATAAAGCATTCTAGGAATCAAACACCAACAGACCCAGACTCAGAAAGGCGCACATAGTATGTACTCACTTATAAGTGGATTTTAGCCGTTTAGTACAGGATAAATATACTACAATTACAGACCCAAAGAAGATAAATAACAAGGAGGATCCAAGGGAGGATGTTTAATTCTCCCTCACAAGGGGAAATAGAATAGTCAGAGGTAGTGGTTGAAGAGAGGGAACAAGATGAGAGAGGGAACACAGAGAGAAATAGGGGTGGAGATCGACATGAGGAGAGTCGGGGGCAGGAGCACAGAAGGCCTGACGAGAAAAGAGAAACTATGGATGGGGGCATCTCTGTGACAAGCTGGAGGCTTAAGTCAGAATAGGCCTCTGGGAGGACATGAGGGGGACTCTGGCTGAGACTCCTAGTAGCAGGGGCTATGGAGACTGAAGAGGAACCTGTTCTTATGTTTGTATTATTTTAGAAATAAGCTAAAGAATTTTTAGATAAGTTCAAAATGATGTGTCTTTTGTAAGACTCTAAAAAGTTATATATATATATATATATATATATGATATATTAATTTATGTTGAATTACTAAAGTGATACATTCTTTTGGAGAGATTTCTTAATAATCCTAAGCAGAGCTTTACTGTGTGAGCCAGACACACAGTAGGCACTGTTAGATGAAACTATAGATGAGTTCAAGAAGGGCTTGGATATGACTTGGTGGATGATTTATTATATATGACAGTGAACAGTGGCTGTAAAACTGTTCAATAAATCTACCCGTGACAGTAGAAACTCTCTTGAAAGTCTTGGTCCTAGATCTTGAAATTGCCAAGGTGCCATGCTTTCTCTCCTGAGATGGTTTCTTTCTATTTCTATTTAAGTAATTGATCTGATTTCACTTTGATTGTTAATGTCACTATTGCTAAATTTAACTCGCGGTGCCCTTGAGAATCTTTCATTTCTCCTTACTCATGATCTACTCCTGGCAATTCTACACAATTACTCTCATTTCACTCTTTACATGCAAACCATTAGCCTCCCATAAGGCACGGCGGGTTGAAGGCTTGTTTGCCTTTATCCAATTCTCCTGCATTCACCAAGATCACGTACCCCCTCTGTATTCTTGCTGAGTGGGCTTAGTAGAGATTTCATTTTATCACTTTTACTAGAGACCTCTTTTTTTTTCCTACAGAGTAGTTTCAAACAAATATAAAATCTATATGGGAAAATTAAGTGATCATAATATAATTCAAGTGGAGTATTCTGTTTGACTCAACGTATTGATGACAAGGCACTCGATTCATACTCTGGGACTCCCATAGTCGTTGGAAGGCAACCCTAGTTTCATTTTATGGCAGTGGAGATGATGATTAGAGACCTATTAATTTATCTTGAGTTACATGGACTTCTCCTCCACCTGAGTGATACAGACACAAACGCCTGACTCCTCTGCTGTGGGGATTACCTTTCTTCATGATTTATGTCTTGTTAAGAGATCATCTTACATACAGTGACTTCAGAGGTTATTCCAGGTAAATGTCCATTAAGTAAGCATGTGCAAGTTATGATTGTAAAGCTGTATGATGTTTTATTAATCATATTCTGTAATGGTCATGAAGTTCTAAATACCAAAATACAATGCCATATGGAAGCATACATTGTACAGAATAATTGTGCGTAATTCCTTTTGGCTAATTAGGGTTTTACGTAAACAAAGCAATCACTGTATGTGCATGACCATGGGGAATACAATGAAAAATACCTAAACATGCTGCTGGTATATACCTGTGATCCTAATACTTGAGAGGCAGAGACTGGAAGTTCGGGAGTTCAAGGCCAGGATAGGCTACATAAAAAGACTCTGTCTTAAAACAAAACAAAACAAAACAAAACAAAACAAAACAAAACAGAAGAGTAGCTGTGGTACTTAGTGAGCTCCACATCATAGCACAGAATAGATTGAACATGGTACATTGCACTAAAATTGTGGGAAAATAAATAAGATGGTGGTTTCTATACTTGGAAGTTTGGCCTCCCCCTCCTTTCATTGTATTGCTAAACTGCTGGAATTCCAGAAGAGAAATAAACAAAATTAATCTTTTGAGAAGAAATCTGTCTTCCATCACTTGTCAGTTAATATTTTTATTTCAGACAGGTAAATGCTTACTGAGTCATTCATAGTCTCTCCCCTCACCCCCCTTAGCAAGTTTTCTCCTTTCTGTTCAGTAAGGAAGCTCTTGGTGTATTGATGCTCTACATTGTAAATGACATGATGCCTTAGAAAGTGCTCCACTCCCCTACCTTTTACTGAGCGAAATAGTTTCAAACCTTAGATTATATGATTATTTTGGAATTTAAGTGCAGAAATAGTCACTGTATGAACTTTTGGGACCATTAAGTAAAATTTTAACTGAGGTCTAGGATAAACTGGTATTTACATAAGAAACCAGTAATCGAGAGGTAAATATACTGTATTATTTTTCTCTTGGCTTTTTTTTTTTTTTTTGGTCAGCTCTACTGAAAACTCTTTGCCACAAAACAGCCTTGAATTCTGTCCTAAGACAAACACTTCTTCTCCAAGCATTAGCAACTCCAAGCACAAAACCCTGAACTGAAAACATTAAACTACTTTCAAAATGAGAGCAAGTCTTGGTTTCCTCAATTGGATTCTATGTGAAGATGTCAAATTTTTTTTCCAAGTATAAAATATTTTAGGTAGCTATAAAGCAATAAGGTAGCAAATGAAAAATGAGGCCAAAATGAATTTTTATATAAAATGTCTTCCCATCAGTTATGCTAGCTGATAACTTGAAAACAGTGTTTCAGGTATTATGTGATTTAGTTTCAAGTATGTGTGGCAATAAATCCCAGGCTAGCAGTGATCCTTCAGCCATATAAAATATTTTACAATGATATGTAGTGCACAACATAGAAAGCAGAATGGCAGTCCATGCTAATACTTCCCGACCCCGGTGCTCTGACAAAGCTACAGGTTAAATGGCTTATTGATGGTGTATATTATTAGAGGTTAGAGTGGCTTACAAAAGATGTCAGCTCTTCTTTATTATAATATAAATAGTATAAGCTATTACTTCTTTAGCTATAGTTTAACTGAGGTGTTCTTGAAAGCCTCAGTCCACACTGCTCAAAACATAACTAATACTTGGGCTTCTGTCTAAACATTTATGTGATGGCTTCTTATTTGCAAGAACTTCAGAATCATAATTAGTATTCATTAATTATTCTTATGAGAAATCCTAACATATTTAAGCTATGTAAAAAACCAGGTTTGGCATTAGATCATTTTTTTCCACACTAGTGAGCTATGTCCTTGGATGACTACCTCAGTTAAATCTTGGGGTAGGGATCTGATCTACTTGGCCTCTTTAGGACCACTTGATTTAGGGCAAGACACATGACCTTAATTTATTTCTATCCTTACATAATTATAGGTAAAAATTCCACTGCCTTTCATAATTTTTTCTTAATTTATGGAAAGATCAATCCAATATATGTATTATTTTGCTTTTACAAGAAAAAGTCTATGAATACCAAATATAATTAAACGTTTTTTTTCTTTTGGCTACTGTAAACAATTTAAAGATAGAGTTTCATTTCATGCTTAGGGATATTGTATTTCTTAGAAACCCAAAATCTTTGAATTCTCTTCATATGTTTCTCTGGAATATTTAGCAACTGAAATCTCCTTCATTTAATGTGTCATGAAAAACAGATGGTGCCCCTAAAAAGACTAGTTTCATATTCAAGCTATTTTATAGTGTCCTTGAAATGTAATAAGTAAACCTAACACTTATGAATACTAAACAGAAAGCACATAGCACCAGGTACATAAATGAAAGATAATAAATAGTCCTTCTTGCCTTTTGGTAATTTTATTCTCACTAATACCAGACTTGCAAAGGCAACGTTTGGTTACACTAAGTTCACCCACTCCCTGCACAGTTTGAGACTGTTCGGAAGCTTCGTGTCTTCTTAAGGTACATTTGTCTTGCGTATCCTGTGGGAATCTCTCTTCATTCGTGATCGCATTTTCCATACCTGCGTTCAGGTTTTAGCTTTCTATGACTTTTGCTGCATCCAATACAGAGGTGGTACCTGGCTTGTCCACAGGGCGGTGCCTGAAATGGGTGAGTTATAACATCTTTCCACTTGGTCATCACTTGTCTATCACGCTTTCCCTTCTCAGTAGCTACATGAATATGGGACAGCTGTGGCTTCAAATACGGTTAAGTCTGGTACTTAATGCAAGAGAATTTATATAATTTATACAGATTTGCAGTAGTGTGGCTATGCAAACATCTATATTTTTAAAACGTTTCTTCTTATCAAAGCTTATGGTGATTTTTCCCCCTACAATTTCCACACTCACATTGTTCCCTTCAGATTCTCTCCTAGGATGCTCACCACTGCTCCCCTTTACCTCTGGTCTGGCTGCTATGAGAAAAGAAGACAGGAGTGGCACAAGAACAGGAAGATGCTCTTGATGTTTCAACCCTGGACTCCCCCCTCTTCTCATGAGTCCTTATCTTTTTCTCACTTTCCTCATCATCTCCTCTTTATCCTCATTCCTTTTCACTTACTTTTTGCCAAAGAAATACATTTTTGTAATATTTTCCAATTTTAAAATATTTTTCTAGTTTTATCTCTTTGAAAAGATTGTAGTGTGTTGTGGCGATAGCCAGCAAAGCCACTGTGTTTTAAATATAAATTTCCAATTTTTAAAAATATATTTTATTAATTTATTCATGTTACATCTCAATTGTTATCCCATCCCTTGTATCCTCCCATTCCTCCCTCCCTCCCTCCCATTTCTCCTTACTCCCCTCAAAATTTCCAATTTTTAATTTTAAAAAGTGTTTGTTCCTAAATTTTTATAATTTTTCTAAGTAGAAATACATTACTGCTGCTTTACTTCTCTGCCAATAGATAAAATACAAAACATATGTATGGCTTAGGTATGCAATATAATGGCCATTTGATAAGCATAGTTCCTACTACTATTTTCTTGGTTCCTGCAAAGAGTTGGTCCATAGCTTTACTTCTTGGTATGCTAAGAGTGTTCATAAAAATTACATCCCTTTATTTTGTGTGTGTGACGTACCTGTCACATGTACATGTGACAGTCAGAGGACAGCTTGAGTAAGTTGGTTTCCTTTGTTTTTTATTAGTTATTTATTTAGTTATTCACTTTACATTTCAGTTGTGGCCCCTCCCTTCTCTCCTCCTGGTCTCACCCTCCCTGCCTCTTCCCCCTATCCCTGCCTCTTCTACCTCTCAGAAAAGGGGATTCTCCCCAACCAACCCACCCCAGCACACTTAGTTGCATCAGAACTGAACACATCCTTTCCCATAGTGGCCTGACAAAGGCAGCACCACCAGGGGGAAGTGATTGAAAAGCATGCAATAGGAGGAGGTCCCCCTCAGTCACAGTCATAGGGGAGGGGAGTAGGGGGAAAGCAGGAGGGAGGGAGGAATGGGAGGATACAAGGGATGGGATAACAATTGAGATGTAATATGTATAAATTAATAAAATATTAAAAAAAGCAAAGCAAAGCAAAGCATGCAATAGAGTCCATGTCAGAGACAGCCCCTACTCCTTTTACTACGGGACCCACAAGAAGACCAAGCTGCCCATCAGGTACATATGTATAGGGGTTGGTTCTTGGTTGGTGTGCCAGTCTCCAGAAGTCCCTCTGGGAGCAGGTTAGTTGGCTCTGTTGGTCTTCTTGTGGAGCTCCTGTCCCCTCCGGGCCATTCTATCCCCCTACTCTTCCACAAGGCTTCTTGCTCTCTACCCAGTGTTTGGCTGTGAGCCTCAGAATCTGTTTCCATCCAACACTGGGTGGAGCCTCTCAGAGAACAGCCATGCTAGACTCCCATCTGCAAGCATAGCAGGGTTTCATTAATAGTGTCAGGGGTTGGCTCTCTCCCATGGTGTGGGTCTCAGGTTGGGCCAGGCGTTGGTTGGACATTCCCTGCATCTCTGCTCTATCTTTATCCCTGCACATCTTGTAGGCAGGGTAGTTTTTGGGTTGAAGTTTCTGTGCATGGGTTGGTGTTCCCCTCTTTCTACTAGGGATCCCGTCTGGCTAGTGGGTGGCCTCTTCAGTCTCCATGATGCCCTGCTACTACGGATCTCAGCTGGAGTCAACCCCATATCCTCCCAGGAACCTGCTCTGTTACAGGTCTCCAGCTGGTCTCAGAGATGCCCCCGCCCATGGTTTCTGTCCTCATGTTCTCCCTGCAAGCTCTCTGTCCTCCTGGTCCTTCCCCACAACTCCCACATCTGATCCCTCTCCTTATTTCCCTCCACAATCCCTCTCCTATCATGGTCCTTCTCTTCAACCAGTTCCCCTATCTATTCTATTTCCCCTTCTGAGTGAGATTCAAGCATCCTGCCTTGGGCCCTCCTTGTTACTTAGCTTCTTTGGGTCTGTAAATTATAGTGTGATTATCCTGTACTATATGGCTAATATCAGCTTGTAAGTGAGTATATACCATGTGTGTCTTTCTGGGTCTGGGTTATCTCAGGATGATCTTTTCTAGTTCCATCTACTTGCCTGCAATTTTCATGATTTCCTTGTTTTTAATAGCTGAGTAGTATTCCATTGTGTAAATCACATTGGAAATCAATCTGGTGCTTTTTTCGGAAAAATTAGAATAGCTCTATCTCAAGACCCAGCTATACCACTCCTTGGCATATACCTAAAAGATGCCCAATCATACGACAAGGACATTTGGTTTCCTTCTTCACCGTGTGGATATCTGGGATGAGAGCAGGGTCTTAGGGCTTAGTGCCAAATGTCTTTACCTGCCGAGAATCCCACTGACACATTTTCATAGTAATTTCCTTGAAAATTAAATGAAGCCAATTCATGAATTAACACCTACATGACATTTTCTGAATTTGCCTCTGTTACATTTCTAACAATTGCTGGAAAAACAAAGAAAATCTATTGTTTTTCTTGATTTATAACTTATTTAGCCTACTTGGTAAACAGTTTAATGAACTCAACCTGATTTTAATTGATTCCCTATTATTTTCTGATTGTTCAGCTATTATCTAGAAATTACACAAAATTCAAATGTGATTTTTCAGGATTCAGTATTTCTCAATAACCTTTGCTGTCTTGCTTAACTATCCAGTCTGGTGGACCTATTGTTTCAAGACAGAAATGACCTTATCAGTCAGGGAGCATCTGTTTAAATGAGTATTTGCAAAGTACATCACAGTCAGTTATTGATAGAATATTCAGATGAATATTCAGATGTTATGAAGAATTCATAGTCTCAGCTTTCACATTCCTGACCTTTCCCTAAACAGAACATAAGCACTTCTAATGTGCATTCTTCCTTTTACTCTGGCCCACATCACTAATTTGGCTCCAAGATGTTTTTAAATCTCTGAATACTTCTTCTGAGTAGTCTATTCTTGAGTTTTAGGCTTATAAAAGGGGACTTCACATTGCCTCACCTGTGGCATGCTTGTTTTAGCACTCTCCATGAAATGTTCATCTTCCCTTCTGTGGGTGGAAGCATAGAGATTGTCTTTGGATGGGGAAGGGTATTGCTGGAGGCTCATTATCCTTCCACAATGGGATAAGCTAAAGTGAGCAGTCTCAAGACACGGCGGCATAAAACGTAGTTTGCCAATTGCTGTGAATACAAACAAACACGTAACGAAACAGTGGAACTTGTACTAGGCTTTGGCCAGGTGAGTTTGGCACTCTTCCTGAATGTCATGACTGGCATTTAATATGATCAAAGTGACTCCATTTGTACAAAGGCCGACTGTTTCCCAAAACTGAAGGGAAAGCCAAAGGCAGCCAATGGGTCCCCTTCTGCATCCCATCAGTAGTCACATCTGTGAGTCAGACTTTCCTGCCTTGTGTATTTTTGTCTCTATAATTCTCTTCATTGTCTCCCCTCCCTCAGTGATGCTCTAATAAAAGCTGGAATTAAAGCTGCTGCTCTGAAATTCACCCCATAGGGAAGACACCTATGTTATCTTCTACTTCCTCTTTGACAGAGGCTGGCAGTCTTTTTTCCGGAGGACTTCCTCTTTTCAAAGTGTTTTGCCAAAATGTTTGGTTAGAATAAAAATCTGGAGCTTAGAGAGACGGTTCACAGGTTCAGAAAGATGTTGCCTTTGCAGAGAACCCAGAACACACATGGAGGCTCATAACCATCTGTGACTTCAGTCCCAAGGGACCCAGTACCCTAGTCTGACCTCCCCAGGCATCAGGCACACATGTGATACACGTACAAACAGGCAGGAAGATCATGAAATAAATGAACAAATCTAATAAAAATTTTAAAAAAGAAGTTGTGTGGTACTGTGGAACCAACTCCTCCTCCAGGGAGTTAGGAGATTTCTGGCTCTGCTTCATGTTTGGTTGGCTGTCTTTAGCAAAAGTAAGTAGGCTCTGAAATAGATATGAGGATGTTACAGAGCAGTGGTCCTCAACCTGTGGGTCACTACACCTTTGACAAGCCTCTATCTCCAAAAATATTTGTATTATGATCATAACAGCCACAAAATTATAGTTATAAAGTAACAACAAAAATAATTTTATGGTTGGGGTTACCACAACATGAGAAACTGAATGAAAGGGCCACAGCATTAGGAAGGTTGACTGAGCAAATCAAAGGCGGAAGATGTAGAGCAGTGGTTCTCAACCTTCCTAATGCTGTGACGCTTTCATACAATTCCTCATGTTTTGGCCACCCCAACTATGAAATTATTTTTGTTGCTACTCCATAACTGTAATTTTGCTACTGTTATGAATCATAATGTAATGTAAATATCTGATATGCAGGATATCTGATATGTGACACCTGTGAAATGGTTATGCAACCCCTAAAGGGTTGCAACCCACAGGTTGAGAACTCCTGGTATTAAGTAGCACCCAGAAGGAGCTGGATTTATCTTCTAAGTAACTGGCAAAAGAGGTTTGAGAGAGGGAGACCTCCCAGAAAAAGAGAAGACCAGTTCCCACCCAAGAGAAGGGGAGGGAGGCATAAATACCCTCCAGAAAAGAGTCAGTTCAGCAGACCAACACTGAGCAAAACAACCTATGGACGGAAGTGCAGAGTTGAGGGCCCATCCAATCTATAGTAGTATATTACCTTTTTAATATTGAGAAGTAATCAAGGAATACACACTGTCCTTACGTTGTTTCTTCTTTCTTTCTTTTTTTCTGTTGGCTCAGGGAATGGAGTAGGTAGATAGTATATTATTGAACGACATTTAAAATTCTTTTTTGGAGACAATTTCTTAAATTATTACTTTTCTGACTCTTCATGACTCCAAGATATTTCTTCCTTTACCCTGCCCCCCTTTTAGAATAGCATGGTAATTTTTAAAATAGGAAAACTAACATTCTGATTTTTCAGAGTTTTCCTAATATAATAATCACTATCTTCTTTTTTCCTTTAACTGCTAAAATTTAGATTTAGAAAGTTTGGTTAGAGTTAGTCATTTTCATGTGCTGGTCTAGTCACCCTACACGGGTGGTTCCTTGAAATTCCCATCTCCGTGGTCACTTCTGCCCCTTCCTGTCCACTTTTGGAGGTCTGGCCCAGGTGTGAAGTCAGGACACATTTCAATCATGTTCTTCTTGACCTTAACAGTTCTCATGGATTTAGCAACTACCTCTGAAAGGACTCTGAATGACTGAAATTCTATGGGCGATCATATCAAATTGTTACTCAGACTGTCTAGGCTTTGAACTTTGTTAAACCTTATTTGGGGTTCTTTAACGCTTATACCTCCTTTCCTGCCCACCTGCCCTAGATAGGAGAGAAAAGAGGATTATGGGAACAGGAGGAGTAGACCTTTTAGGATGCAGTTTCTTGGAGAGATTCCACTGGGTGTAGTCAGAAGGATTATAGCATATCCATTAAACAGCAAATCAGCAATTCAGCAAAGGTGACTGCAACCGCAGCATCCGTAACCCAGAACCTTGAAGCATTCTCTGGAGCAGTTCTTTCCAGGAGAGTCTCAAAGCAGAGTGATAAATAGCCAAACAATAAGAACTAATGCCAAATCTAAAAGGCCAAAAAAAAGGCCAAGTCTCTTGTTTTGGGATATAAATATATATATCTCTTCTCAGAGTCCATAGTAGGATGTTTATTAGTTGGCAAAGACCATGCCCCCAAAGAGGCAGTTCCTCTTCCAGTGGACAAACACAACCTCTTCTCTCACAAGTCTGTTTCCAGTGGAAAAACACCGCACACCCTCACACAAGTCTGTTTCATATCCCACACTTGGGATCAAAACAATAACATGTTTATATCCACTACAAGAGTGGATTAAATTCAATGTAGCCTAGAGGTGAGTGACTGTGTTTGTTGTACCTAAGCTCCTTTTCTCATGTAAGTTAATTTGCAGTTGTGTGCATCTCTTAGAGGGGGATTTGGAACTGGGATGTGAGCACTGTTCTTTATTAGAGCATCTATAGCCATAGCTGGACTAAAGTAAGATGTATACTCTCTAATCTTCCTCCTGCTTCTGGAGTCTCTGGTTGAAACCGAGACACCTGTCAGCATGTCTATCTGTCCTGGTGACATATAAAACAGTAGAAACTATGTCATAAGGGACAACTACCTCCTTAATAATTTACAGCATGGCACTAAATAAATAAAAGAGCAAAATGGAAAATCATTCCAAGCTCTCTTCTCTCCGAGCTTTTCTTTCTGGGGCATAGACATTAGTGAAAGGTATGCTTCTTATGTAGTTTGTAACTGTATAAAGTTAAGTGATTGTTACTGAGGGGAAGCGTTTGCAGTTCCAGCTTTACCTTGGCAGAATGGCAGAGATGACGTAGCACAAATATTTTGGTTATCGTAGGCATGAAATCAGAAAGAAACTGATGCACTTCTAGCCATTTCATCCAGCAGTCACAGACTTATTTCAATCAGCATTACTTGGCTGCATAAATCCTTCTGTTTTGTGGTGGTAAGAATAGCTTCACTTATTTAAGTTGTCTTTTACTCTAATTCCTGTTGCCCATAACAGGGTAAACAATTGCCTTTCTCTCAACCAACAGTCAACCTTTTAGGCCGTGAGGGCCACATAGTGTCTGCTATAGCTGTTCCTCTTTGCCATGACAGTGCCCACACAACCTTAGCAGTATAAGTAAATGAGCATAGCCGTGCTTCCTGAAGACTTTATTTATAGCTATTGAAATGTCAGTTTCTTTAATTTGCATTCCATTAAATACTATTTTCATTCTGACTTTGAAAAAATGTTTTGGATATGTATAGTTACGCTCTCAAGTCATATCCAAGCTTTGTTTTGGGCCTAGTGTAGTTGACCAAACCCTTGTCCGAGTCATTGATCATTAATCTTTATTGTCTTTTCCTCTGTCTTTTTCTCTCTCTTCCTCCTCCACATATATAATGTTGCTGACTTATTAGTTCAACTAAAAGATGGTCATTTATTAAATTGTTCATTTCTCATCCACAAATACAATATGACCTTGTAGTATATAAGAACTAATATATACATGTGGCAATTGTCATTAATATCTTTAATAAGACAAGTCATAGTGTTATAATTTAATATTTAAATATTAATTATAAAGGTCAAATGCAAGGTTGTCATGTATTCTGTAATAAGGTTTTGTTATGTGCTTGCTTATAAATATGACTGCCTTAACCAATTAATAAAGCAACCAGTATTATGAGTTTATGTTTTCTTCCATCAAATGTTACCCAGAGCAATTAGTTAACCAGAAAAATCTCATCTGTATTTATAAAATAATAACCTAGACTCCTCTAGTCTTCATTAGATTAAGTTGCTACTTTGTGGAGGCACATTTCCAAAAGCTGCATTTAGCACAAATTGCCATTTAATTAATTTCTAGCTGATTTTAAACATAAATTGGGGTTGAGGGTTAAGCATTTAGCTCAGTGCTCAAGCTTTTTCTTAGAATCTTTGAGGTCCTGGGTTCTACCCTCAGCACAGCAGAACTGAATCAAAGAGTAAATAGTAAGTGTAAGCATCTCCATAAATCCACTGATGCTGTTCCCACTGGGATGCGGCACGTTGTGCTCTCCTGGGATGTGATGTTGAGTGCCTTCTCTACACTCTCCACTTCACTTAAATATCTTACATTTATTCTATGTATCCACTGATTGACCATCGATTGTGTGTGACGTGGCAGGTGGGTGGAGGGCAGAAGACAATTTTCAGCAATCGTTTCCATCCTTCTGTCTCCAGGGACTCAGGTTACCAGGCTCGGCAGCCTGCCACCTTGCCTGCTGAGCCATCTCACCAGCCCTTCATCTCACTACCTCCAGTGGTGTCTCTGTGAACTTGGTGTTCACCAACTTAGAAAGACTATCTGGCCAGAAGACACCTGGAATTCTCCTGTCTCTGCTTCCGTAGCGGTAGTTTTATAGATGCGCACCACCACATCTGACTTATGTGGGCACAGGGGCTGTGGAGAGCCTCTATCCTATTTTCCACAACAGCTGCACTAATTTACGTCACAGTCAAGGACATAGAGCTTCTGTTGCACACTCACCAGTATGGAGAAGAAAGGCCTTATTTTAGAGAGTAGTTCATTGTGGACTTGAAAGGGACAATATTTTAGAAACTACTCTGGCAATCATATACTCCTTCTTAAAAATATGTTAAAAATATGGCCTCAAGTAAGTGACCTAAGCAATTTGAAATTCCTTTAGTAGGTAAAACACTATTGAAATTGTAGGCCTCTTGCAAAGATTAAACGTATAACGTAATAAATCCCTCTACAAATGCTGTAGTTTCCCATTAAAAACTTCCAGTTCCCCATTAAGAGGTGCAGAAATGTGTTTCCAGGGGCTTGGATGTAAAGAATCAAGAGAGCAAGTGCAAGCCTTTATTAGCGGTAGATAACAGCCCTGAAACTCTCTTTGTAGTTAGACAATAGCTGATTATAAAATAGTTTCTCAAGAGGGATGTTGTCCTTTTGACCTGGAGGATCTTGATTTTAAGTGGCTGCTTTGGGACAATTTCTTCGATACAGCAGTATACTGTGTCGAATCTCATGTAAGAACTGACTCAAGATTAACCGGAAGGATCCTTGAATTTTCATCTTGGCTCGACTGCTGGTTATCCCCTTGCCTCCAGGCTTTCCACCCACGTATCTATCCTGGACTGTTCGAGGGTGTAACCTTCCCAGGGCAGTGCTTAGATATGCTGTTTCCAGATAGAAAACCTTTGGATGCCTTGTGTGATGTGTGGGAGAAAAGTTACATTATTTAACAGGTAATCAAATGTCTTCCACTGGCTGCTCCCTTAAAGAAAGTTTCCCCAGTACCTTTCACAATTCCTTATTTTGCCACCAGTCTTTAAAACGGAACTTTTTAGACCTTTTTATCTTGATTTATAGAAAATAAGTATGTTCTCATATGAACAAAATTTCAATTTCTTTGTGTGTGGGTGAAATTTTCCCAGCTTTCTTTTACTTTCAGTTTTCCATGGAATTAGTTAATTAATTAGTTAGTTAATCACTAATGTAGCCTGACCCCCAGTTCCTCCCTCTTCTCCTCCCAGTCCCATCCTCACGCCTCTCTCCACTGTTTCCCCCTTCTTCTTCTTCTTCTTCTTCTTCTTCTTCTTCTTCTTCTTCTTCT
>OU015750.1:51322237-51358525 GCA_907169655.1 Acomys percivali
CTTCTTCTTCTTCTTCTTCTTCTTCTTCTTCTTCTTCTTCTTCTTCTTCTTCTTCTTCTTCTTCTTCTTCTTCTTCTCAGAGAAGGGGAGGCCCCCCCAAGTGGTACCAACCCACCCTACCACCTCAAGTCACAGCAGGACTAAGCGTACCTCCTCCCACTGAGGTCAGACAAGGTGGCCCAGTTAGGGGAACAGGATCTAAAGGCAGGCAACAGAGTCAGAGACAGCCTCTGCTCTCATTGTTAGGGGTCCCCCATGATGACCAAGCTGCACGTCTGCTATATGTGTGTATGGGGTCTAGCTCCAGTCTGTGCATACTTTTTGGTTGGTGGCTCAGTCTCTGTGAGTTCCCACAGGTCCCAGGTTAGTTTCATTTGTAGGTGTTCTTGTGGTATCCTTGACCGCTCGGGCTCTCTAAGTCCTTCCTCCCACTTTTCCACAAATCTCTCTGAGTGGGGAGAGGGAGGACTGGGAGAGAGAAAAAGAAATCAGTGGATGGGGGATCTCTAGGACACAGGAAGCCTAACTGAGGCAGTGACCCCAACTGAGACTCCTAGTAGTGGGGCTGGGGGGACATGGAGCCTGAAATCTCTACCTCCTGTAGCCAAGTGGGACTTCCAGTGGAGGGAAGGGGACAACGACCCACTTATAAAACCTTCCACCAAAATTTTGTCTCACAAGAAGTGCAGGGTAAAGATGGAGCAGAGATTGAGGGAATGGCAAACCAATGACTGGCCCAACTTGAGACTCACCTCATGGGAGAGAGCCAACCCCTGACAGTTTTAATGATACTCTGCTGTGCTTGAAGACAGGAGCCTAGCATAACTGTCTTCTGGGAGGCTCCATCCCTAGTAGACCACCGCACCTCCATTTCGTGACTTTTGCTTCTGTTTGGTGACCCATTGGTTTAATGACGGCCATCAATGTGTACATTGCATTGGAGCTCTCCATTGGGGCCTGATGGTGTCATTGGTAGATACAACACTGACAGCGTGACTCCTTCTCTCCCTGAATCTATGCATAGCAAATACTTGAACAGTGAGGTGCCTCCCCATCCTCAGCCCTTCCTTGATCCACACCTAACTGAGGATGGGCCCATTCTTGTGCAGATGTGGTGCAGGTATCCACAGCTGCTGTGAGTCCCTGAGCTCAGTGACTGTGTCTTGCCCAGAAGGTGGTATCTAGCAGCCCTTATCCCTATTCTGCCTCTTAGATTCCTTCTGCCTTTTGTCTCCCGAGCAGGGATTTAATAAATGTCTTGTTTAGGCAAGCTGACCTTTGACCTTCTTAGAAAGCGCATTCTGTTATCTTTCTCCTTATCGCCTCAGTCTATCCAGTTCCAATCTAGTTTTAAAACTCTCTCTAGTTTTAGCTCAGACTTCTCTATAAGGTATCATTACGTTAACCAGCTTGTCACCAGTGTTCACAAATAAGTGTAAAACAGAATCTGACTCTTACCACAAGTAGTGTTCAAATGCTAGGTGTATTAGTTGCTTTTCTTTTGCCACAATAAACATCACAACCAAGGTAGCTTATAGAATATATTTGGGCTTACAGTCCCCGAGGGCTAGGTTCTATGATGGTGAAGTGGGGGCAAGCAGGCAGGAGACATGTCAGCTAGTGCAGCAAACTGGAGGCTCACATCTTAAACCGTAACACAAGCAGAGAGAGTCAACTAGTAATGACACAAGTCTTTAAACTTTCAGTACCTGCCCCCAATGATACTTTTTCCAGCAAGGCCACACACACCTTCCAAACTGTCCAAACAAAGCCACCATGTAACATTTATATGATTCTTGATTGTTTCATGGTTCTTCTTGCTATAGGTAGTTTATTGTATATATGTCTAATAATATAAATGTATATGTAAAAAATAAAAAATAAAAAGTATGTAACCATTTATATATACATATACATATATATACATACATACATATATATATGTATATATATACCTCTTTAGGTCTCTGTCTTGAGAAAAAATATTTCTATTGTAGTTAATGTGCATTGGAATTCACTTTTCAAAGACTAGCAATGGCATGCCCTTGTCCTTTGCCACAAAGTCTCCTGCTAGACTGAGATTTCATGAGGTTTAGAGCTCCTACAGTCTGGTTTGAATAGTTAGCAATTAATAATTTCCAGGAAGTTCAGGATGTCCCAAAGCCAGGTGCATGACTCAGGCCACATTCCTCTGACCACAGTCTGTTTGTATCCCTGTGTTCCAGTTCTTGGTTTTATGAGCTGATGATTGTGAGTAGGGGCGGGGGTACAGATGAAATATCTTCAAATCCTGAAAATATCTACACAACTGCCAAATATCAACAGGCTGAAGGACTTCGACCAGCTTCCTTAACTCTGGGCCTCAGTTTTCCCATTTATTAAATGGGTTCAAAACATGTGAATTAAATGCATAGGGGAAAAGAAATAGTTTCCTTTCCTTACCCACGGCCAGGTTAACAATTGACACATACCTCTATAACAAGACAGAGATTAACAAGAGAAGCACATCTGAGAATGCAGAACCTTAAAAATTAAAGACCCAACCACCCAAACAAAATTGTGTTTTTATAGAGAATTTGCAGAAGTGCAGTTGGAAAGCAGGAAGGTGTGATCTGATGGTATTAAATTGGGGACAATGCACAACATCTTTAGATTACTCTTGGCCTCCTGGCATAGGCAAAACAATTTCAAAATAAATAGTTTATGACCTATTTGGGGGAAGAAAGGTTGGGGAATTATTTTATTTATTTTTTATTTTTATTTTTTAAAACATTTTTATTTTTTATAATTTATTCAGATTATATCTCAATTGTTGTCCCTTCACTTGTATCCTCCCATTCCTCCCATTGTCCCTCTTTCACTCTATTTTCCTCCCCTAGGTCTGTGACAGAAGGGGACCTCCTCCCTCACCATCATGATGGGTGGATCTGGACCCAGGGGCATCTACTTAAACTACTGCATCAACCAAGGACAATACATGCAGTAATCATTGAACCCCTTCTTGGATCTAGCCAATGGACAGGACATTCTCCACATCTGTGTGGAGAGCAGGGACTGACTCTGACATGAACTCTGGTACCCCATATTTTACCACTTCCCCATGGTGGGGAGGCCTTGTGGCACTCAGAGAAAGGATAAGCAGGCTACCAAGATGAGACCTGATAGGCTGGAGAATTATTTTATGAGACTGTTTCAGGGGAGAAAGGGAGAGAGTATCAGAATGGCCTTCTTGCTTCCATTGTTTCAAGATTTCCTTCAGCTAGAAATATCTACATGAGAGAGTTCTGTGTTTGACGGACCATGTTCTGAGCACTGATTGAACTTGTAGAACGACAATCAGTTCATAGAAACTCCTCTGATGTCATAGCTATGGGAAAAAATGAAAGGCAAAGTAGCTTGGTAGTGGGAGTTTACTTTCTGACACTGCAGTGCACGAGGAGAAAGGCTTGGGATGTAGCTTAATGATGGAGGGCTTGATGTATATGGTTGGTGTTCTAGCACTACACACACACACACACACACCATACACACATACACCATACACACACCCAGACACATACTCTTATGCTTAAACATGCATATCCACTATGCACATACACAATCACCACCCAAACCCATACTCCTACACCCAACTCCTCTCCAATACCCCACAACACACATATCCAACACACACACACACACACACACACACACACACACACACACACACACAGAGTCTTGTGGAAGTCCAGTCACTTTATAGTGTCTTGCTTATCATATTAGCCACACAGTAAATGTATGATGTAATTATGCCTAAATATTTTTGCTTCAAATAGTTTTATTTTTGTATAACTAAAAACAAAACTCTTCTGTAGATATCAAAAATTGCTAAACACACCTAACGTTTTCCAGAAGAAAGGAACTGCCTAACTTTTAGCAAATGTTTGCTATGAGTGAAGTCTGATGTGCATTTCATAATGTTATCTCCCAAGAATTGCACCAGACAGGCATTTTATGATTAATGTTAAGATTACAGAATTACAGCTCAAATATGATTCAGACATTCTTTTTTTAATTGTTTTTCTTCTTTTTATTAATTTTTTTATTAATTTATTCATATTACATCTCAGTTGTTAGCCCATCCCTTGTATCCTCCCATTCCTCCCTCCCTCCCACTTCCCCCCCCTACTCTCCTCCCCTATGTCTATGACTGAGGGGGACCTCCTCCCCCTGTATATGCTCATAGGGTATCAAGTCTCTTCTTGGTGACCTGCTGTCCTTCCTCTGAGTGCCACCAGGCGTCCCCATCCAAGGGACATGGTCAAATATGGGGCACCAGAGTTTGTGTGAAAGTCAGATCTCCTTCTCCATCTAATGGTGGAGAATGGATTCAGACATTCTTACTTCCTTTCTTGGGATTAGGATTCAAGAAAAATGATGGAATATTTAAAGTAATGGAAATAAAAGAATATCTATATTCAATATTATTTCATGTTTGTGATAATGAAAAGTCATGAAATTAAAGAAAGTTTGGCAGAGGAAGAAAACGTAACTGTAGAGGATAGAACTGAAGCCTAAACCAAACAAAAGAATGGACAGAAAAGCTTATAAATCAGTAAAAATTTCCAAAGTAGTCATTTAAAGATTGAGATGTCTGATTCAATCAACAAATGCTAAGAAATATAGGCATATGTCAAGCATATTGCTTTTTTTTTTTTGTGCCAGAGCATAAGAATGAAGAACACATTACAGTGAAGCAAGTTTCAGAACATTTATCATTCACGTTCATACTGTACTGTGGTCTGGCAAGGGTATAGTGGTAATCGCTCTAAAACATCAACCTATGCACTTTAGTTTGAAAAGACTGAGATACCCATATCATGTCCAGAAGAGAGCATTTCATAGCACTTTCCTGATCTTGTTAGTTTTATACTCCGTCACTTCTTCTTCAGTGTTCCCTGAGCCTTCATGGTGACGGGATTAACATGGATGGCCCATTAAGTCCAGCACCCAGTCTCTGATTATCAGGACTTTGACCAGTTCTGCACCTCTCCATTGTTTTTTTTTTTTTTTTTTTTTTTTAAATAAGCTTCTATGGCCAGGGCTTGTCTCAGACATGTACTCAGTGCAGCTGTGTTTACCTGCCCAAGATGACTGCCAAAGTGCTGGTGTCTATGGGGTGGATGATTGCCATACACCACCCCTTAGTGCATTGCTGGGAGAGGGAAAATCATTGTCATCATCATCATCATCATTATCATCATTGGTTTTTCAAGACAGGTGTCTCTGTGTAGCCTTGGCTGTTCTGAACTTGCTTTGTAGATCATGCTGGCCTCAAACTCACAGAGATCTGCCTGCCTCTGCTTCCCTGAATACCGGGATTAAAGGCATGCACCACCACAAACAGTGAATCATTAATCTTTGAGGATGTGGACACTGGTATGTTCCCATGCTCTCCTGGATGACTCTACATCCATGTACATATACTGAAGCTAGTGGGTTAAAACCAAACCAAACCAGCAGTAAAACAGCAAACAACAACCCCCAAACAATAAACAAAGTTGGGAGGGAGTGTATTGGGAAGGAATAGGGTGAGTTAGAAGGGAAATAGAGGTTATATAGGATCATATTTCATTATATACATGTATGACATCCTCAAAAAATTAAAAATCCTTTGATGTGGAACTAAGGATGTATCTCAGTTGGCAGAATGCTTGCCCACGACACACAAAGTCATGCATTTGATCTCCATTACCATATTTGAGCATGGTGGCACATGTCTGGAATCCCACCCAGCTCTTAGGGGGTAAAGGCAGGAGGATCAGAAGTTCAAATCCATCCTCAGTAACATAGTGAGTTCAGTGCCAATGTGGAATACAAGACATGTTGTTTCAATTAACCATGCAAACAAGCCCTTAGATGAGTATAGCTCATGGGTACATTGGTGGAGTTTGTGCTATGTGTGTGGAAAACTTTGGACTCAATTTCCAGTGCCAGAAACAAAGAAAACAAATTAAAACATCTACAGAACATTTTCACTGAAAGAAATCTTAAAGATCATCTATCTAAGCTTTTTTGAAAATTAGAATTGAGAGAGACTTTGTTGACCAAGAATTACCACAATCTCTCAACTTGTAAATAATGTAAAGCCTATGTAATAGGACAAAGGAAGGGCAAAAATTGATTTGTGCCCATGTCAACAAAAAATTCCATTTACAGTGCCAATCAAAAGCAATAAAAATATCCAATAAAAATTCAAGAAGTAAGGATATATGTATGGAAAATTATTAAATAACTCAGAAGAAAGTGATAAAAATATTTTTATTAAGGAACATGTTTTAGTAAGCAAAGCCAATTATAAAATACAAATTCATTATAATATATATCAAAATAAATAAAATAAACTGGAAAAGATGGAAGAGAAACTTGTCTAGTTGATTCTTAAGCCCAATTTTAATAATACCTAAGATTATGTGAGAATATTCTTTAGCATAGTTAAAAAACCCTCATAGTTACAGATGTGAAGATTATAAAACAACAAAATAAGTTTGTATTATCTTATAAATTAAAGGTACAAAGCTGGTTTCACAAGTAAGATATAAACTTCAATATTTTCATGCACAGTTCTTGACTAATTTGCCTATACAATGATATAAAATTTTCATGGAAATATAAAATAATTGTTGGAAATGTTAACTTAAACCAATAATAAGTCTTAGGTTAGAAATATACTTGCAATAGACATAACCAGCTGATAAGTTCTTTGGTTTATAAGGGTCTTGTACAAATTAATAATAAAAATATGTATTTCAGCAAAAAAACAGTATAGAACATGGAATAGGCTTAGAAGACAATCATCAGAACAAAACAGTAAAGGCCAATTACAGGATAATCATAAGCTACATTCTGTTCACAAAGAAACAACAGTCAAAATGATTAAAATACAGCATTGTCACCTGTAACTATTTGCCCTGCAAGAGTGGAAGAATAGATACAGAAAAACAAAATGAGACCCTGTTCTATTTACCGCAGTCTAAGGATCTTGGAGCGGTAGACTGTTACTGTCCTTCAAGTATGGTAGCTAGATGTTAGTGAATAGGGAGTCATCAGGATTGGGGACTGCAAGGCATAACTTGGCCCATGGTTTTTGAGGGTTTTCTGGCCATCCTTGGCATTACTTAGCTTCTGGATGTATTGTTCTCATTTCTACTGCCATCTTCTCATGGTACTGCCCCCATGCACACGTCTGCATCTGTGTTTAACTGTCTCTTCTTTTATAAGTACCCAGTCATACTAGAATATACTCATCCAAATGCTTGACTATGCTGACTATGAACTGTTCTCCCAGGTTGACATACTGAGTGCTTGTTCTCCAGCTAGAGGTGGACACCGCTGTAGGATGTCCTAGAAACTCTAGGAGGTGGGCACGGCCAGAGGATGCAAGTATCTAGAGCTGGGGCTCTGAAGTGTCTTGTCTCTCTTTCTACTTCTTCAGTGACACAAGGTAGACACAACTGCTTTATGTGTGATTCCCACTAAAACAATGGATACGCTGACTTTGACTGAAAGCTTTGAAACAAGGGCCCAAAGTACATTTTTATCGTCTTTAACTTTCTCAGGCATTTCTCATAGTGACAAAAGGGTAGCACACACTTTTCAGGTCATGACGACTGACAACATTCAAAATTTTGTTTTGGTGCTGCTTGTTGAGGTAAGAGAAAGAAAACATTGAAGAAATTATAGTTTTATTATTTATAGTACCCCCACAAAACTGTTATTATTGTTGTTGTTGTTATTTCTGGAACTTGAACTTAAGGCTTTGTGGATGCTGTGCAATCACTCTGTCATTGAGCTACATCTCCAACCTATCTAACTCTTTGGAAGAAACAATTTAGGTTTATATTTACTCATTAAGAAAATAGGTCCTAAATGTATTAAGCAAAGATTACAAGAGATGGAATAATTTATTTGCGTAATTATTTTGGTGAAAAAAATTGGGAGATAATTGTACTAGTTATATGAATTACTTCTTTGAAATATGAATAAGAACCTTGGCTTTGTCTGAGACTGGAAAAGGATATTTTTAATGATGTAGCTTTCAGTTGTGTTTATCATCTGTACATGCTATTCATCTCCTATTTCCTGGTTTCAATGTCACAAGAGTAAAAGTAAAAATGTGAGAGAAGTCTTCCCATAAAACCGATGAGATAAGAGATTTTTTTTTTTTTTTTTTTGGCAAGAATCTTCCTCTAAGGATGGAGATATGGCTCAGCTAAAAGCACTTGTTGGTCCTGAAGAGGATTCTAGCTTGGCTCCCAACACTCATGTTTGGTTGCTTACAACTGCCTCTAAGTTCAGCTTTAGAGGATCTGATGTTCTCTCTGGACTCCATGGGCACACCCACCTTTCTCTCTCTCTCTCTCTCTCTCTCTCTCTCTCTCTCTCTCACACACACACACACACACACACACCACAGTCACATAAATAAAAATAAATCTTAAGGAGAGAATATTTCTACAGAGCCATTCTCTCAAGGATCATTTGATACTTGCCAGGGGAGGTTACCTCATAGTTTTAATCAAGCATGATCCAAGGCTTCATCATTACTTTATTCTTAGTTGTGGAAGAGTATGTAGTAGATATAAACATATTTTTGTTTTGATCCCAAGTGTTGAATGTGAAACAGACATGTGAGAGAGACCATGATGTTTGCCCACTAGAAAGGGAACTGCCTCTTGCAGAGGCATGGTCTTTGTCAGTTGATAAGCATCCTGGTATGGACTCTGAGAGGAGATAAATAGACCCCACCTCAAAAACTCCTGCAGAGGCTTGGCCTTTGCATCACTTCACATTTCTTGGCTGTTCATCTCACCACTTCAATATGATCCTAGAGAGAAGCTCCAGAGAATGCTTTGAGGTTCTTGATGCTATGATTGCTGTAGCTTTTGCTGTTTAATAGGTCTTCTGGAATCCTGGCAATGAAGAGTGGAATTGACCCAATGAACTGAGTCTAAAAAGGTCTACTAATCCTAACCCTATTAACCTTCTTTCTCTCCTATCTAGGGTAGGTGGGTTGGAAGGGAAAGAGAGGCATTACAGAACCCCAAATAAAGTAGATTTTTAAAAGATCAAAGCCTACAAGAGAATGTGGTCATATTGCAGACACCTTCAGAAGTTTAATCAGAATCAGAAGACCATTAGAATTAGAAAGAACTATACTTATTATTTTGATGAAGAGCAAGGAAGAAAGAGAACCACGCTATTTATTTTAGGATGAAAATGCAAAGACTAGGAAAATTCAGTATTGTATTTCAAGGGTGCTTTCTTTCTCAAGGTTAAATTGCCTGATATAAGGTCTGCCTTTATTATTGTAATGAGCCAGCATCAGCGTAGTTAGCTGGCTTCCTATAGGGGAAAACATCCATCCAATCTCACTCTGCTCACTGGTTTCTTAGCTGTCATTCAAAGGTTAGTTAAGAAACAGTGAGTACTTCCTGTTCACATAGTGGAAGGGAGTTTTTTAATAGCTTGACATTTAACTTTTTTTCAACATATTATGCTAATCACCCCTATAGAAAAATTACTTCAAGAATGCAAAATATATGAAGTGTTTCAATGAAAAGCAAGAGTCTATTCATAGGCAACAGAGACATCTTTATACTCAATTTCCTCTCACCAGTGTTCCTATAAAATAGTGAGTTGAAAGTCACTCGTGTTCCGTGACTACTTCATTTGGCATTTGGACAACTTCCCTCTTTTAACAGAGAACTTTGAAATTGTCTGGATTCATTTTTGGTTTGGATGCTGTCCATAGCTAAGATAGACACAATTACATTTGCTCTTCAACTGCCAGATTTTTCAAATCTGTCAAAATAATTTTCTTGCATGGTCAGGTAATTCCGAGACAGCTACATAGTCAACGTAAAGTTTTAGAAAAGTACATCTCTTATAACATCAAGCACTTTTGCTGAAGATATAATTTAAGTTGTTTTAAATAGGCCTCTGGGAAAAGGACTTTCAAGTTCTTTACAGTTCTAAACATCTGGAAAGACTTGGATAATGCAAGGTGCCCAAAGAATAATGATGTCATTTCTGTAAACAGCTGTTACTGTTGGGTAAGTCTGTCATTCCTTTGTGTCCTTATCTTTAATTTTATTTATGGCACTAGCAAGTGTCCATTCATCTATCTGGGCAGCTTGGGTGGACCTTGTCTTCTTCCCTCTACCTCTGGTAATTTTAAGTTTCATAAGCTTTACTTTTAGGATATATCTTAAAAATCATTCCTTTCTTCTTTGAAATTGGATTGGATGGCACTCCAGATCCTTTCACGTAATGGTTACAGGTCCCACTCTGCAGAAGCTCCCTTGGCTTGCTCACTTTGTGATTCATGTGGGTCACTATCCACCACAGGAATCATGGAGTGTCCTATCACAGCCTTTCAAGGGTTAACAAGGAACATATGGCAGAGTGATTCTGTAGCTTGTTCAAAATCAGAGTTCATGTTGGTTGATCTTAAAACTTATTAGTGCATCATTAGGCCTCATCTCTTTATATTAATTATCTATTACCATATGACATATGTTATAATGTGTGTGTGTGTGTGTGTGTGTGTGTGCGCGCGCGCTTGTGTACATGTCTGTGTTTTTGATTTGCCTCTGTCAGCTCTAAATTCATTTTGTATAAACACCATGTACATTTATTTACATCACCCCCATCTCACTCACTGTCCTATATTAAAAAAGTAGTATGCTGGAGTATTTGGCCGTAGTTTATAATTAGTTAGAAGTCTTTGCTCTCCAGCTTCTGAGATAAAGCCAAAGCTTTTTACCTTCGCTGAGAATCTCTTTTGTAAGAATTAAGATATGTGGATAGAATTGTAAGCCATCTTATTCTCTGAAAACATAAAAAGAATCTGTGAACACAAGGTATTCATCTCTTCAAACATATGAAATTCAAATACAATTGCCTTGGCATTAAGCATTTCAATCTGTATGCAAGATGTCAGAGTTATATAATTTTTCTGTCAGAGATGGCAGGATGCGCTCACTGGTTTTTCAGATTTCCTCATGTATAAGCAGATGTATGTGTGAGGACAAATGTACCCTTTGGTATATGGAAAACTTTATAAGCTCTTTGTAACAGAAAAAAATGTCTTTCCTAGTTTTGGGACATTTATAAGAGAATGAATGTCATGTTTGCCAAATGTAGAACTACTTGCAAGTCATTTGTGTCATGTTCACAGTTTTCCCCCTTATGATCCTGAATTTACATTCCCAGGACTTGCATGCTTGTGCTGGGGCCATGGGTAAGAATTAGAAAATTATGCTAGAATCGTGTTGAACACATAATCACATTTTAATGATTTTCTGGTAAAAAACACACCAGACCTTCTCCATCCTTTTTTGTTCTGGTAACATCATTCTGACACTAGCTATTAAAATTGAGGAATGAGAGCTTTAGAGGTCTAAGGTCTGGATTGGCGTGTGGGACTTCACTCCTGGGTATGATCTAGAGGAACCCATATTTTTAGGTGTGATTCATTTTGCCTGAAGAATTATAAAGTATAACCAAGACTAAGGGACTGGAGAGATGGCTCAGAGGTTAAGAGCACATCCTGCTCTCACAGAGGACTTGGGTTTGCTTTCCAGCATTGGCACTCACATAGATCAGTCCAGAGATGACTATAATCCGAGCTCTAAAAGTTCTGATGCATTTATCCAGCATAAATTGTACATGTGTTACCTCATTTCATGTTAACAGTCCTTCAAGTGAAGCCCCAGTGCTATCCTCTTTTACTTTCACAGGTGAGGCACGGGGTCAATTCTCTCCGCAAGTCATATGATACAGCTGGTGCAATGGACAGTAATCTGGGCAGATGATATTGAACTTATTTTTAAATGACAAACTCATTTTTAAGACAAAACATTTTGGGAGGTTGCTGTATTTGCTTCTCCAACTTAACTTGGGGGAAGGAAGATATCACTTATCCAATATACTATGTGACTTATGTATATTATAAACAACGTATACAATGTTATGTGATCATGTTCAGGAGTTGTTGACTAACACAAAATGGACTCTAGTGTGTGTGTGTGTGTGTGTGTGTGTGTGTGTGTGTGCGCGCGCGCACACTTGCGTGCTTTTTGGTTCTAGTCTTACTGATTTTTTTTTTTAGCATATCTTTCTTGCTTTTCATTTTTTTCTTCTTTTTGAGAGAGGATGAACACGAAGTTGAGTGGATAGGGAGGGTAAAGAGGATTTGTGGGAGGTGAAGAGTATACTCAAAATCTGTTTTTATGAAAATAATTTAAATAAAAATTTAAAACAGATAAAAGACATAAAATTATATGAAATTGTTTAAGTAGTAAATTATGGTATATACAACAATTTAATAGTGATTATCTGAAGGTACTTAATTCTCATATTTTTTGTGTTGTAAACTTTTAAAAATAAAACTATTATTTTTCAGAATACTGAAAACAACAAAATAATATTGCTATGGAAAGCTTATATTAGACAAAGTTGATTAAAAAGGGTAAGGGACAAGTGAAAACTAAGTAGGCTTTTATATGGGACTGTGTTGGTCTCTTGCTGCTTGCATCAATAGACAGGATAATGGGGTACCATCAGGTGGATGAATGAGCAGCCAGATGCCCTCTGCCCTGTCTTTGCATAAGTGCTGGTTACGTGTCATTGTTGAATGAATACTTTAAATGACTATTACTTATTTTCTTAGTCAGTTTTCTAATGCTGTGAAGAGACACCATAATGACAGCAACTCTTATATTAAAAAAAGCACTTAATTAGGGCTTGCTTACAGTTTCAGAGGTTACTTCATTATCTTCACGGAAGTGAGCATGTCAGCATGTAGACATGGTAGCTGAGAGTTCTATATCTGGATCTATAGTCAGCAAGAAGAGAGAACCACTGGGCCTGACTCAGGCCCTTGAAAGCTCCGCCCACTACCAGTAACTCATTTCCTCCAACAAGGTCACACCTACTCCAACAAGGCCACACCTCCTAACCCCTGTCAAGTAGCTCCACTCCCTAATGACCAAGCATTACAAATGTAATTGCCTATGGGGCCACTCCCATTCAAACTACCACACTTATTTTCTTAGGAGCTGAATATTTTCTTTTTCGTCGTTGTTCTTGTTTTTAATTTATTTATTGCTGTGATGGACGTCGAGCCTGGAGATTCAAGTAACTATCGAAGTATTCCGTGCTAAACTACATTTCCAGCTGTGATCTGCAGAATATTTTTTTTTCTTGAACTGTGTTCTATTCAGCAGTCTTGGATCTACTGTTTTAGAATTACTTTGGTGCTTCTTAATATTCCTAGAAATATTTTTAGGTTTTGTCTCTGGGGACGAGTTTCTGGAAACAGGCTTTTTTTTGTTTTGTTTTGTTTTGTTTTGTTTTTGTTTTGAGACAGAGTTTTTCTACATAGCGTTGGCCATGCTGGGACTCACTATGTAGACCAGGCTGGCCTGTAGCTCACAGAGATCTGCCTGCCTCTGCTGGGATTAAAAGTGTGTGTCACTACTCCTTCCTGGAAACAGTCAGTTTTGGAATTGCATCTGGTGACTCTGAGGCTCAGGGAAACTGAAGAACAACTTCTGCAACAGTGTCCTCTTGTGCACATTGAATTGTGTCTTTGTTTTTACTCTATTACCAGGAATAAAAAGTACCTGTGATTTTACAGTTTCTAAATTAATTTCTCTAATTACAAGTGGCCTTCATGACTAGATAAAGATAGTGATGTTGAGTGAGAAAAGCACATAAGTCCATTTCTGGGGGGACCCTGAAACCATTTTGTTACATAAGAGGAAGCCCTGCTATTGTATATATAATATGATTGATGAATTGTCTCCCAATTATTTTATAAAGCAGCTAAGTATATTTTATTAAGAAATTTTGAAAAAGAAAAGAGAAGGAATCTTGGCACCACTGTTTTTAATTTCTAAGAAAGATATATGAATATATATCTATATATCTATATCTTGTTATATGCACACACACACATACACACACACACACACACATATATACATATATATATAAATAATTTTAAGCATGAAAACACATTCTCTGAATTCAAGGGACTAATTGCATTAGAATCCATCATGACTGATGGACTTGTCCCACGACTTGTGGATGGCACAGCTTAAAGCATGGTTTGGTGGCAGTTGCTTGGGGACAGGAAGATAGTATAGATCATCCTTATGCTTCCATAAGACCAGAACAAGGCATTCAGATGACACTGAGGCCTACAGGTCTGACAGTAGCCTCTGCACCTGCTCAGCCCTGTTGCTTCCTTCAGTCTGAAGATGGCACCCTGGCTTGGGTGGATAGCTGAGTGGACATACGTGTTGGCATATCTTCTCTTATCCCATCAGACACCACCTCCTAGAAAACTTCAAATACCTATGAAAATTTTCTTACTTGAAACTAGACTACACTAAAAGGGTCATGGAAAACCTTTTCACCCACCTCCATTTTTTTTTTTTTTCTGTGATCTTCACAAGAGTGACCTGAAGATAAATATGACAGCATCTTGGGTAAATGTAAGGCAGAAAAATGGCAAGTTATAAGTATTAATATTAGTGTTCTTTTGACACAGCTAGCCTAGCAACCTAACTTGCTGTTATCAGCACAATGTGAGTGACTACTGCCTTTACGTTCTCTCCGATGGCTTTGTTCCTAAAGCCACACTGAGCATATGTGATTTAATACAAACACAAATGTTTGCTTTATCTCTGCCCAAGACTTGTTATAACAGAATTTGAAAAGTGAATTGTTTTGCCCAGTGAAGACTTAAACTGATAATTAATAATTCAGGTATGTTAGGTTTTTTTTTTTTTTGTCTTAGCTCTAAGACACTTTACATTTATTTGATAACTGAGTGAGAGTTTCCCTAAGTAAACAAATTAAGTTATAAATTTTGATATCCTGAATATGCCAGAGGCTCCTGAAGGTCTGTGAATGAGCTAAGAAACAGATCATTCATTTTCTGGGTTGACGATCGTGCCTGGAATTGTAGACAGCAGCATGAATGCAGCAGTGAGAAATGGAACCAGGAGGACAAAACACCTTTTATGTTTATTACTTTTCTAGAATGTGCCATCACTCTTTTAGCCATCTTTGTTGTACCTGTCACCATATGCATTTATGTGCATCTTTTGTGACCTCACCCACACGTACAAGGTTAAACATGAATTTGTTTTCCTGTCTCCTCTGAGCTTCAATTCCCAGGTATGTGGTGGTGTTGTAGGTTTGGGTTTAATAAGCAGAGTTTAGGAAAAATATTCTGTGGAGATGATTAATGAATATACAACTGAGAAAGCCTGTTAGCATCAGAAAAATGTCAACTTCTATTTATGTCTTATAGAAATTTAGAGGCGTGTTGTGTAGCAAAGTAATTTTCAAGGTGTTACATATTCATTATAATTTGTACTATATTGAATTCAAACAATGCAATTGTAGTACATGATTGAATACTTCATGTATGTTATACACATATGACATATTTACGGGGTCTAAGGAGTGTGTCCCAATGAGTTGGAAGTATAGTTGAAATTTCTACAGTTTGCCTCCCTTTCTGTTCTGGGAGTCTTCACCTACAGATTCAGCAAACTAAATGTTAAAGACATTCAAACAAAATTACATCTATCTGAATATGTATAGAAAATGCTTTTTCTTGTCATAAACAATGCAGTAAACCAACTAATTACTTATACTCTATTTAGTATAAGTTACATAGAGATGTTTCAGAATTCATGACACAGTATATAGAGTGTCTTGGTTAGAACTTTGTTGCCCTGCTGAGATTCCATGATCAAGGCAACTCTTATAAAACATTTACTTGAGCCTGGCTTACAATTTCGGAAGATCAGTCCATTATCATCATGGCAGGAAACAAGAAGAGGATAGACATGTTGCTGGAGGCTCAGTAGAAAGTTCTATATCCTGATCTGAAGGCAGCCAAGAGGAGGCCATCTTCTGCACTGAGTGGAGCCTGAGCAAAGAAAACCTCAAAGGCCACTACAATAGTGATACATTTCATTCTAATAAGGCAACGCCTCCTAATAATGCCACTCCCTGTGGCCAAGCATTTAAACACATGAATCTATGAGGGACAAACCTACTCAAACCACCACATACAGGTTCTGTGAAAACACTGTAGCAGCTTTATGTAAGAGACATGAGTATCTGTGGACAGGTATGCTTGGGACCAGGATGGTGCATGTCAAGAGTTCACTGTGCATAATTTAATTTTTCAATGTTTTGTTCTTATAAAGGATTTAGTCCCAAAATTAATTTCTGAAGTCAGCTGACACACCCCCCCAAAAAAAACCCCAAAATATTTATTGCTAAAAACATACTTGATAGAAAGCATTCCTTAGAAATAGAGGAGCCACAAAAAGACTTAGGAAGACATACTACTTGGACTTATAACCAGATATTATTACATTTAGGCAGTGCTTCTTGCCTTGTTACAATTATCTGGGTACTGTATTGTGTAACATTCTGAAAATGCAAAAACCAAAAGTATAAATCAGCAAACGTGGGGGAATATCATCTGGCTAACACATTGATATATTTTTCTTCCCTATTAAAATATGCACAGCATGTGTAGGTGCTTACTCCACTCATGTCACAGACTGAAAGCTCACATGGTGCTCGCTATAAAAGAAAGTCTTGGAAAAGGAGTATGGGTGGACTTAACCCAAATTCTTTCTTGCTTCTCGGGAGTCAGCAACATGGCTACTGAGTCTGGGTTCTTATAGGAAGATGGCTACTGAACTAGACATTTGGTTCCCAGGAGGGACTACTTTGCTAACATTGGATTCCTTTCACCTGGGTTAATCTCTCCCACCACAAGTTTTCACTTCATTCACTTCTACTTATCCTGTTTCATTTTTAACTTATTTTAAAATTAGCATTCAAAACAACAGATTTTCCTCAAGTCTGAATTGACCTGAAAACTTCCTTTCTTCTGGATAGCATTTATAGAGCTTGACTGTGCTGTGCAGACTGCTGTGGGAGAAAAACCATCAGAGGTATTACCTAGCAATGAGCCTTGCATGGTCCAATTCTGACCTGCCAGGCAAGATGTGTTCACTGGTGCAATAGTGGTACAAAGATTATGGTGATAACCAACTGTGCTTTTACTGGATTTGAGGTGTGTTCTGAGGTTTTAAAACAATCAAGCCTGACACTGTAAATTTGGCCAAAACTCCATGGCTTGGCAAGTCATAGGTCCTTGGAAGAACCCACCATTGTTGATTTGATAAATGGACATGCTGTCAACCTGCTTTCTAAATATTTATGTTTGTACACATGGGCTAGTACTTCCCTCAACCTTGGCTAGAGAAGCTTCACTCTGAATTGGTCAGCAGTTAACAAAGAGACTCTTAACTAATCAGTGTGCTGAGAATAAGTGACTACTGGAGTGCTTGGCTCTAAAATGTCTTCCATTCCTCAAGGCTCAGGGAACACTGGGGAAGAGGAGGGATAAATAATATAAGAATCAGAGAATTGGAACAGTTCTATGAAGTCTATGAAGTGCTATTTTTTTCTGGACATGACATGGCCTTTGTATTCATGAACTCTCTGAAGCTATCATTTGTAGGCTTAGAGTTTTCATAACCTACTTTATTTTGTATTTTTAAATAGTTCGACTTCACTAACTAGAGGAAGGAGAGAAAAAATATTAATAGGAAAAGAGGGTTATGAATCTGTTTACACATAGTTCTGCTCTGCACTGCGAGGATGCCAGCAGTCCAGTCCACTAGCCAACACCAGACAACACCAGCAATCAGTAGTGGAACCACAACCCAGCAGAAACAGCAAGGTTCTGCCAAATTGGAATGAGTCAGTAAAAATGGACAGAATTGGCTGTAGTATCACAAGAAGTTCTCTGGAACATTTCTTTCTATGAAGCTAACTAAGTCCAGTGTAGACCAGCAAAGACCAGTGAAGAGTTGCATGACATAGCAGTGTAGCAATGCAAAAAGTGTCATCCCACTGTCTACGGTTCTATTTTTATTCCTTCCAACCATCATGCGTTCTCTCATGTGTCTGCTCCCAGAAAAACATCACATGCCTTCTCACCACACAGCTTTCTTTCTTTTTAAAATTGCTTAAATTTTTATTTTTTATTAATTAAAACATTTTTATTTTTTACATATACATTTATATTATTACATGTATATACAATAAACTACCTATAACAAGAAGAACCTTGACACAATCAGGAATTATATAAATGTTACATTCTTAGTGTTTTGGCTATTTGTATTTGACAGCCTTGAAGAAAACATCTTTCCTATCTTGGTGCGTCTAAAAATCTGAATGTAAATCAATCTCCACCGCATCTTGTCATTATCACCCTAAAACATCTATGTAGACCTAAAAACATCTTAACCCCTAAAAAACTAAGCTTCACTGTAAAACTAAGCTACCTGGTCTTCAACTCCATCAGAGACTTGAGAAAGAATAATCTTGTTTACCTGACTATGCCAGAAGTGAAGTTTAGTAGCTTTCCAAATGAGAAGATGACAGAGACAATTTGCTACCTGAACAGTCACCCAAAACTTTCTATTATGTTGGAGCATCATGTTCAGTCTTCTGGCCCAATATATCTGACAGACATATTTGTGAGGCAGGAACTACTGAGGACTTGCTTACCCTGTCTTGGCAGAATTTGGCCATTGACTCTGCCTGCATCCAAGCTTGCCCTTTATTAGGCAGAACAGTTTTCATCAAAACACCTCGTGATACAACTGAGTCTTTAAAGAAACCAGAAACTTCCACTTCATATTTCCTTTCTGTTTTTAAATAAATTCACTGTCTTTTTTCTAACAATGTACACATAATAGAAATGATTATGAGAACCATAAAACTAGAACTTTACATCATATTTTAAATAAGCTGCTTATGTATAATATATCAAACAGTCAAACAAAACAACCTTAAGTTTAGTAAAAAAATTTAAATTTCCATCACTATATAATAATTAATCAGAATAACTAAATATCTATCAATATACAATAATTAAACAAAACAACCTTAAATTTCTATCAATATATAATAGTTAATCACTAGTTAAATTTTTATCAATACACACTAATCCATTTATTGAAACATTAAAACATTTTTCATTTATTATTTTTCACCTTTCCCTTCTTTTTCCTCATCATTAGATAAGTAAGAAAGATAAGAGAAAAAGAAAAATAGAAGAAACAGATCCTTGATTTAAACTTTGTTTCCTCCCTGACTATAACCAATAACAACCAACCACCCTAGACAATAACAAACAACCATAGTACATCAAAGGACCAAAAACATTCACCCCACCTTTTGGGAATAGGTGAGTCATGTTCTTAAAATTACTTGTCTAGAAGCAAATATGTCTTTTGGGTACTCTATAAAAATTGGGATATTGGCCAAATCCTGGGAGAGGTAGCTGTATCTTTTTCCATACAATATCTATGCTGTCTGTTTAGTTTTTGTGTTGTCTAGTCTCTGTGTGATCGATCATTTGAGCTAGTCCCTTTGAAGTTGATTTTCATGCATAGTTTAAAAAAAATCATTTACACTACAGAATACTACTCAGCTATTAAAAACAAGGAATTCCTGAACTTTGTGGACAAATGGATTGAACTAGAAATGATCATAATGAGTGAGTTAACCCAGAAGCAGAAAGAGCCAAATGGTATATACTCACTTATATCTGCATACTAGCCCAAGGGGCATGTTCCATGAAATTCTTCACTTACCAGGAAACTGGGACAGAGGGGAGGACATCCTACTGGGACTTTAGATGAAAGAAGCATGGGAGAATAGCAAAGTAGAAGAATCCAGAGGGTCCTAGAAACCTACAAGAAGAACATTATGATAGGCAGATTTGAGCCCAGGGGTCCTGCTCAAACTATGGCACCAGCCGAGGACAATACAGGCTGTAAACTTTAAACCCCTACCCATATCTAGTCAATGGACAGGACATTCTCTACAGTTGAGTGGAGCGTGGGGACTGACTTTCTCACGTACTCTGGTGCCTCATATTTGACCACGTCCCCTGGATAGGGAGACCTAGTGGCACGCAGAGAAAGGATAGCAGGCTACCAAGAAGAGACTTGATACCCTATGAGCGTATACAGGGGGAGGAAATCCCCCTCAGGAACAGTCATAGGGGACGGGGATAAGGGGAAAATGGGAAGGAGGGAGGAATGGGAGGATACAAGGGATGGGATAACCATAGAGATGTAATAAGAATAAATTAATAAAATAACATTTAAAAATTAAAAAAAAAAAAAAAAAGAAATAGGTAATTGAGACTGTCAGTGAGAGTAAATCCCCTGTCCTATTTACTTTGTGAAGCCATTCATGTCTCAGCTGATAAGAGATTTTCCCTGGTCAGATTTATTCTTTATAAGTTTTGTTGGTAACTATATTTTTTTCATTCCCTATCGATACATAAGCATAACCATGTCTCAATCTTAAAACTATTGCAGGTTTCCATTCTAATGTCAATACATCCTTATATTATTATCTTGGTTTAACAAAGCATTATTTAGTCTGTCCTTGGGTACTTTTACTCTTCCTTTTTGTTTAATAGGCATCTCTTTTATGGTATGATTGGCTCTTTCTACAACTTCTTGTCCTGTAGGATTCTGTGGTATACCAGTAATATGTTTTATTTTATATGCAAAGAATTGATTTATCTTACAGGATACATACATGGGAGCATTATCAGTCTTAATTTGTGCAGGTATTCCCATAATTGCCATTATTTATAATAAGTGCATATTTATACAATCAGCCTTTTCAGAACTTAAAGCAGTTGTTCATTGAAACCCTGAGTAGGTATCAATGGTATGGCGTATATATCTTTTCCAAATTTTGCAAAGTGAAAAACATCCATCTGCCAGATGTCATTTAATTTGGTACCCCTAGGGTTACTTTCAGCAGGGAATGGAATTTGGTTGTGTAGAGAAAATGTAGGACTTAAAAAAATATTTCTTTGACTTTTTGCCAAATGATAGAAAATTGAATGGTGTTTCTTGTGAATTTTGGAGGCTTGTAACACATTTCCTATTAGTAATTAGTCAATTTCCTCATTTCCTTATGCTAATGGACCTGGCAAACATGTATGAGACCAAATATGAGTAATATATAATGGATTTCTACTTCTGATGGCTTGTTGCCATTGCATAAATAATGAGGTTAATTCTGAGTTATCAGGAATAAATTTAATAGTCTCTATGTGCAAAACAACTCCTTTTGCATATAAAGAATCAGTAATTATATTAAGAGATTTTGGAAAATCTAATAATATCCTTAGATGCATACAATTCTAATTTTTGAGCTGAGGTATATGGACTTTTGATCACCTTGCTCATTTTGTCTGACTTATAACTTGCCATCCCCATCTTGTTTGCATCAGTATAGAATGTTGGTGCCTCTAGAATTAGTGTTTTCTTTACAATACATGGAAGAATCCAATTATTTCTTCTTAAAAAAACCATATACGTTAGCTTTTTGGCTATTTGTTATTAATTTCTCCCAAGTAGTTACTACTTTGATCACCCATATCGACATAATCTCAGCACTAGTAAGAGGTCCTGCAGTTTGAGCCAGATCTGTTCCTGACAATTGCTCTCATCTTATTCTACCCTTTATAATTAATTTGGAAACCTTTTCTTTATATGTCTTCAATTTTTTATTTTGTTTATGAGCTAAGAAAATGCATTCCAGAATACTATCTTCCCTTTGCATAATGAGGCTAGTAGGAGAATGATTGAAGGCAAAATGACCAAAATACAAATATGTTCAGGATCAATTCGATCTGCACATGCGTCTTGCGGTCTTTGTTCTACCACGTTAACTTTCTCTCTGCTTCAGCTGTTAGACAGCTTGGCCTGTTTAAGTTTGAATCTCCTAGTAATGTTTGTGACAAAATACTTAACTAATAAGTACTTAATCCAATTGTAGGCCTCAGCCAGTTAATATCTCCCATTAATTTTTGAAAATCGTTAAGAGTTTGCAATTGGTCCCTACAGATCTGTACCTTTTGTGGTCAAATGTTTTGTTGACTGATTTTGTAACCCAAATAACTAAATGAATCTCCTCTTTGTATTTTTTTCTGGAGCAGTCTTTAACCCCCAACATGGCAGAATTCTTTGTGTTTCCTTAAACATTTTCTCTAAAGTATATTCATTAGAATCAGCCAATGTACATCATCCATGTAATGATAAATGATAGATTTAGGAAATTGCCTACAAATTATTTCTAACAATTGTTGCATAAAATATTGTCATAAAGTTGGACTATTTAACATTCCCTGTGTAAGTACCTTCCAATAGTATCTTTTTGTTGGGCTACTGTTGTTCAGAGTAGGTTCTGAGAAAGCTAACATTTCCCTTTCTTCCTCATGCCAGGATATTGTGCAAAAGTAATCTTTCAAGTCAATTATTATCATAGGTCATGACCTAGGTAACAAGGAAGGTCTAGGCTGTAAAGGACCCATTGGTTGAATTACTCTACTTACTGCTCTTAAATCCATTATCATCCTCCATTTTCCTGATTTCTTTTTTTACATCAAACATGGGGCACTCTATAGGCTGGTAGACTCTTCCATGTGTTGAGTCTCCAGCTGGTCTTGTACCAGATGTTGAAGTACCTGCAGTTTTTCTTTTGTTATGGGACACTGCTCTTGCCACATAGGTTGATTGATAACTACTTTAGGGGCAAGGCTTTTGGTATGTCAGCAGTGGCCCCTTTTATGAATTTGGAAACTCAATCCCTGTGATGTCCTGTGTTTGGACAATGGACACAGCTTGTGATTATTCTCGACTACCTGTATCAATACTTTCCCCAGGAGCATCTAGCATATCACCTCTAATTTCCTTATTTTCTGTCTCTGGAATTTCAGGAATATTAATTTGAGTACTCCATTGTTGTAAAAGATTTATTCCCCATAAATTTATGGTTGTTAGTCACATAAGGTCTCAATTTCCCTGATTGAGTCTCTGGTCCCACATAGTTAATTCATTGGACACTTTGTCTTGTTTGTGATAATTTAACAATTCCTATAAACTGTGTGTAAACCTTCTGAAGGAGCCAATCTCCATCTATAATGTGTGGAAACACAATAAATTTTATTTATTTATTTATTATTATTATTTTTTTTACACAATACATTTTTAAGAAGTTAATACACTTCTTCCCAAGATAATTCCTACTGTCCCTGAAGATAAAGGACCATAAATATCAGTGGCTAACTTGTAACATTCCACTTTTGGGGATGGTGTAAGAGGTGTACTTGTGAACAGATCTAAAGCTGCACTTCTTTCTATAGCATGTACAAGATCTGAAATACTTAGTTTTGATTCTCTTGCCTGCTTGGTACTTTCTGGTTGACCAATGCAAAATGACTCATATTGTTTGTTGTGGGGCCTCAAGCTGACAGGCTACACTGTTGGTTAACCAATGGCAAGAGGCTACCTTGTATGTCTCTCATGGACCTACAATCCCTAGACCAATGTTTGCCCTTTCTACAGTTGCTATAATACCCTTGAAGCCCTTATGTTCCATTGCAGCCAGAACCTGCTTTTTCTCTTCTATGAATACCATTTTCTTCAGAGTCAATATACCTGTTATTTTTAGCTCTGAATCTTCTAGCCTTACATTTCTTAGGAAATGGCCAAATTCACCATAATTAAAGCATCAGACATTTTGATTCCTGAGACTTCTAGCTACAGCTTGCCCTGTGATATTGCCATGATGCTCCTGAGAGCCAACACCAGTTGTCTTTTTTTTTTTTTTAATCTATTTGTCTATTGGAGCTCCTCATGCTTTTAATGGTCTAGTTGATCTCTTATACTGAGTATTTTGATTTTCAAATGCCAAGATCTCTATCAATGACTTTCTGGTTTTGGGGTCTGATATGGCTCTATTTGAAGTTGAACCCAATCTCAATAAAAATTCAGTAAAGGCTTCTGCAGGGCCCTGTATGAGTCCTTACCCTGCCCCCTGGATCCTCAATCATACCCCAAGCTCTTTAAAGCTGCAATATGACATCGTTCATTGGATTGGATTTGTTCTCGTGGTCAGCATAACATCCTTCACTAAGCAGTTGATCTTTAGCAGCTTTTATCACCTTTACTATATTACATTGTACTATTTTTTTGTGGCTTTGTGCCTCCACCAGGACAACCATTGTAATTGTTGACCAGCTGACACCAATTCCTTCCAATCTTGGTGAATAACTATGCTGCACAGCCGAGCTACTTAACATTTCTTTAATGTATGGAGAATGCAAGCCATACAATACAACAGCCTCTTTAAAATGTTTTAGATATAGCATTTCTATTGGATGCCAGGTCAACTCATTATAAGCATAACCCCTATTGCTATCAGGCATATGTTGCACAAAGACTGGGAAGGCTGATGTTGCCTGTGTAGGCAGCCCCTGGCAACTCCTCCGGTGGTGCACTTGGCTCAGCATTAACCACTTATCCCTGTATAGACTTCTGCTCTTTCTAGGCCCTTACCTCACCGAGATGCTCTGGGCATCTAGCAGCAAAAGTTGGTTGAGTAGGGCAGGGCAGCAGTCTGCCTTCCAGCCTACTTTCCTTCCCTCTTTCATTGTGTGGGAGATTCCCTTTGTTGAACACCAGCCTGAACCCTGCTCTCCCTGTTCTCCTCCCATTGGCTCTTTTTGCTTTACAAATACTTCACCCTCTATTTGCAAACTTTCTAAGTGCATAGCTAACTCCGCAATCCTTTCTAACTCAAGAGAATTGAGTGAACCTTCTGAGTGTTCAGCATCCCCGCCCCAATCCTTTTCAACATGGCATATATGAAGACTATGAAGCAAAACTAGAAAACACCATCTGAGACAAAGTCACATCATCAGGATCAGTCAACTTCCCAACAGGCAGCACTAATTAGATTCACTGGGCTACAAAAATAAAACAAGTGACATATAGGTGGGAGGGGATTGTGTTGAGGATGTCTGGAGGGAGTTTGAAGGGGAGTTGGGAGTGGATGTGATTGAGATACACTGTTTATATGTATGAAATTGTCAACAAATTAATACAGGATACTCTATCAACAACAAAAATGAATAGATTATCATTTTGGTATTTTCATAACATTTAGTTTGGCTTTATTCTCTCTCCTTACCCCGTTTTTAGCTGCCATCTCTCTGGTTCCTGCTCCTCCTGTATCCTCCCATTCCCAGTGTTTCACCTTTAACTTTAAATAACAAATGCTCTATTTCCTCTACACACACACATAACACACACACACACACACACACACACACACACACACTCCTTCCTTAAGGCCTGGGCATATTCCCAAAGGAGTCTGTATCCTACCACAGAAATATATGCACATCCATTGGTCATTACTGCTGTATTTATCATACCCAGGAGATGGAATCAGCTTAGATACCCATCAACAGATAGATGGACAATGAAAATGTAGTACATATACACAAGGACTTTTACTCAACTGTAAAGAAAGGTAAAGTTACAAAGTTTACTAGAAAATGGAGTGGGACTAAAAAATGTTATGTCAAGTAAGCTAAGCCAGGCTCAGAGAGAAGAACACTGAAATTTCTTTCTCATATGCAGATTGAAGCTTTTACTTGTTAAACATGCTGGAACTGGATTGAAGGGGGGGGGCATGTACCTCAGCCTTCTCTGTGGAGGCAGATCCTGGCCTCTTTTCCTCTCTCTCAGGTGTGTACTCTCACAAGACTTCATACCCTGCACTCTTGACTGACCACACTTGACCACACTCTGCTTGCCCTTCTGTTTTGATGCCAGCCAGGAGCTCTGAGGAAACAGAAATCACACGATTTTCTACTTTCCATTGTAACCCAGCTCCGTGCTACTGTGTAGTGCATGATCAAAATATGCACTAATTGAATCAATAAGCCCAACTTTCCACATGTCACTTCTGCCATGTGGGAACTGATCTCACTTTGCATTTACTTCAGAAGACCCTTCCATGTGATGACTGTTTCTATTCAATCTGTGATCTGCAGATAAAGAACCGTTGCTGAAGTCATTCCTTTGTGTGAGGTGCCTTTGCTGTTCAATAGCCTTCCGTCTCATGAAGCAGTCTTGTTAATATTTGAAGGCACTGAAAGCACTGTGAATAGAAGCTGGGATGAGAGGTCATTTAGTTCTATGTTATGACATTCACAATTTTTTAAAAACAAAACGAGGCATCTCAGGAAATGTTTTATGCCTTTTTAGCTTTCTGAAACCTTGAAAAATAGATAATTTACCTTTATCTTCCCAGTGCCTAGCATACAGTGGGATCTTGACAAATGTCTCAAACAGAACAATTGAAATGACTGTCTTTGATGCATTTGAATAGTATTTTGTGACTAGCACTTGTTAAACACTTGCTAAGCTCTCAGTTACTCATAGGTGTGGGAGGCACTGGTAAAGGTGGTGAAGAAAGGAACTATTTTGTCTGACTGATGCCAGCAACGAAGACACAGTGTCTGGAAATTTCCGTCTTGGCTTCCTAGTCTTGAGCAGTCTCATATGAGTAGATGGTATGGGGTAACTACCCATGTATGTAAACACATTATAACTTGGCTGTTTGTTTTCTTCTCCTATTGGCTTCACATGGTATCTGATGCAAAATTGTAAAGAAACGAAGAAAAGAGTGCAAAATTAGAAGAGCAAATAAGGAAATGCAACTAGGCTGAAAATACAGGTTTCGGTGAAAAGATGAATAAATATTAACGATAGCATCACCAACAGATTAATCCACCCATTTTTAGACGTGCAAGTCTACCTGCACGTAAACTAGACAATGCTTTTGAAAACCAAGTGCTGTTGTCAAGTACAATGGAGGGCCTCGAGCATCCTCTTTTGATACAGAGACAGATTTCTGAAACATAAACTTAAGTAGCTAGATGGGATAATCTCTAATGATGGTTATCAACTTCTTTCCTGTACACTCACAAGGCAAAGTTAATTTCCCTTCATTCTGAACAGGAGTGATCATGTGACTTCCTTTGCCCAAGAGCTCACAGCTCAAGTGCTGATGTGCCAGTTCCAAACCCAGCCTTTTGGAGTGTTGCCAACTTGATCTTTCTTTAAAACCTGAGTTCTGTGTTAAAGTGTGAGCATTCTGATTTCACCTTGCTGTAAGACAGGTGAGGCTAAGCATGCATGTGGAACAGCCATGAATTATTATTCATTCAATGCATCAGTAATGAAGCTGATAGTATCTCATTGCTTCTACTACTGAATTCAACATTCTTAATTTTTAAAATTATGTTTATTTGTGTAGGTGTGTGTGTGTGTATGTGTGTGTGTGTGTGTGTGTGTGTGTGTGTGTGTGAGAGAGAGAGAGAGAGAGAGAGAGAGAGAGAGAGAGAGAGAGAGAGAGAGAGAGAGAGAGAGAGATTTGCACCACAGTGCATATGTATGTAGAGGGCTCTAGGGAATTAACATGAGCCATTGTGTTTGGCAACTAGAGCCTTTACTGTCTGGGCAATCTCAGTGACCTTGACTTTTAAAGCTCTTTTAATATGGTGGAGAGATCTATGCATATTATGTCTGAGTATGTAAGGTGAGTATTCCTAATTCCCATATACAATATTTGAAGTATCCCCAAATCTGAAACTTTGGTATATCAACATTATGCTCAAATGGAAAATTTCATGTCTAATCAATCTTATGTAATAGGCTGTAATGGGTATACAGGTGCAGTTGGCTATAGTGTTATTCATCTATGATTCTGGTACTCTGGAGGCCGAGGAAGGATGATTGCCAGCCTGGGTAACTTAGAGTGACACTGTGTCAAAATATTAGACCAACCAAGTGAACTGATAGCAGAGCTGAGCTGAAGATACTGTATTGAATTACCTGCAGACTACATGTCGAAGGTAGACAAATGAAGTTATGCTTAGACTTCAGTCCCATCCCCAAGAATCTCAGTGTGCATCAGTAAATTTTCAAACCTTTCCAGTAGAAAAACAAAACACAACAAAAAACAATTCCAAGATTCAAGGCACTTCTCATCTCAAGCATTTTTGGATTGGTAAATTCAACCTGTGTATGTTTACATGTTTATCTCTTAGAACATACAGAACACTTCAACTCAAAGTATTTGATTTGACTTCTAGCATAAGCTGTGACTAATTGCCAAAAATAAGGAACATCTACAAACATTCCAGCCTGGAAATATTTCTTTTGCTTGTGTTCTGACCAAACCCAGCTTCTAATTTGCATTCATTTAGCATCTCTTCTCACGTAATGTGAACTAAGTGAATAAATTAATTTTCAACAAATCCCATCAAGAAACACAAACAAAATAATTAAACAGATGCCGGGTTCAGAATATAATTTTAACAATTATCTCCTGTTATTAGAAATGGAAGATTTCATAATAAAATATCTGAGCAAGGAAAAGCAAGCATGCTCTTTGTACTTGAGATTAAAGCAGTCCAGTCTAAGAGCCTCTCCACTGAGGAAAAAAAGAGTAAGGAAGTTTAAGAAATGGAGCTGGAGATTTCAACCTTCTACAAGTAGTGATCACCCTCCACTCATCAGAAAAATGACTGCATGACACCACAAACGTCTGAGCCCCAAGTTACACACAAAAGTGAACTAAGAACAATTTTGCCATTTAATTCTGCTAGGTAGCATTAAAACTTAGCACAATAGAAGCCCTGGGCAGGGTGCGTGGGTGGGTAGGGGCGGGGTTCTAAGAGAACCCTGGGGTTCCTGTTTTCTGGAGTCTGAGTCTCTGATCAAGATTTCTGGAAAAAACAAACTAACCTGGAGCTTCGCACCATGAAGGATAGCCGATGAGCAGGCAGCTGCTTGCTATCTGACACAGGAATGCACGCTGAACCAGAGTCCCAACCATTTGGCAGATGATAAAATAGACCAGGAAAAGGATGAATTAAGATGATACACTGTGTTTTATCAATAAAAGTAATGGCAAGAGATGTATTTCTCACAATTATTTAAGCAGGGGAAAGCTCACAAGAATGATACATTTTGCTTATAAAGCAAAGTGAAGTGGGATAGATCACGCTGTCAATTTAATGGCTTGGCTTGCTGCATTTGTAATAGTGGAAGGATTATTCTTTGTATTCATTTAAAATGAATGAAACAGAAAAACAGATTCTCACTATAAATCCAGGCCCTCTGGAAACCGTTCTGTCATCCTATGCTGCCCTTGCTCTTCAGGCTGGAACAGGTGAGAAAACGGAACAGATGACCCACTGTACTAGCGAGGTTTGATGTCATTCTGCGTGTGCTATAGTAAAACACGCCAAGCATTTTCCTCTGGAGCACCACACTGGAGAAATTTAAAAACAATAATTCATAGTGGATAGCAACATCGTAGTTTATTGTGAGAGCACAATCAGAATGTAACTTTCATTCATCAATAGTCAATGCATAATATGTGTGTGTGTGTGTGTATTGTTCTGAGTGTAAAATCTTGAAAAGTATGATGTCAGTCTTGCAGAAAATCAAACTAGAATTTTCTTCCTCCTTTGAATATGAGATTACCCAACACAGACATAAAACAATACTAAAAAATAAATGAGATTTCCCCATGTTTAAAATATCCCCATTTACTGTTACTCTAATAATTGTGTGAACTGTGCTGTTATGTAATATGTCATAGCAGAGAACAGTGGCCCCATAGTTAGTCCAGGCTCTGCCAGTCACTGAATCTACAGGAAAATTTGCTTGATCCTTGTGCCTTATTTTTTCACTTAAAAAACAGTGGTAATTATGGTCCATATATACATATCTGAATTTATATAGATATATTTAATATTTATTCCATACCTATATTTATTCAATATTTAATAACATTTATTACAACAATGTATCACAGCATATTGCATATTTAATATTTATCAGATTTGGCATTTATTAAATAGTACATTTACTACAATAATATATTTAATATGTTGTGTATATTATTAAATATTATATACTTACATATGTTTAAGGGGGGATTAAGTTAACACATTACCAATACTCTTGAAAGGTAAGAAGTGGCAGATGTTTGGGAGGCTGAGGAGAGAGCGCAGTCTGTGGAGCACTCACTTGCTCTGTCCACTCTCTGTACATCCCACACAGTGGAGCACTCACTTGCTCTGTCCACTCTCTGTACATCCAACACAGTAACTGAAGTCTTAACTACAGCAACAAGACAACTAAAGGAGATCAAGGGGACAGAGGGTAGAAAGAAAGAAGTCAAAGTATCTTTTTTTTTTTTAAAACAGATGGTATAATAGTATACATTAGTGACTCTAAAAATTCCACTGGAAAACTTCCACAGCTGATAAACACATTCAGCAAAAGAGAGGAATACAAGATTAACTAATGAAAATCAGTAGCCTTATTGTATACAAATGATAAATGGACTGAGAAAGAAATAATCAGGGAAACCACACCTTTCACAATAGTCTCAAAAAATATAAAATATTCTGAGGTAACTCTAATCAAGCAAGTGAAAGACTTGTACAGTTAAAAATCTTAAGAGTTTAAAGAAAGAAATTGAAGAAGTTATGAGGCAATGAAAACATTGCCCATGCTCATGGATAGGTAGGATTAATTTAGTAAAAATGAATATCCTACCAAAAGCAGTGTAAAGAAACCCATTACTTTATAACAACGACAACAACAAATCCTCCCCATATAGTCGACAGGTTTTAGCCATTACAAGCTTCTCTCAGCCTTTCAGATAGATTATTTCCTTCTCATTGTCTGCATCTTGTTGTTGTACGGATTTATATGGTTTTACTCATTGTTTGGGTAGCTTTTGCCATTGACATGCTTTTTTCTGAGGTGCCATTTTTGACTTCTAAACTCTGATGTATATTCCCTCACCTAGCATCCATTATGTTAGTCATTATATTTTTTAATAAATCCTCATCCATCTCTTTTCTGTAGCAAGATGTTCTAAAGAGTAGAGACCAAGGCATCTTCATCCATCATGTTTTTTTGTTTTGTCTTGTTTTTAATAATGTAGCAAGATGCAGGGCATGGAGGAAGAATTTGAAATGCTTCTGTTTGATTGATAAATAAATGAATAAGCCCCCACTTTCAATTCTTATTGATAGAAAAATAAACAAAAAAATTTATAAAGATATCTTACATCTGTATTTAAGTGATATTTTTATACTTTGATAATGATAGGAGAGAAGAAAATATTAATCTAAAAGAATTAAGGGGCTTGCTCTTAACCATTCTGAAAACTAAGGAAAAAATCCATTGTCACAGAAATAAATGATATTATTAAGGTAGATTTTAGAAGGCAACTTTTCTATGGTTCTGTTGAAAAAACAAACAAACAAATATACTTGACAAAATAAGCAGAAATTTTAAGCCAACTACCAAAATTCCAGAAGAGAAATTGCCTTGGGAATGGCTCCATATTAAATATCTAATATGAATGATGGTTATATGCAAGATTCATAGCAAAAGAAAAGCCTATGCTCATTATCCAATTTTATGGTCCCATAACAGCCTTGTGATACCTTTGTGTTAAATATTGTTTGTAGTTTTGAGTACTTAATAATATCAATGAAAAATTTCAATGGAGTAAATTTAGGTTTAAAAATCTTTCAAATGTTTCTTAGGAATCTCTTTTGATCCTCTTGAAGTGTTTTAAAAATTCAATTCTTCCTTTTCTCTTAGCTGAATTATGAGTTGATTGAAATAGTAAACATTCAGAAATAGCTGTGGCCAAGATGTAAATAGTTCTTGCCAACGATGAGCTTCTACTAACTGTACCTTGGGCCTTGATTTACTGTCTATATGCTCCTTAATCTTAAGATAAATTTGGCAGCCTGTCTTCAAATAGAATATTCATGAAGTTTCATAACATTCATTACCACTTTATGATTCTTTTTAGTTGGTATAGCAACAATCCTTTCTCGTACTCTATTAAATCAGGATGGAACTCTGTAAATCACTAGCCCAAGTGCATGAGACCATCACACTAATGTCCTCGTTGGACTGCAAGCCTGCTCAAGCAGGAAGAATTTTCTGTTGCCGGGGAAGTGCAGCATTGATAGAGGAAGTATGCCTATGTCACTGGGTACTTGCTCTGAGAGTGTATAGCTTCACCGCAGTTTTAGTTCACTCTCTCTGCTTCAGGTTTGTGATCGCTCTTCTTCCTGCTCCTGCCACCATGTGTGCTCACCAAACGGCCTCACCTACTTCTGCTATGGTGGATTATTATTCCTCTAGAACCTTAACACAAAGCAAACTCTTGTGTAAGTTGTTTGTGGTCATGGCGCACAGCAACAGAGAAGTAACAGAGCACCCTGTGGTCACTTATGCTCTGAATTTGGACCGGATGTGGATCTCTATAGTAATCCCTGTCTGTTGGATTGATAAACTGGTGGGGGAGGTTTCTCCTGTAGGTCTATGACCTCTCCAGCAAGGGTAATTGGCTAGGTTTGCAGTACCCAGCCTGAATTCCTTTCTATTGAGAAGGCCTTTGGCACAACTAGGTAACTGTGGTTAACTCAAAGATATAAGTACTACTGTTGCATCCTTGGATATAGCTTATTGGGCCAACCATCTTTGCAGTTTGCATACTTTACAGTTGGGTATTACTGTTGACTTCTTGTCTCCCATGGCAGCTGCATAGTGTGCCTTCTGATGCCATGAGAGCTGCAAACTATTCTTTTGGGTTTTCTGTCTAAGGTGTGGGGCATCTTTAGCAATAGGATTCTACCGTCAACTTCTGGATAGCAATCAAAAACAGTGGTAATAGCATTTATTGTTCTGGGAGTCTGTTGGACCCTTCAGACCAACAACTTGAGCAAAGGTTTCTCATGACTAGTAGTGGGTTGTGTTTTTTTTTTTAAATTAGATAGTGTATGGCTTTTAAGGGAAGCATTATCACTCCATGCTTCATAACTCCATTTAAGCCAACACAGTGTGCACACACATATAATATATGTATTTTAAGTAAGCTTACAAAATTGTATTTCTCTATCATCTTTTCAAACACTTAGTATTATCTATCTTCCTCTCTCTCTCTCAGTATCACTCTTTTAACAGTTAAATTATCCCCTCTCTACATCTCTCCCCCATTAGCATCTGTGTCCCACTCCTCTTCTCCTCTGCAGAGCTCTTTCTCCCACCCTTCCACCATCGTCTCTTTCTACTCTCCTTATTTTTGTGATTATTTTAGGTTATATACTCACATCTAAAGATTCAGAGCTAGGACCCACAAATAAGTCACAAGGGGCTTGTCTTCCCAGGCCTTTCACTAAGTATAATATTTTTCATCTCTACCCACTTACCTTTAAATGTCATTATTTCATTTTTCTTGACAGCTGAATAAATCTCCGCTGTTGGTATGATCCACATTATCATTATCTATCCATCAGTTGAAGGGCCTTTAGGTTGTTTCTACCTCCTAGTTACTGTGGATAGAATGTTAATGAACATGGCCGAGCAGGAATCTGTGAAGGAGAATGTCATTTGGGAATATGCCAAGGTATAGCTTGGCTGAATGGTAGAGTACTCTTCTTAGAGTGGCTACACCAGTTTTCAGTCCCACTAACAGTGAATGGTTTTTGTGTGTGTGTGTTTGTTTGTTTATTTTGTTTTGTTTTGTCTTGTTTTTGGTTTTGGTTTTTGAAACAGGATTTCTGTATGTAGACTTGGCTGTTGCTCTCTTCGTAGACCAGGCAGGCCTTGAACGCCCTGACTGCTAGGATCACAAACATGCGCCTCTGCACCTGGCTGAATGAGGGTCTCTTTCACCTTACATCCTTACCAGCATTTGTTGTCAGGGTTTTGTTTGTTCTGTTTTCTTTCTTTCTTCTTCTTCTTAAATCTGAAAAAACAGTCCAATTGTTGATGTAAGATGAAATCTCAAAGTAGTTTTAATTTGCATTTCCCTAATTGTTAAGGGTGTTAAACATTTAAAAAAAATTTAAGCCATTTAAATCTTCTTTTGAGAACACACTGTTCAGATCAATAGTTTTCGCAATATCTTTCTCAGTGTGTTGCTGGTATATACATAGACTACTGCTTTTTGTAAGTGTATTTTGTATCTTGTCACTTTGTTAAACTGTTAATCATTCTAAACATTTTTGTGATGAAAATTTTGGTATTATATATATATATATATATATATATACCAATATATATATATATACCAAATATATATATATATTTGTTGAGGCAAATCCCCTCCAGTGCTGCTTTCTCCAGGTCTTTTATCATAAAAGCTTGTTAGGGTTTTTTTGTCAAAGGCCTATTCTGTATCTTTTGAAATGATCATGTGATTTTTGTCTTTAAGTCTACTTATATGATTCATTAAATTTTTAAAATTTATGTTTTTTGAACCATCCCTGCACCGCCAAGATTATGCCTATATTCAGTTTCAAGGTATTTGTTGAGGATGTTTGGATCTATACTCAATAGTGTTCTTGGTGTGTGGTTTTCTTTTTTCCTTATGTCTTTTCCTGACTTTGGTAACAGAGAAATACTGACTTCATGGAATAAATTTGAAAACATTCTTTCTCTCTCTATTTTAAAAACATTATTTAAGATATACTGGTTGTATATATTCTTTGAAAGTCTGGTAGAATTCTGCTGTGAACCCATCTGGACCTAGGCTTTCTTTAGTCAGAAAACTTGTTCTTACTCTTTTCATCTCCTTACTTTTTAGGGGTCTGTTTAAGTTGATCTCTCTTTAGTTTAACTTTGGTGGTTTGGCTGAATCTAGAAATTCAACAACTTATTTTATTTTTTCCAACTTAATAGACTATATCTTTCAAAGCAGCCCTTCATTATGCTCTGAATCTCTTTCATGTTTGTTTTTATGTGTCCCCATCAATTTCTGATTCTGTTAATTTGGCTTCCTTCCTTCATTTCTGTTTTTTCTTTCTTTTGCTTAGTTGGACCAGGAGTTTGTCAATCTTGTTGACCTTTCTGAAGAAACACCCTTTAGATTCATTGAGTTTTTGTATACTTTATCTTGCTTCTATATCATTAAACTATGCTGTGATTTCTGTAATTCCTTAATGTCTTCTGGATTTTGTTTTGTTTTGTTTCAAATTTTTATGTTGTGCCATTAAGTCTATATTTGTACTCTTTTCAATTTTAAAATGTGGATACTTGCCTTGTTCCCGATTTTAGAGGAATTTCCTTGAGTATCTCCCCATGGCAGGGGAGACCTAGTGGCACTCAGAAGAAGGACAGCAGGTCACCGAGAAGAGACTTGATACCCTATGAGCATATACAGGGGGAAGTAATCCCTCTGAGGAACAGTCATAGGGGAGGGGAATAAGGGGAAAATGAGAGGGAGGGGAGAATGGGAGGATACAAGGGATGGGATAACCATAGAGATGTAACAAGAATAAATTAATTAAAAAAAAATAAAATAAAATGTGGATACTGAGAGCTATAAATCCTCATCTTAGGACTGCTTTAATGTATCTAAGAAGTTTTGTTGCATTGTATTTTCATTTTCAGTTTCAATGGTAAGACGAATTTTACATAGAAAAAATAGGAATATTTTTTGTCACAGACATAGGACAAGTTGAAAAAGTTCCAGAGACCTCTAACTGTCCAGAATGATCTCTAGACATCTAGAATAGATGTTGAGGCTTTGCTATACAAAGTTCTAAAGATCTCTGACCCTTAAATATTATGTATACTCCAGGTGTAATTTTGTCTAAAAATCTGCCTTTTCCCTTAAAACTGTCTTTTACTCTTTATTTCTCAGCCTTATAAAAAAAAACTTTTTCACACAGAGAATGTTGAAATATGGCATCGGGCCAAAGGCTTGAGACAATGATAGAGTTTTTTTGCTCTGACTGCTGTGTGCAGTCAGGCAGAAACTGCATCAAGGAAAGTTAAGACCTTGATATTACAGTACCTGGCTAGATACTGTGACCTGTAGAAAAGTTTCTTTAGAATCTGCTTTGAGAGCAATAGAAGGTGGGCTTGGAACATCATGCTTTATAGATGTTTTACAATAGAGGCTCCCTTGGCAGTTAGCCTAGGCTTGGATAGCACACCTGTTGGTTTGGGACTGGGAGTAAGCCAATTTTTTTTCTTTATTAGGTAACATTTAGCTCAAGCTATGTTGCTATGACAATATTGTAAACACAATGGCTTTAGCCAGGGGAAATGTATTATCAAATTTTCCCAAGTATTGTTTAAGAAATAATAATCAGGTTATGCTGACCATTGCTTAGCAATCAATTGATTTTTGCTGTATGCCTTATTGTAGGTTATACAGAACTTTTTGTATATC
>OU015750.1:51358625-51434071 GCA_907169655.1 Acomys percivali
GACAAGGAGGATGGAGAGAGAGAGAGAGAGAGAGAGAGAGAGAGAGAGAGAGAGAGAGACAGAGAGAGAGACAGAGAGAGAGACAGAGAGAGAGACAGAGACAGACAGAGAAAGAGACAGAGAGAGAGACAGAGAGAGACAGAGAGAGACAGAGAGAGAGACAGAGAGAGAGACAGAGAGAGAGACAGAGAGAGAGACAGAGAGAGACAGAGACAGAGAGAGAGACAGAGACAGAGAGAGAGACAGAGAGAGATATGGGTAACAGTAAGCAAGAATAGAGATAGAAAAATGGATAACAACAAGCAAGAAGTCAGACAGACAGCAAGCAAGACAGAGATAGACAGACAGACAAACAGAAAATAAAGTTCTCCTGGGCTTTAAAACCTTCAGCTTATACTGCATATTCTTGGGTCTCCAAGTATTTTTTTCCTCAGTTCCTCAACCTCTCCTCAACAGCTAGTTACTATAACTGATTGTTCTCCAATGGTTGGTGTCCCTTAACCAGCTGTTCACCTCCTGCTCAGTTCTCCTGACCGTGGATCCACCTCTCTTCTCTCTTCTTCACTGGAGCTGGTCTGCGGGAGTAGCAAATGTTGTTTCTCAATCCATCTAAGCTACCTGTGCCTTTTGAGTGGGGATTTGAGGCCATTCATATTTAAAGTTATTATCAAAAGGCATGGACTGTTTTTATGTCCAAAAGGTATGTCAAAATATTTTATGAGTGCACTGAGAATTTTGTACAATGTATTTTAATCATATTCACCCTTCCTACCACAAATATCTTTGCATCAAGCACCGCCACCTACCAACCTAACTTTGTGTCCATTTTTTTATTCATTAAGGCCAATTTGTGCTGCCAAAATATTTTCGGATGTGAGACTTTCCATTGGGGCACAGTCACTTTATCTGGCTCTACATTTTTAGAGAAAATTAACGCTCCCTCTTCTCAGATGCTAAAATTTGCTTATAGCTTCTTGGCTGAGGCTGGAATTTATACCCAACCCCCATTTAATTCTGGAATTTAGTCTGACTTGTATTTGCACAGATTATTTTGCATGTTATCACAACTGCTTGAGTGCATATGTGTAGCTGCCACATACTGTGCTTAGAAGGCACTGTTCCCTTGTGGTTATCTACCACTTCTGGCACTTATAGTATTTCTGGTCTCTTTTCCACAAAAACTCTCGACCTTTTGGAGAAGAGGTGGTATATATGTTCACTTTAGGGTTGAGTATTCTGAAGTCATTTGTGCTCTGCGTTTTGGCCAGGTGTTGGTCTTAGTGTTGAGACTAGCTACTGCCTTCTGCTAAAAGAAGCTTCTAAGATGCATTAACCTATGGGCACAAGGATATGTTATTAGTAATAGATTAAATATATGCCATTAGACAGAGTAATGTTTGTAGGTATATTTTTAGTCTATGGCCTATGCAGTTACAGGTTCTGGGACTAACAATGGTGCCAGGTATAAATTTTATCTTGTGAATTTTCATTTTAATTCTTTTACTGTATGTGTATAGATACATTTTTGGGGAGCAGAATACACAGTTATAAAGGACTAACAGGGTATTATGAAACAAGAAGGGTTAAATTTGGGGAAGGAATAGTAGAGGAGGGAAACTAGAAAATGGAAATAATACTAAAGACTTTTCAAAAAAGGCATATGAGAGCTACTACTATAGAATCATACTAAACTTTCTGAATTCCTTTATTATTTCTGTAATTATTCTTTAAAATTCTGTGTCTTGGAGTTCAACCATGTCAGTCTCATTGAAGAATAAGTCTATAGGACTAGTGAGGTTTCATCTAGGTGGGCTCAATTGTGTTGACTTCCATATTTGTGTTTTGCTGAGTGACCTGGGTATGTAGACTTCCTCATTGGCTGTGTTTCTGATGTGAGATTATAGACTGACTCAGGCTGAGCTGGTGAAGGAGCTGAGTGATCAGAGGTATGTCTGGGAGTGTGTGGATGGCGTAGAGCTGGAGCTGCTGGTGTGGGGACTGAACAGACGGGGAGTTTCTAGCTGTTCTGCTCTTTGCATCACCTTCCTTCGTCACGCTAAGGAGTTTGTGGGACATCCCTATCTGATCACTCTTAGCTGTAATTTTCCTTAATGTGACAGCTTAAGTGTGGAATCTCTGAAAGCAATGGATAAAAATATGCAACTCTATAGAAAAGGTGCAAAATAAGTGAGGGCATAAAACATCTTTTATAGATTACTAGTGGGTACATTAAAGGAATTTTGGATAGACATTAAAAGAATGTGAGAGGTAAATGAGTTAAATCCGAAACCTCTTCCTGTACTGCTTCACTTATAATCTTTTAATAATATAATTTTTCAATAATTTTTTTCTTTTCTTTTTTCTTTCTTTCTTTCTTTCTTTCTTTCTTTCTTTCTTTCTTTTTTTTTTTTTGAGACAGGGTTTCTCTGTGTAGCCCTGGCTGTCCTAGACTCGCTTTGTAGACCAGGCTGGCCTTGAAATCACATTGATCCGCCTTCCTCTGCCTTCCGAGTACTGGGATTAAAGGTATGCACCACCATGCCCGGTTCTTTTTTCTTTTTTTAATTGAATAGTTTTTACATACCCATTTATATTATTATACATATATACAATAAACTACCTACAGCAAGAAGAACCATAAAACAGTCAGGAATGATATAAATGCTACAATCATAGTGTTTTGGCTATTTGTATTTGGGAGCCTTGAAGAAAACATCTTTCCTATCTTGGTGAGTCTAAAATTCTGAATGTAAATCAATATCTATCATATCTCATCATTATCAACTTAAAACATCTATCTAGACCTAAAAACACCTTAACCCCTAAACAATTAAGCTTAATTGTAAAACTAAACTATCTGATCTTCAACCCCTAGAGAATTTCATACAATATATATCAATCATATTCTCCCTACTCCATTCTAAAACTCTTCCCAAATTCACCCTCTACTTTGTGTCCCCCTTTATTTTAGAAGTGGTTATCTCACAGCAGAAGTCTGGTCCTCTGCCTCTTACAAATATTTCTGTCACCTCTTTTGTGATGCAGCACATAGGGTTATGCTGTAAAAATATTACTAGCTGGGTGGATGTGACCCATGCCTGTAATCCTAGCACTCAGGAGGCAGAGACAGGCAGATCTCTGAGTTCAAGACCAGCCTAGTTTACAGAATGAGTTCCAGGACAGTTAGAGCTACACAAGAGACACCCCGTCTCAAAAAACTAAATATGCATAAAGTGGGGACAGGCATCTCATGGTCACAGTCACTTTGTCTCTGCATTTTGACTAATTGTGGTGTTCTGTTTTGATCTTCGTCTATTGAGAAAGGAAGCTTCTTTGATGATGAGTGAAAGCTGCACTTATCTGTGGATACAAAGGTAAATATTTATGATGCAGTTAGTTAGAAATTACACTGGTGAATAGTGACAATAGTAGGTTTGCCATCAGCTATAGGTTATTCATTAAATTTGCAGTGCTATCCATGAATTCCCTCCTACCGAGTAGGCCTTAAGTCCAATTAAGCCACTGTTGATTACACCCAGGGCGTAAGTGCCTCTATTTCTTTCAGAATATCTTATCATAGTGGGCACTGCTGTGGCTCATTGGCACTATAGCTGGATAGGATTGGTGATTATTTTTATCCAGTAACAGCTTGCATCCAACTTCCTAAACCACTAGAGCTGTCCTCAGTGAGAATAATTCCAGGTCGAGTCGAGATTGATTTCTCCAAATCCTGTGTTCAAAGTGTGTGGTGTCTTAACTAATAGAGTCTTACCTTTTTTTCGGAAGGCACTTTCCAGAAAGTTCAGCACTAGTCTATTTTGTTTTGGGGGGGATGTCTTGGACTCCCCAGACCAACAACTTGGAAGGAGATTTGCTGTGCTTGACATTAGAGGTTTTGTTAAATAATCTATGGTTTGTAAGGAGAGCATAGTTAGTTCAATTACTGTCACTTTAATTGTCCTCTTTCTATACACACATACCAACATGCGTACAGATATATTAAGGTATTCACATTTTATTAGATGTAATTTTAACTATCTATAAAACAATATAATTCTCTCTCATTTTTTCAAGCATCCCTAGTAGTATCTGTCCATTCTCCTTCCCTCTCCTTCTGTGTTATCATCCCTCCCTCGCAGGTAAGCCTTCCTGACTTTCTTTTCCCATTTCTTCCTTCATAGCAACTGTGTGTTGTATGTTCAGCCAACTTTGGCAAATTTCTTTCTGAGTCAGTGAGCAACATTGGCCTCCCATGACTGTACTATTTCTTATATATGTTTATGTGTTCAGATGATTGTGATAAATAGCAAATAATTTTAAAGAGAGTAAATGTCACAGTTGCAACTTTAAAGAGACTTCTTTTTCTTGCAGGTTTAAGAATCCCCGAGAATTACCTGTATTTTGTTGTTTAAAAAGACATCCCAACAGCATCTAATGTTTACCATGTAAAGGCAAAGCTTTGAAATGTCAAGGTAAACGTGATTCCAATGGTGGCACTTAAATATTCTTCTAAATTTCTTGAAATCAGGCTCAAGTTGTAGAAAAAAAATTGGTTGGGTGTTTTCACTGTATGTGAAAAAGATTCACAGAATCTTCTGGTGGATTTTGCAATTTGCTGTGATTGGAGATGTTCTACTGAGCAAAACTCTCAATCCAGAAATCTGGAAGACGTGTGGTAATAAGCATGGAGGGGCTGAAAAATAAGACATTCTGGAAGTGTCCGTTCTTCCGCTGGAAGTGTGCTAATGACGAAGCACCATCTCCATCACCTGAGATCCTGGTCATGGACCGCTCTGGTCAGAAACCACTTGGACAGCCATTTTAGCCTCACTACTTGTAACTGTTAATATCTGTCCCACTCAGAAGGTGCTACATGGAAGCCAGATGGCTGCTAATGTTATTCTGCTTTACAAGCGTGGAGATTTCTGTATCGCCGCCAAAGCCATTGTCAAAATGTCCTTTATCAAAACAAAACAAAAAATAAAATCCTCTGTTTTCCAAACTTCTGAAAATTCCACAATAGCTATAAAACACCAACCCCTCTGTTAGGTTTTGGCAGAGAAAGGGAAAAATTATCCATTCCCCAAACATCTTGTTGTCTGAACCAACTGAGCAGTGGGGCAGCCAAAAAAGGAATTGCATCATTGAGAAGCTCATGAATTTTCAAACAAGCAGCCTTTGGAATTCAGAACTGCTCATAAGGGGCCAAGTGGAATGGGGTTGGCGCAGACATCAGCCACTCGTGAGTAAGGCTGGAGGGGTCTTGGACAGCACTAGCCATTCTCAACCCTCAGGCAATGGAAGACAGTGCCTGTGTGTGACTGTGGATGCAGGCAAGGTGTCTTTTAGATATTAGATGCACTGGATCAAAGATAGTTCACTTTTGAATAAGAAAATCCAATAATAAAGCAGGGCTGGATAATTTCAGCCTCTAAATGCCAGTAACAACAAGAAAATGGAAGAATTAATAATAAATTTACTGTGTCTTGAAACAGAGGGCTGACTATATCTTATCAGCTTATTTTAAACCTTAAGTGCATATAGCAGAAAGGGAATTTGTAACAAATGGGTGCTGCAAATATATAGTCTGCAGGGTGGCATATTAAAAGTTATATGATATAGTGAGTCTGGGTCTCCTAGGTACCATTCAGAACCCAAACTATGCTTAAACAATTGATGTTTTTATTTATTTATTTTGTAAAAGAATTAAATTAAAATGAAGAAGGGTTTTTATTTATTTATTTATTTATTTTTGTATTTTTTGAGAGTGAGAATTAGGAGAGACTTTAGCTGAAATTCTTAAATTAGCTTTTTAAATGATATTACCTGATGTTAAGAGCCTGTGGTCTGCTGAAGGCCCATTACCTTTCTCAGGCTTGCTTCAGTGGTTGGCCAGTCTCTCTCCCTCCCCCCTTCCCTCCTCCCCCCATTCTGCTTTACTTCCTACCTCTTTACATTGCTCAGTTGTAACATTGCTGTTAAGAATGTTGGAGGTTGAAAGTGGATTCTTCAGGGCATCAGTCCTTGTAATTTTAACAACAGAGGTTGGAAGCAGTATCAAGTAGAAAGAAAAGTTAGACTGGGATAAGAGGCTAGAGGCCTTGGTCAACTGGTAGACCACTCTGGACCAAGTACTGTTGACTTGAGAGTTTATTATTGGGCCATTGTTGGATGCCTATCGCCCCCAAAGCCATGTCCTTTAAGATGCTGATAGTAGAGACTGGCTAACAAGTATTTCTGAGACAATCTAGGTGGTGCATCTCTGAATTTATTTCTTAGGCAAAATGTATGAAATTCAGTTAAGTCTCATGGAGGAAGCTGCAGGCATGGGTCTAGCTATAAGACCTCTCAGAGACGAGAATTAGAAAATGGGCAAAACACACATAGCTAGGGGACCAGCAAGCATGACCCAGAAGCTTAGGCCCAGGAGTGAGGCATCTTGCCCCAAACACCTCCAGATCTAGGAAATAGTCTAACTGACTGACATAAATTGGAAGGAACGGTGACACTGAGTGAAGTTCTAGAACAAGAGTCTATGTCTTTACAATTGAGAGTGAGCGAGCAATTGTGGACTCAAGACAAAATTGGGTCTCATTTCCTAAGTGAAGGCAATTAAGAAAGATGCCGCCCCCCCCCCCCCCCGAAATGTTCCATTTTCTCTCTAACTCAAACACACCTGGGGATTTACAGTTTGCCTTTATTCTGTAAATACTGAGCTTATTCTACGGAATGTTAAAGTTCCTAAGACTCTAAATTCAGGAAATATGAAATATTTGATTTTATTTTATTATGAATTGCAATTATTTTGTAAAAAAAAAAAAGTGTTTTAAGCCTGGCATGGTGGTACTCACCTTTAATCCCAGAGTTTGGAAGGCAGCGGCAGGCAGATCTCTGTGAATTTGAGGCCAATAGGGTCTACATAGCAAATTGCAGGCCAGCCAGGACTGCGGTTGAGTCCCTGTCTAAAAAACAAGAATGGGTTTTTAACCACTTCCTAGGATAACATCTGTAAGAGCTTGCCTGGTGTAGTAGGGTCAGTGGAGACTGCTGTAGTTGGAGTAGAGGGACAGGTGAGAGGGTGACACACAGGGTCAGAGTGGTGAGGGAGTGAGTGGGTGAAGAGTTAGTAAATGCGAGCTCTATGTTTAACTGAGGAGCAGGCAGGCTTGTAGTGGCGAGGAGGAATTTTCCTTCATGATGATGTGTTTAAACAACCCTTTTGTTGTTCTTGGAAAATATGCTGGAAGGGTGAAAAGGGGCAGAAGGAGGCGATCAGATAAGGCTCTGGTCTAGGGATTCAGGTAAGGAAAGCTTGCCTTAGACTGAAGACAAGTTTTAAGGGAATCACTGATGCTGGCGCTTCGGCTTTCACTGGACTCAGATCTATCAGAATGAGATTTAGCCCAGGAACTACACTCTGATAGGATTGTGTATTGGCTGGTAACCTTTGTTCTTTCAGGTCTAAAAGGTGACAAGCGGCACTAGAGAGCATGCCTCATTTCTTTGTGCCGCTCTGCAGCCTTTAGGCATCTGAGCAGATTGTTCTAGTGTTGAGGTTTATATGAGGTCACTGCAGGATTCTGGCCAGCCATTCCTAGGGCAGTGTGTGTCCTTAGAACTGGCCTCTGAAACTGAGACCCTCAGTAGGAGGTAGGCCTTTTGGTCCCTCTCTCTTTTCTGTCACTTAAAAAAAAAAAAGGTCTACAAAACAACACAGTCAATAAGACCAAATAAGTCCACATCAGAGAAAAACGACAAAAAAAGTAATAGTTTGGGTGAGAGAAGTGCTAGGTGTGAAATCTGATGGGATCAAAGAGAAATTCAAAGAGGATGAAGTTTCCTGGGAGGAGTACAGAACACGGCTGCACCGGAGTGCAAGGGAAGACGCCATTCCTGAGCGTTTCCAAGCTTAGCGATGAGCACACAAGCCAGAGGACACCAGGACATCTTGGGCACCTTGCCTCTCCTGGCATACAGACACCTGTGAAGGAGGATTTGATTCTCAGACTTTTTCTTGTGGAACTAAGAATTCTCAGAAGTAAGCTAAAAAAAAAAAAAAAAAAAAAAAAAAAAAAAAAAAAATTTGGAAGTGTGTAATAAAAACCCATTAATAAGGCATAATGTGTTTTTTTAACTCTTTTTCTCTCTCTTTTACACACACACACACACACACACACAGAGAATAGTGGCCAACTCAGGGTAATTAGAAAATCTCTCACTGTTTCTCATGTCTGAGCTGTGAGTAGCATTCAGAGCTTCCTGTCTTGAGAGGTGCCAGTGAAAGCTTGGCCAGGCCCCAGCCATGTTGTCCACTGTCTTCACTTCCTGTCTAAAAGAGGGTGATATTTGGTTATCAAAGACCTTAAGATGGACTTCTAAATATTTTCATTTTTTTATGGGCAAAAGAAGTGTGTGTGTGTGTGTGTGTGTGTGTGTGTGTGTGTGTGTGTGTGTGTGTGTGTGTGTGTTCTTTTTTCCCCAGCATAAAATTTTCTGAATTCTGGTAAACTTATTTTTTTTTTCAAACACCAAACTGTCTTTCCAACCCAAACCTCAGCATCTCCTAGCTAAATGGAAATCTGCTGACCATAGCTCAGGTGTGATTACTTTGGTCTGGACCAGATACACCTGCCTTATTGTGTGTTACTCCCCTGTAGCTGGGGAGCCCTGCCTGCCACACACAAGGCCCTCACAGTTCCAGGGAAAACGGTAGGCAGTGACTAAGTCACACCTGGTTGAAGCTGAACTAAAGATGAGTTAGGAAAGCGGCCTCCTTAGCTTTCTCTGGTGCCTCGTCCGTACTGTCTAGGATACCTTTATATGTATTCCAGAGACCTCCTAAAGCCGCTGTTACATAAAATGGGTGGAGATTTGATTGACGCCTTTAGTCCTTTTTGCAGTCAAAGCAGGGAATAGACACCCTCGTCGAGACCTGTTAGAAAGCTTCCAGAGACTTCTGGGGTGTAGGGACAGTGCCGTCGCCTCGAGTGGGAGAGGCTGGCTGATAGGCAGGAAGGGTGTGATGGTGCTTGTACACGTTCAGGCAGGTCAGGCGGGGGATGACTGATCCTTGCAGCTCTTCTTTTAGGCCACAGATGTATTAAGGCCCCATTACCCGACGCAGGGTCTGGTAGTAAGTAAATCTTTGTGATGTTTATGCAGCTGTTTGTGAACATTTGCTAATGATGGTAAGCAATTATGAGGACAGAGAAGCAAAATACAGGACGTGACAAAGTTTTCTCAAAATGTTCCAATTGTGTTAGAGAAAAGAAGAATTCTCAGGAAGTAGATTTGAACAAAGAAAGCATATTAATACCTGTCTGGTTGTGTGGTAAGGAAGGCATATGCTACAAGAAAATGGAAGTGTTCACAAAGGCCCTTCAAAGCGAGTGTGTGTGTGTGTGTGTGTGTGTGTGTGTGTGTGTGTGTGTGTGTGTCATATTCAGGGTTGAACAAAGACACTGGGTTTTTGTTTTGTTTTGTTTTGTTTTGGGACAGGGTCATACTATGTAGCTAGCTCTGCAGTGGAGCTAAAGGCATGTGCTAGCCACTGCCACCATGCGTGCCTGACCAGAAAGGCTGTTCCAATGGCAACATTCTTATCAAGCACAAACTGCAGCAGCTAAGGCATAAAGTCTTGTACACCTTTCACCCCAGCAGTTGGGAAGCAGAGGCAGTGGGTGTGAGGAGGCTGTGATGGGGTGGACTTTTTGTGAGTTGGAGGTTAGCCTGGTCTATCTACATAGTGATTTCCAGGTCAGATTGAGCTAAGTTGTGAGACCGTGTATAAAACATTTAAAAATATGTATTCTCAGCTGGGTGGTGGCAGCATGCATGCCTATAATCCCAGAATTTAGGACTAAGAGGCAGGTGGATCTCTGTGAGTTTGAGGCCAGCTTGGTCTACAGATATAGTTCCAGGATAGCTAGGGCTACACAAAGAAGCCCTGTTTCAAAAAGCATCTCTCTCTCTCTCTCTCTCTCTCTCTCTCTCTCTCTCTCTCTCTCTATGAAAACAGCAATTTATCTATGATGACATCTCACTATAAAATTTGTTTGAAGTTCATAAACACAGGTGCATGATGGAAACCATTTGTTATTACTAGATTAAATTGCTAAAAAAATTAAAACCGTAGAACAAATCCCTGAAAAGTCTTACTTGGAGGGAGCAGCTTTGTCTCTCAGCATTTCCACCTTGCCGTGGAAACATCTGCAGGTTCCTCTCCACCGGATCAGCGCTCTTGCGAGGCACCACTCACCCGGGGCTGGGTGGCAGATGGCCTCTGCAGTTTTTCACGGCCTTTGTCCATTACTTTTCTTCTCTCTCCCACCTTGCGTTCGTGGTTCCTGTTCACTCTGTGGCTACTGTTGACATTTGCATTTGTGATTCCGGATGAGTTCCAAACGAAGTCAGGCCTTTGGCCGCACTCTTTCTGCTTGAGCACACTTGCGTGGCAGCTCGGCTCTCCAGGTGGCCCGTGCTAGCGCTGGACACTTTGAATTTCCTGCCACCGAGCTCTTTCCTACGCTGAGCCTCAATCTGTTTCTTGTATCTGTTTCTTAATCTCCCCTACTTCAGTCCTGTAAGGCTAAAGGTGTCTTTTCTTCTTCCTTTGTGTGCTGCGACTTCAAACGCACGAGTCAGACGACGGTAAAAGCAGCCGCAAGACAGACAGTCGAGCTCTCTGCTTTGACCGGCGTGTTTCTTGAGCTAGACTGTGTTTTTCTTCCTTCAGTTCTCTACGTTTATTAAATTAAACTCTTCATTTGGAGTCAACTGCAAATTCATATTCAGCTGTAATAAATACTACAGACTGGCCTTGCCTTTTCCTTATTCAATTTAATCAATAGTAAAACCATTGAAAACTCTAGAGAATAATATAAAAACTAGGACAATGACGTCAACAGTCTCCAGCCACAGAGCTTTTCTATCAAACACAGAAAATCCCTTTAAAATCACACAGGTCCGCCATCCTAGCCACCACCCCCTTCCCCCCGGCCCTGTGCCAATCTTTAGCATGTTTTCTGCTTGTGATTTCATGAATGTCCTTTTACACTCCAGATGAGTGTTTGAGCATTTGCTGTTGTGTGTGCCAGAGACTATTCCTTTTTACGGCTGGGTCACTTACCTCAGCATCGATGGGTTTGATAACTCACCCAGTGAAGCACATGTGGGCTTTTCCTACGTAAATAAAGTAGGTACTAACCTGGTGAACAGCTTTGCCGATAAATACATTTCTTGATTTTTTTTTTTTCAGGGATGATTTTTGTAAGTACAACTGGCGGGCAACATTAATTATTAGTGGGATTTTTTCCCCTTTAAAGAAAGTACCAAACTCTTTGCAAGAGGGCTGGAGCAGTTTATATTACCTCTAGAAATGTGTGTAACTCTGATTTCGATGTCCTCATTAGCATTTGGTATGGCCATAGTTTTGTTTGTTTATTTGTTTTGTTTTTGCCAGAGTTTGCCTCAACCTCAGGGCAACCCTTCCTATCTCACCCTCTCTGGATCTAGGATCAGAGGTGTGAGCTACTATATTCAGCTTTTCATATCCCCAAGTTTTAAAAGTTTAGTTATTTTGGTATGGGGTGGTAGTATCTTTTTTTGTATATGTTTTTAATTAAAATATTCCCCCTCCCCCTTTCTCCCTCCAAGGTGTCCCAAATAACTCTCCTAGTATGTTTTTAATTTCTAACCTGTAATAGCTAGGATGCTGAGCTTCTATTTTTGTTTATTTGAATCTACATATCTGGTGAAGAGTCTCATGTGTTTTTCATGCTTTCTAACTAGATTGCTTGTTGTGGATGGCTGTTTATTGACGCTCATCAAAGGTTATAAATGCTACTTTTTTTTGTCAGTTGTTTCTTTTGCACATATTTTCTCTGGCTCTGTAGCTTGCTGTCTTCCTATAAGGACAGTTTACAAAAAAGGAAGCTTTAAATTTTGAAAAATTTTTAGTTTATTGATTTTCTTTTCACTAGTTTTGCTTTGAGTGTGAAGACCGAGTTTCCACTGAGCTACATACCCTTGAGAGGTTTCTAAGACACTGTAGCTTTGCATTCTGTGTGCACACCCATGGTCTATTTTGAGTTAGTTTTCACATTGAGTGTGAGACTTAAGACAGGTTTATCCTTTTTGCCCATGGGTCTCCGTTTACTTCAGCACCACTTGTTGGAAAGGCCCATTTTACTCTCTTGAGTTCCTTTGACATCTTTGCCAGGAAGCAGCCAGCATGTTTCTGTGATGCTGTTTCTGCTTTCACCTCTCTTCTGGTGGGATGTTTAGTCTTTCATCAACACCATGTCGTGGTTGTGGTCCTCATCTCTGAAGTAGTGTGGTGATTCTTTAAACTGGAGAGACTGATAACTCTCTCAGCTTACGCTTTTATAAAGCTATTTAAGCCAATTTGATCTGTTTGTCTTTTAACATAAAGTAAAAACAATGTGGTCAATGGCCAGAAAAAAACACTTGAGATTTTTGACAGGCGTGGTATTTAGTGACTGAATTTCATAAATGTATTATCTTTTCCTTATTCAAAATAAATTAAATGAAAAAAAGAAATATTACCCAAAACTGTTGTCTTGTTTCTTACTTGGTTAGATAGAGAAAGCATTGCTTGGACTTTTCTAGCTGGATAGCTTCTTTAGCTAACAACACCAGTTCAATTGGTATGGTGTTAAAAGATGGTAGAAGAGACCCAAGGAACTCACTACCATGTCACTGTTTGAGACTTGAGGTTTATCTCTTGCTGTTCGGTCTTCCTTAGAACTTTCTTAAGGCTTTTAAAATATATGTAATTTCCATGGTGTTTAGTTATACTTAAATGAGGGGAAAGAGGGACAATTGCGGCTATTTTGTGTTCTAGGCAGAAATCTATGCTCTACTTTTGTTTGACAGCAAAAAGATGTCTCACTATCTAATCTTCATCTGTGCCCAGAGAAGACTTGGAAACCCACAGCAGACGGACCACGCGCATTGTTACAGTTTTGCCTAACCTGACAATACCATTTTAGAACAATGTCCAGTTCTGGCCGAGGAAACTATGGTTTGGCCTTCCATTTATGTTTATTCCTGTGAGTTATGGGCCAGGTTCTATATTTAGGGTTATTGTGTTACAGAACTGCACACCATAATTGTCCTGCCTTTCCCAGGTGGTTTGGAGTCAGTCTTTCACTGGGTGTGAGCCTATAATGGGAAATGCCTGCCTATGCATCGCTCATACCCAGCTCAGTCTTCTCAGATGTGCCATGTCTTCAGTTTACAGAGTTCAGATGTCTGTTCTTACTTTTGAGTTAGAAGTCCGAGCCTTCTGAGATCTGCAAAGAACAATAACATCAGACCAGCATGCCATATTGTCTGGGGGTGGGGGGAGGGGAAAGGAAGAGATACTTGTCAAGATTCAGTTTACCAGGCCTGAGGAGTCCAGGCTCTTGTTGAGGGTGCCTTCCAGTGTGAGTAATAGAAACTCGGGAATGCTGCCAAATGCGAGGATCGTGCTTTCCAGTGGAACAGCTGTGCACCGTGTTCTGTAGACAGCACATCATACACACCATCTCCTACCTACACTTTCCTCTTCCTGCCGTCCTTGAATACTTCCTGTTCTCCACACGATCCTCCTCTCCAGGATGACAGGCACGCACCAGGGCTACTTCCATGCCTTCCTTCCTCCAGGTGCGCAGGCTGAGGAGAGTCCTAGCTCCTGGCAACATGCTAATTGGGTAATGTAAGGTGGGAAGTGTGAAAAAGACCTTCTGGGGAGCTCAGGAACCATATGGCCACCGATACAGTATTCTAAATCCTACACATTCCTGTGACACCCAAAGCTTATATCCTAATGGGTGTAGCTGCCAACAGAAATCAGGAAAGCGAGTGATGTCGGGTGCTGCGTTCTGAAGGTTAGTGGGTTTCATGCAGTATGCCTAGGCTCTTGCAGGAGGTTAGATGGCCCGGAGGAGCAAACACAGCCCATTTTAACCAGGCAGAGCCGGTCACTTGCATCTCTATAAAGGTGTCATGTCTCATAGAGTAGGTGCAAAGAATTATTTCAAGTAAGAGTACTTTAAAACACAAAATTAAATCCAGCTCCTTAGCTTCCCGTGTCACGTTTCAAGTGCTCAAGTGTTCTACGTGAACAGGCCCCTATAATGATCAAAGATTAACTATTGCGGAAATTCAAAGCACCTCGTCACTCCGTACTCTTTCTTACCTGGTAGGTTTTTGCTTTGCGTAGATGTAATAGTTCCTATCATAATGCTTTCCTATTGGACCCTGAGGACACGCCCCTTTCTTTCTCTATCCCTTTGCGTCTGTTCTGCTGCCAATCTTTGTGGTGAAGAATTGTCCTTAATAGCTAATAGCATCTCCTTCCAGTTTTGTATTTCTTAGTTCACAGTCATAACCTAGGCTAGGATGCTTAGTGCCCGACTTGTCCCGTGCACGTAGCGAGGTCCCCTCCTCCTGACTCTTCAAGTTAGGGTCTCCCAGGATTTTAGTCTGTAGTCGCCATAGTTTGGACACTGCATCCTTCATACGCTTGTCTTTGTGGACTTGATCTCACACTTTTCCATCTGGAAGTTTGAGCAATGATGTTTTATTAGCATTCTAAAACTGAGATCAACTTTTAGACTTATTATTGTTTTAAAAAAAAGTTCAAAATGTGCTGAAAGCTAAGCAAGCAATACTTTGGACTATTGTGAGAGTAAAGCTGAAAATGGGGTTCACACCGTCAGCCCTGGGAAGAAAGCTAAAACGTAAACTCTAGGGGATGGAATTTGTAGGGCATTTCTTGCTCTCCCAAGAGCACCAGGGAACACAGTCGGAAAAGTAAGAACTACGCCTTCCTGTCAGTGACAGTGTAGATGGTGGCACTTCTATCCACAGAAGCATTCTTCATAGAAATAGCATGAAGTTCAGTTTCACCAACACTGAACGTGAGAAACTCTGAAATTTCTATAACTATTCTTATGTAAAGACGCAAGACCAATTCAAAATAAGTCTAGTGACCAGTTAAGACACAAAAATATTAGTTTCCTCCAGTGCCTGTATTAATCTGCCATGTTAATGTGTATGTGTTTCTTTAACTATTGGGTGACTATAGAAAAAGAATAAAAAAGAGTTTTAATCACCAATTAATGTCAGCTTAAAACTAATTATATCATTAAGTATGTTTTTTTATACAAAGTAGATGCTTTAACAAAACATGAAATTGTAGAAAAAAGGAAGAGAGAAAAATCAAAGTTTAAAAGCAGGCAGTGGATTTTAAAATATCTTCTGTTGGAGGCACAGCCAGAAGCAGTCCATAGAAAACAAAATGAGTTTTAACTGCAAAGAAAAATCATAAATAAGCTAAGAAATCTACAACAACAAAAAAGCAAAGTGTATATAATATTTGCATATGGCTTTATGAAGTAGCTTGTAAGAGTCTGTATACATATAATTGGATGGGTAATTGGATGATTAGGTACTAGAAATATACTTGAAAATATACTTTAAAGTTATTAGGATAATTTAAAATTAATATTTTATGAGCCCACCTAACAAAATGCAATTTGATATATGTTCCATTAAATGATTTTCTTGTTCTTGAATCACAATTGAAATAATCCTGTTAGGGTATCACTAAAGACTCTAGAAATGGGAAGGTTAAATTCTGTTTTTACATGTTATTTGGAAAACAATCTGTTTGAGAATATGTATGTTGAAGCTATTAGACTTAGCTATATTGTACAAATAGTGTTTATTGGGTTTGAAATCCAAAATAAGAAGAATTATTAAGCCTTTGTGTTCAACTTGTAGTGTGCTAGAAATAAATGTATTATCCTCATTAACAAATGTGACTAGGTTAAATAGTTTTGGAATCCTCAGTTTTTATTATTTGAGCAGACTTCATATACTATCATGAATTTTTTTATTATTTCAACTTTGAAAATGTAAAGTTTTCAAATGTAAAGTTTGTCTTTATTAAGCTTGCTCCTTGCACTTAAAAATGCACTTTTAAAACTGTTTATTTTCACGTTTTTGGATGATTATGATGATGATGATGATGATGATTCTGTGTGTGATTGTATATTTGCCACAGCATGCATATGGAGATGGGAGGATAACTTTTAGGTGTTGGTTTTCTCCTCTCACCTTCTTCAGCCAGGGTCTCTTTTTATCATTTTATCTGCTCTGCACGGGACATGGCAGCTTTGGGGCAGTCCGCTTGTCTCTACCTCTCATTTCCCTGCTGGGGCTACAGATGCAAGCTACTGACTGCATCAGGTGCTTTATGCCGATTCCAGGAATTAAACTCTGGTCATGAAGCTTATGCCAACAACAGTCTTACCTGCCGAGCCATTTCTATTTCTTTTGTTTAACTTAAAGCTGTTCTTTAACCCATGGGACATCACTATTTTACATTGACGTCTACTAAGCTGACACTTCTACACTATCAGATTCAGGGCATCAGGCCTTATATGGTCTTATATTGATGTTCACGCTCAATTTGGAGTTTTGTTTTATGCAGGGTGAGAGATAAAGATTGTGTTTCATTCTTTTATGAGTAGCTACTCAGACAGAGAGCACCATCTGTTGAAGGTGTTGTCTTCTCTCCAGTGTGTATTTTTTGCCTCTTTGTCAGGAGCCCAAAGATGTCTAGACCTATATGTGGGCCTTCCGTTCTATTCCACTGATCATCAGTTATGCCAGTACCATGCTGGTTTTACTACTTTACTGCTGTAGTATAATATGAAATTCAAGATGGAGTTATCTCTGGCTGCTCTTTTGTTTTTTTAGAATTGTTTTTAGTGGTCCCGGGTCCTCTTTGTTTCCATGGAAAATTTAAGATTATTATTACTATTATTTTTTTATTTCTGTGAAGAATTGCATTGGGATTTTGATAGGGGTCGCATTGAGCCTGTGAACAGCTTTTGGTATGATGGCCATCTTCATAATATTAATTCCATCAACTATGAGCATGGGGATTCTCTCTGTGTCCTGGCATCTTCTTCAGTTTCTTTTGTCAGTGTTTTAAAGTTTCAGTTCTATAGATTAGAACTGTATCACTTAGTCCTTATCAGTAAAGTTTCTTTTTATGGTAGATGGTGATTAGCACAGACCCATGACTGATTAGGGGCAGAGGATAGAATACTGGGGAATGCTCATCCCTCATTGGGACATCTGTATAATACTCCTCCATCCAGGGCTTAGAGAGCACAGCAGAACAGGAGGCAGAAAGACCTTAAGAGCCATAAGCGGTGGACAACTACAAAGAAATGTTGTTTTCTGGAGGTAGCAAAGCAGTTGCGTATATGAATTCACGGTGCTTGAGGCAGCATGCACAAGACCTGTGAAATCTCAGACAAGGCAAAAACCCAGCATAGAGAGCAGAAACAGACATGAACTCCCAGCCTTAACTCAGGAGACACTGGTAGTTAATGGCTAATAGGAGAGGGAGAATCAATTTTCTTTAAAAGCGCAGCTCCTGGTAGGTGGACTACCATTCCATTGCAAGGCTACACATCTAAGGGTATAAGGAAGGATAAACTAGACTTGATTTTTAAGAAAAGGACACACAGTTGGGTGGGAAGAGAAAAGGAGACAGATCTAAGAAGAACGGGGATAGGAGGATCATAGGATCAAAATGCATCCTAAAGAAATTCTCAAAGAACTAATAAAAATGAGGGGCAAAAGATAGTTTCAACTCTAACCATATTTACCATTTAGTATTTGTTGTTGAGAGCTTTATGTTATATTTTAAACAATTTCTGAATTGATTATTCATTTAAAGAATCTTCTTTGCAAATGCTATGAAACAACAATTTCTGATTCTGAATCTTGTAACTATTTTTAGGGCACTGTAGAGGGACAAAGGATCAAAGCCAATAGAATATACATATTCATATATGTGTATGTGTGTATATGTATGTATGTATATATCTATGTATGTATGTGTAGGCATGAATGAGAGGGATTGGCTTGCCTGAACACAGACTGAACAGTCCTACACTGGCTGTCTGCAGGTGGTACCTGCTGAGTCCAATAAACTGCCAACCTCAGCATCAGTGATGCAGCCCATGTCTAAGGCTGAGAGCCTGGAGGCTCCCTGGAGAGCCACTGGTATAAGTCTGTGTTTATAGCATTTGATATCTAAAGTGCTGAAAACAGAAAAACACATACCTGGTCAAGAAAAATCAAGCTTGAGAGTGGCCTCACTTCCCCTCCCCTCTGCTTTTGTCCTGCCATCCACCTGTAGCCAATGGACGGTGCTGTACTCATTCAGATGAGCCTTTTCTTTGTTCCCTGACACACATGTCAATTATCTCTGGCAATGCTTCCACAGATCCATTCAGAAGCAAGCTCTGGTAGCTTTCTAGACACCTTTCGATTCAGGCAAATTCAGATAAGATTAACCAGGACAGTATCACATGCTATCATCTCAGTCCCTCTAATCAGTAAATGTTTTTTAGTGCCACTTCTGACCTCTCATATGAGTGGAAGTCACCGTCTATGAGCCATCCACACACTGTTCAATAATATGTACCTGCTTAGCATAGTACACTTGTGTAACGAGTGGGCTTTCCTCTGCCTCTTTATCAGTTAGTGATAATAGATTTGGTGTTCTTTTCTATCAACAAACTTTGTCTTTGAGATTAAAGATATATAAGCTTAAGAGTATGTTGTTTTGCTTTCCAAATCATGGAGCCAAGTGGTCTTCCTTAAGACTGAATGTAGGTTAGGTATTTAGTGTGGTATTTAAAACCAGAAAAAGCAACATGAGTCATTGTTGCAGGGTATGAGCTCAATTATTTTTATTCATTAAACATTTACAATAAGCAATAGATTCTTCTGAAAGGTCAGCATTCCATATAAATGGGACACGAACAATAACTCTGTTCTCTCCCTGAAGACTACATTTGAGGTATGTGAGTTTATCCCTCTCTTTAAAACTAGGTCAGCAATTCCATACCAGGAATTGTGGTACTCAAGAGAGCAGCAAACCTTTTCAACTAAGGTTGAATTTAAATTAAATATAGACTTCTCAGTGTGTGTGTGTGTGTTTTTAATAGAAAGTATAGGGGTCAGAAAATAATCAAAATTATCATTTTATATAGAAAATTATAGAAGATTTGCGTCCATGAGAAATTTTCAAAATCTACAGGGGTGGAGGGGAGAAACATTTTGCTGGGAAACACATCTTTAAACACTAGTATTTAAAGAATTGGGTTGTTTCTTTGGGTAGCACTATGTCCAATTTTCTGTGAAAGTGCCAGATTGATTTCCAAAGTGGTTGTACAATGGTATAGATGGGTCTTGAGGTAGTAGTACAACCATTTTGGAAATCAATCTGGTGCTTTCTCAGAAAATTGGGAATGCTACATTAATACCCAGTTTTACCACTCCTGGGCATATACCTGGAAGATGCTCCAACATACAACAAAGACATTTGCTCAACTATATTCATATCAGCCTTATTTGTAACAGCCAGAATCAGGAAACAACCTAGATGTCCCTCAACCAATGAATGGATAAAGAAACTGTGCTACATTTACGTAATGGAATACTATTCAGCTATCAAAAATAAGGAAATCTTGAAATTTGCAGGCAAATGAATGGAACTAGAAAAGATCATCCTGAGTGAGGTAACCCAGATCCAGAAAGACACACATGACATATACTCACTTATAAGTGGATATTAGCGCAACATAGATGTCCTTTGAGAGGCTCCACCCAGCAGAGGATTGGGATAGATACTGGGTCTCGCAGCAGGACTCTGAGTACAGCACTGAGAGATGTATGGAAGAGTTGGGGGATGGATGGAACTGGAGGGGTCAGGAGCTCCACAGGAGACCATCAAGCCTGGCAGGTCTGGATCTAGGGGGACCTGTACAAATTGATGTACCAACCAAGGACATTTCAAGCAGAGAATCTAGACCCTAGATCAGAGATATGCAACGGACAGCTAACTCTCCATGTGTAGGAGGGGGCAGGGGGGGTGCCGAGGAGCAGGCCTCTGCCTGCCTGACTGCCTCTGACGGACATGAACTCTGGTGGCCCTGATTTGATAACTTTGGTGTGACATCCTTGTGGGAACACAGAGGAAGGGAAAACAAGCTATCCTGATGACACCTGATAGGCTGTGGTTATATGGCAAGGGAGGAAGTCCCCTTCTGTCAGAGGACTAGGGGAAGGGAATAGGGTGGAAGAGGGAGGGAGGGTGGGAACAGGGAGATAACAACTGGGATGTAATTTTAATTATAATATAAAAAAGAATTGTAAGGATGTTTTCATAGGTTTACAAATCTAAGAGATTGGCATCAACTTGTGGCTGAAAGCATGGGATTGTGTGTTAGAGGGCTGTAAGTTCTGAGGTTCTTCCCTCATAGTGTGGCTTTGGACAAAGCACTTGGCACTTTTTCTCTGAAAAGTAGAAAATGACATTTCTCTTCTAGAAATATGAGAATTAGGTAATTGTAAGTATTGCCCTCAATTATACCTTTTAACACTATATGTGTGATACAGGGTAGGTTCCTGCTAGTACAAGCCACTCTCATTATTATTAGAAATGAGTATGTACCAGTTACTGATCTTAGGTAGTATTTGAGCACAACAGTTAAGTTGGCACATGCTATGACATCATACTTGCAACATCAGGGTTTTGGATGGCAGCTGATTTGCCCCTCAGAGACTTGCTTTGCTAAGAGCTTTGAAGGTGACCATTAAAGATTTCACCACATTTATTTAAATGCTTTTCCCTCAATTATGCCATATTTTAGAAATCACAGTTTGATTGTTATAATTAAAATGAGTCAGAGAAATACTGTTTACGTTATAATTTTTTTAGTATATAATGTAACTGTGACACACACACACACACACACACACACACACACACACACACATCCCTTGTGCTAGCTAGTTTAAGTTAACTGGACATAAACTAGAGAAATGCAAGAGGATGGAGTCTCAACTGAGAAAATGCTTCCATAAGATCGGGCTGCAAGTAATAGGGCATTTTATTAACTAGTGATTCATGTGGGAGGGTCCAGTATATTTTGGGTGGGGCCATACCTGGCCTGAAGGTCTTGGGTTCTATAAGAAAGCAGGCTGAACAAGCCATATGGAGCAAGCCAGTAAGTACCACTCCTCCATGGCCTCTGCATCAGCTCCTGCACCCAGGTGCCTGCCCTGTTTGAGTTCCTGCCTGACTTCCCTCAGTGATGGACTGTTACCTGGAAGTGTGAGCTTAAATGAACCCTTTCCTCCCAAGTTGCTTTGGTCATAGTGTTTCGTCACAGCAATGGTAACTCTAATTAGGACATCATCCTTCTTTCAAGTTCCTGTATACTGGTCACTTTCTGTTATATGAAAATTATATAAATCATGGTCCTCTCTGTCTCTCTGTCTCTTTCTATGTCTCTGTCTCTCTCTCTCCCCACCTCTATTTTTTTCTCTTCCTCTCCTCTGTCACTGTCCCAGTATTCACAAGTTAGAGAACAGTAGGGGCCACCTATTTGTTGGTTTTGTTCTTTTCATTTCAATTTAGATTTAGCCAGGACTCAGATCTGTGTTGGTAAAGTCTTGTTCCTATCTAAAGTCTGATGTATTAGTTATAGTCACTGGTATGCAGCGCATACTGGGGGAGGGGCAAATGTTGAATCCTTGTCTTCATATTTGGGCATGTCTGCAGCTGTCCCTTGTTTGTTCACTGAGCAAACTAGAAACCTTCTTTTCTTCCGTCACGATGGTTTTGACACCAGTCTACATTTTCTGACCACTGAAGCCTTGGTTGCCTCTTGCATTTATTCATTTGTGTCTGTTGACCTCATTCTTGGGATCCTTATTTTCCGATCCTTCTGATTTCAGAAGCCTCCACAGCTTGACCATCAGCCGGTGGACTCAAGGGAGGTGACTGTGTTGTGAGCGCCAATCAATGATCTATTTATGGATTGATAACTTGAGGGCGTTACTCAGAGGTCCTGGGAAGTAGGATACAGGTCTGGATGAAGGAACGATGTCACTGGTGGTATATTTGGAAGGGCTATGTGTCTTGTTTCTTCTCTAGTCCTGCCCTAGACTGCTGCTTAGCTGCCATGACTTTACAGCTTTCCTCTGTCAGAGCCTTTTCTGCTGTGCTAGTCTGTTTTACCACAGGCTGCAGGAAGCCAGAAGACCTTGAAATGAAATTTCTGAAACCTTAATCCAAACAAATCTTTTCTTTTCTAAAGTTGTTTTCCTAGATATTTGTCACAGTCACGAGATGCTAGTGAACATAAGAATCTTATTCTAATCATCCACAGCTGAGTCTTTAAAAATAGAGTTGTATAAGAGGCACAATTGTCATAACATATTAATGGGTCTTACAGACATTCCAGGGTATAGAAGGATTACATGGGATGCAAACCAGGGGGGCAGAGATTTGATGGGTTGCATTGGAGCTCTGCCAACTACAGTTTTCTCTTGGGAGTTGAAATCAGTAACTCAGGCATATATAAGCTGTCTTCTAATGACTGACTTTCACGAGTGACCTTCCTCAGGTGTTTGGATCTGCATGTTGCAGAAGCATCCCTTTCTTGCGAATGGAGATCCTTGTCCTCTGAGTCTAAAGATATGAGGGCAGCAAGCAGAATGCTGCTAGTGGGAACAATGGAAAGGCGAGCGTTCATTCTACATTTCTATTTACCGAACTAATGAATTTTTTGCTGCATAAGGAAAACTAGCAGCACATAATGTGGTCCTCAAGTCACAAATTATGCTACTCTAAGACCTGGCTCCTACAAAATGTGACCAGCCAGTTAGCAGTATATATGAGTTTCTAAATGGTTTCTCCACTGATTCCTAGAAATTATGCAATAAGATTAGTGTATTTAATGAGGAAAAGCCCAGACACTCACTACTTAATTGTAGGTTAAGTTTCTTGGTTAGAGGTCATGTCAAGATATGCTTTTTCTTTGTCACTTGTGAGTGGTTTATTTGCCTGAGGCTTTGTGGGCTAACATAGCTGTCTGATATCCAAAGAAAATTATCTTTTGAAGTGAAAAAAATTACTGCCTCTTCCATGAAGGTTCAACATGAACTGCCAGGAAGCGGCTGGTTCTCCTGAGGCATAATGCACCAATAGAACCCATGTTAGCCTTTTTTATTCTCAGGATGAGTGAGTGAAAGTCCAAGTTACTAAGATCAGGAAGGATTTTTATCATTTACGTTTATCACATAATCGTTCTGTTGATGAATGAGGCTGGTAGAAAAAGAACCAAAAGTGGATGGAGAAAAACTGGCTGACATCTGTAGAATGAGAAATCACATCTACTCAGTTGCTAGTCTCTTTGCTACCTGTTTTCCTTGTTAGTCATCGATAAAGGACAAAAATCCCTTTACTCTCTGCATTTTCATATGTATCACCACACATATCCTCCTCTAAACTCATTTTCAACAAATCTAACCTTGTTTCCCCCATGTCTTTCAGTATCTAACAAACGGCTTGCCAAATCTATCTTTAGAAAAAAAAATGAGGTGTGTGTTGCTCAGATTCATTATGAGAAAGCGATGATTCTACAGCAAATAGATTTAACTAGAGGTTAAAACTGCCAAGGAGACCAATTCTGAATAGGGTTATGGTGGCATGGTAGTCCAATGCTAAGCCAGTATGCCATGCTGAAACACCTATAAGCCACTTGGCAGTTCTTTCTTTCTCTTCAGCCAACGGATTAGAGAAAATCACATGGCTTTTGGTTGATAAGGTGGTAGAAACAGCATGAGCAAGAACCAGAGGAACTGCACATTCCTGAGGTTTACTTGTGCTGTCAGGAGGTACTGATCTTGTGATGATGGGAAGGCCCTATTTACTCCCAATTGTATAGTGTCATGGGTAAGTTAACAGTTCTTGACATTCAATTTAATTTAAAAAAAAAAAGATGGTTATTTTGGTTAACATCTCATCTCTACTAGGATCCTGTATAACCTTGGGACTATTTTTCTGGAATGGGAGGAGACATATGTAGAGGATAAAATAATTTAAATCTTTACTGTTAAAGATCTGCAAAGCTTCTTCTTTATTGATTTTATAGTGGGTGCAGTGTAAAGGCGACACACGATTACAAATCCTCCAGTGGCATCAGCTCTGCTGGGTTATATGGCCTAAGTATCAGAGCCATTTATATGGACATATTTTTTTTTTGTACATGGTTTTCTTGTTAGAGCTCTAAAAACTGGAGCCTATTGGATTGCTCAGTATTTACACCATTGTAGCATGTGGGGTGTAAGTCTCCTTGTCAGTCTATAAGTAAACACAGTCGGTGGGAGCTTAATCTAAGGAGGGAAGGTAAATATGTCAGAGGAAGCCATTTCCACATTTCACTGTGCACTTGCCAGGAAAATGCAATGGGCCAGGTGAAGAATGATGACCATCTAGGGAACCAGTGCTCTGCACTTAAGTTGGAGTTTGTCTGTCATACTTTGCCTTTACCTGAAGGTTATAATATAGCCACCCATGGGGGTTGAATCTGAGTCTTGATTCCTGGAATCTCAATCTCTATCTAAGGAGGTTAAGGTTACTTTGGAGGCAGACAGAGGGGCTTCCTGTTTGCTTGTCGGCTCTAGAGACAGAGATTCAATTAACCTGCTGAACTCATCATGATCCTCTTCATGTGCCCAGTGCTCTTCCAACAAAAGAACTGACCCACTAACTTCCATTTTGCTTAAAAATTATGTATTCATTTATTTGATGATAGCAAATCCTTTACCACTCAAAGCCCTCGGGTATATACAATAATTAGGTGACTATTTCCTTTTCTACTTTCTGCTATAGAGTTCTAGAGTTTCCTCTACCAGTGGGGAGAGAGCCAGTCTTTCCTTTATAACTACTTAATTAGAGAACTAATTGTTTGCTCACATTTTCAAACTTGTGCTCTTCCTGGAACAGTATTTGGTTCCAATAATTGTGGTCATTAGCATCAGTAGGAAAAATAAAATTTCTAGGAATATTTTGGAACAGGGTCTATTAAAAGTAGATACAAATTTTCAAAATGAGAAAAAAGAGTGTGCTGTGGATCAATGGAAAGTCACTGGCCAACATTCCTGAAACGAGGGCACAAGTGGACAAAGTAGTGATGGTCAGAGAGTATTGTAAAAGACTATGTATCCACTTGTTAGTGGCTATGAAGAAAAAGTCTTAGAGAAGTCTATAGGTAGCTGTTGCCTTTATGTATGGTGGTAGACCAGATGGCTCTGTTGGATTCCTTTGGTGTTAAGCATAGAGAGGCACATGGTGAGATGCAGGTGTCAGACGATCAAAGCTGCTTCAATTCAAAGGTCTCCTTTCACTCCCAACTACAGAAGGCTTGGTAAGGGAAAGACAAACACATTTGTATTTTCTTGATTCACTTAGGTTTTTATTATAGCAACTTGGCCCAATTTTGTTAATACAGAACTTTTTCCCCCCTTAATGCTAGGGAAGCTGTTGATTGAACATAATGGTTCTTTTCTGGAGGTTGATGGAAGGTGCCCTTTGCTCAGGAAAGTGGCTCATGCTTTTAGAGGGGGATATTTGCCAGAAGGCTTCACTGAAAAGAATTCCCACCTTGCGGCCTTTGTGCTTACTTGGGTTAGACCGTCACATTGTTTACCTTTTGTCATCAAGTGGAGTTATTCACAGGAAAAACAACATAAAGATCCTGTGGGGTCACAACTTGATTTTGTTTTTAACCCTCGGGAGAAAAATTGTGTGGTGCGTAACAAGCATGCCCCAAGACTGAGCGGGCCACCTTGAGTGTCATCCAAACCTTCAGCAGACCCAGGTGAGTGAACTTCATGCTGCATGAACTTAAATTACATTTAACTTTAATCTTTAAACTACATTTCCACTTGGAAGGGGGAAAGAATATGATCAAAATATAGTTAACCTTAAAAATCATTTTAAGTAATAAAATAATAATGATAAAAAGGAATCTCTGGTTTTGTTCAGCTGAGTCTGAAGAACTGGATGTGATTACAAGATAACTTGACTATTAACATGAAACCTTTGCTTTGCTGGAACAATTGATGCCAGTCTTCTGGAGCTGAGAGATTAGCAGTGATTAAGAAGAGATCAGCATCACTGGGGTGAAGTTTTCTGGAAAGTGTTTCCTGGGAGTCAGCACACAGAAGCTGTGCTCCAGAGGTGGTCTAGGTTTTACCCTGTGCTGACAGCTGAACTTTGTAGTGTAAGGGTCACTCAGGTGACTCTGGTTTTAGAGACATCATGGAGAGCACCTGAGGCTTGGCACTGTGTGGCAGGGTTAGAATCCCTAAAGAGAGCCCAGGAGAGGCCGGTTGTGAAAGCACAGCTCAGTTGCAGCAGAAGATCCCAGAATTTTGAAGATTCTAGTACCATCAAGGGCTAAACATGAAGAATAATGCAGACTATAGAGGCCAGGCTGGTAAAGTTTCAGAAGTCAGTACCAGGGCATTAGGGTGTTGCTATGACAGACCTGACCACGTGGTTCGGGGAGGATGGAAACTTTTTCTATAGAAAAGCCATTCAGTGCGGAGAGTTCGGGACGGTGCTGTAGGAGCCTGGGAGACAAGAATGCTGATAAGAATCAGTAAGTAGCGTTCCTTATGGCCTCTGCTTAAGCTCCTGTCTCCAGGTTCCTGTCTGGGTTGAGTTCCTATGTTGGCTTCCCTTAGTAAACTGATTCTGTTTATATAAGCCAAATACATCCTTCCCTGCCCCCCGCCCCAAGACAAAACAAAAGCCCAAACAAAACAAAGAAACAGACAAACTATATTTGATCTGTTTCGGGCTGATTCTCATTCACTGGCTTATGAGTTCTGAGCCTTTCCCCACCTCCTTACTCTATTTCAAATACCCTCACATGGGCTTTTCATCGTAAAGTACCGTTTCCTTCTTGAATTCCTCTCATCCATCTAAGTGCGTTCACAGATACTTAGTGTCGATTTGATGTTCCACTGTGAAATCCATTTCCAAATCCTCTGTAGCCCAGTTCATTTTCCTTTTTAAAATGAATTTGTTCATCTTTGGGGTTTTATTTCCTTGTTTATCCATACTTATTTTACTGACGTAGTCAACGATGGCAATAGCCTTTATTCTCTCCTCATAACAGATTCAACAGAGTCACTATATTTTCTCTTTGGCCCTTCACTGTAATCTAGAAGGCCAATTGAAAGCCTTAAGACCTTTTTAACACCTTGATACATTTTTATTGAACAATATATCTACTTTAAATTTGTATTTCAGTTAAATTATTATTTTATAGTTGAATATTATGTATGCTTACCAGTTTCTTTAGCTTTTCTTTCTAAATATATGAACAATCCATATTTTGATAGCTGTTATACAAAAGCTCATTAATGAGTATATAGCTTTCAGTTACCTGAGATTTAACGTTATCTTAAACAAATTTAGAAAGTATTAATAGCAGAAAATATCTTGGATTTTGTTTGTTAAATAACTTTGTGCAAACTCCTATGTGTAGAAGAAAAAGCAAATGATAATTTCGTGTAACTTGTTTGAGGATGGAAAATATAAGGAGAATTATATCTTGATTTTGAAATAGTAATGCTGTAAGAATTTTATGACAGCATAATATTTAGTAGCCAAGGAAAGAAGTGTAATTGCTAGTTTAGTAAAATTGTGACATACTGTAAGATAATAGAAATTTCATTTGTAATACATTAAAGACTAAAGATACTAGGGCTATTTCATTGAGTTCTACTTCTTTAATGTTCCGGTCCTAACTCACAGAAGCTTGCTGTTAATGATACATAAAAGGTACTCTAGGTAATTGCTTAGCATTTATGAAGCAGACCCTAGTCATGCCCTGCTGTAACTCTTCCTCTGCATTTTGCAGGGTTTATTAGCTTACCAGGTTCAGTAATGCCTTCCTCCTTCAGCCTGGTGCACAGTTTGGCTTATGATATTTGGCAGGACTTTATGAATACTTTTTCATCATACTAGACAGTACGTTGTTTAAGGATCAGAGTCTCTAAAGGATATTGCCCAGAGGCTAGACTATCTACCTGACCATAGGTTTTTCTTTTCATTTATTCACAATTATCTTCTAGTGAAGAGATTGTCATGTATGAAAGATATATAAATCAATTGCCACAGCATATTGTGCTGAGTGTTAGTTTAGAGAGGGGAGTACATGGCAGGCACGGGGCCTGGCACATGGTAGAGGTGTTGCAAATGCTTTTGAAGTAGCTTATAGTGGCTGTGGGCATGATTCTATTGCCTATTACCACTGTGAATTAAAAGAGCCATCATGGTTCACCTCCTAGCCAGAAAGCTGAATTTTATTTTATTTGATTTGCAAAATTCTTTTATTTAATTATTTTATTCAGATTATAACTCAATTGTTATCCCATCACTTGTATCCTCCCATTCCTCCCCCCCTCCTGCTTTCACCCTATTCCCCTCCCCTAGGTCTAAGACCGAATGGGACCTCCTCCCCCACTATATGGTCATAGGCTATCAAGTCTTATCTTGGTAGCCTGCTTATTCTTTCTTTGAGTGCCACCAGGCCTCCCTATCACGGGGATAGTAAATTTTATAAGCATGGAATAATCACCATCAGAAGGCAGGAAAGGCATTCAGGACAGCAACAGCATATGCAATGATTAGTAAGAAGCATCAAGTATTATTTTGAGGTAAATGCTCTTTAATGGAAAGAGCAAAAATTCATATTTGGCTGGAATTAGACACTCAATTTGAGTATTTCAAATTTACATCATTCATTAAAATAGCTTTGTCATGTGATTTTCTTCATTGAAAAAATAAGCAGACCCCTCAAAAAATTCAGATAACATTTTCTGCTGTTGAATCACCTGTGTCATTTAGTCCCACTTAACTGACAACTCTTGTTTATAGATTTCCTCCCTTCTTATCTCCCCTCCCCACCCTGACTTCCTACACTATTCTTTCTTTTCTCACTTATGTCAAGATCATTTCCCAGGACCGGTTGTGTCCTCTTTGTCCACATTGCTATCATAGTGGCACTTCAGATGTCTCAGTTGGAAACCATTTCTTTTTTCTTTTCTTTCTTTTTTTTTTTTTTTGTGACTAGGCCACCATGAACTAGATCATGAAGGACTTTGCGTGGAAAACTAAGGATATCTTTTATGCTCCTGAAAACTGACAAAATCTCTAGAACGATCTTAAGCTAAAAAGTGACACGTCTCTGTTTCTGTTTTAGAAAAAAAACCTTTGAAGAGACTGAGGAGGTTGCCATGAAGAACGCCCTGCTGAAGGAATGCATAGACATAGCAGGTAAAAGATACTGCGAATGGGAGAAACATTTGAAAAGATCATGAAGCCCTGTTTGCCCCAAGAAGATGAATCATTTTCAGGGAGGGAGTTCACAAAGACTTCTGTTACATTAACCCTCCTCAAGTGAGGATGGGCTAATCACGTGCCCTCCATCTTCCTTCTGAGGTATCTGCAATGAGGCTAGAGAAAGCAGCAGGCTGCAGGGGAGCCACTGAAGCTGAGATAAGGGATGGCAGGGACAGAGCGTCTTAGGCCCAGCTCTTCAAGCCTTGCTGCTATATTTGCCTTTGAGTCTATGGTGAATTACGCTACCAGAGAGGAGAGCTGCTGTGTGTAAAGCCAGTCTTGTTTCTATCTTCATGAATTTGCTGTCATGGTCATTCCTTTTACTCTGAGCCACAGTAGCTCTCGGAATTTGTCCCAGCTTGCTCTGAAAGAGTTGAAAAGGAGGATACCCTGAATTAGATTTTTACTGAATTCTAGTCTGCATCTAACATTATACACATTGGCATAATTCACAAAGATTTACATATTCAGTAGAATTTACAGTGTGAAGTTCTTCCGGCGGTGGATATATGACTCAAGTCTGTATATTCAAACATACTCTATTAAATTTCTAAAGAGAAAATTAATACATAGGATAAATAAGCTTCCAAAGTAAATCTCCATCCCCCGAATTCAAACTCAAAAATTCTATCCTTTGTGTTTTATTTTGATAAATTGGGTTGGGGTTTTAAGTCAACGAGGCTTCTTTTAGCGGTCCTAGCCTGCAATTTCTTCCATAAGTTCCTTGTTGTTTTTTAAAGGGCTCTGAGAATCCACAGGGCACCCTGGATCATGACTCATATGGCCGAGAAAGCATATAGATCTGTAGACCTCCAAGTCTGGATCACAGCAAAATAACAGAACATGATTTAGGACAGGATCTAGACCCTCCCTTCTGATTTCAAACAGGATCTGACAAAGCTCAGTGGTATCTGAAAGGTAGATAGAGAAAAATAAAAGTATCATTTTGGGTTTAGTCTCTCCGTGATAGCGGTCAGTTACCCAGCAGTTGCTTTCACCTCTGGAAACGCGTGGTCCTTGGAGTTGCAAGAGCACAAGTCCAGCAAAAAGCAAGAACTGGAGAAATGTGATGTTGTAACCACTGTGAAAAAAGGGGAGGGTATTCTAGACATGTGTGCCTCTCCGTTCGGTTGTCAGACTATTGAAGCAGACCCCAAGGAAGTGGAAGGGAGAAATGCAAAGCCCCAGTGCCAGCTGGAGAGGAAACTTCTCTCCAGGAGAGGACGTCATACACTTCTGACAACTCACACCAAACACTGAGCAGAGATAATGTGGGTCAGTGATGGGGAAGAGAGGAACCTGGACCAGGAACACTGAGTTTTGGGTACCACGTGCCCTCTGTCTAAATCTAAAGCTCATGCCAAGACCTTGGAGATGGACAGCCTCAGGTGTCCCTATTCTCAACACAACCACATTGAATAAATCTCCTCCCCCTGCTTTTCCCATAAGGATGATGACCTATCAGGGCTCAAATTCTGAACACAGTAAGTCTGGTTACAAAAAGCAAACTGTCACTTCTTCCAGTGTTGATTTCCTTTCTGTTGGCTAATGCTTATGGTCTCAGTGGCATTGTCTCTACCATTTAGTCTTTTGTTGTTACAGGAATTGACTATTTAGCCCCACTGAGTGTCAGTGAGCAGTAGCTAAGTAAAAGAAAGTAATGGTTGAAACAAGCAAAGCTCTGATACATAAATATATAATATTTTACATTTATAATATATCTTTACAATATATATTAGATATTTTTATGTAATTATATTAAAACATATAATACATTATATAGTATATCTGTTTTAATATTATATATTATTTATATACAATTACATATTATATATGAAACATATATAATATATAATATGTGATAATGTGCAATATGTAATACACAATGCAATATATATATATATATTTAAACCAATATTCATGACTCAAGAAGTCTCAAGTCTTCAGCTGAGGAGGCACTCTAATCTGCAGTTCTTGTTCTAAGCCTGGATCCTTCCTAACTGTCACATGTGAATACCTGTTCCATCCATATGGTGGGAGCAAAGGGCCTTCTTGTTCTGTGTGAAACAAAGTAGCAGATGTGACAATACCTTTCCAGCTCAAATTCTGGACAACATAACATTTGGATTAATGGCAAGATTTCTGCTAATTCTATTGGATAACCCCAGAGATGCCTGCTATGGCTGCTCAGGTGAATCACATCTCAGTTCAAACCCAAGTAGACCCGAGTATAAGCATGGCAGTCTACAATGTGTTAAAGCTCCAAGTAGCCTCTTGCTCATTGGCTCTGAAATTTAAAGCCACATACTCCAGGTGTGTCTGCTGTAGTCACACTTCTGTACAATCTAACAACATGCATGAGCGTCTGAGGACACCAATATTCAAGATGTCACAACTGTTAAACTGTTAATATTAGCAACATTAAAGCTGATTACATGTTGATCTCAAACTGTAAAGTCCTTGATCCATTTGAAGACGTTTCTAGCCAAAGTGCCTTGTGTTAGGGATTTACAGCATTCCAGCACTTTCCTGCCCCTTAGTTTCATGAATCCTCAATTGAAAGTTATACTTAGGAGTCAGCAAAAGATTGAAATGCCAGTAATATTTTTTGATAAAGATAGATTGGAAGATTTGGCTTAGACTTGAAGCTCAAATGGGCTTCTTATTTTTCCTCTCGAATTATATTGTGTTCTTCAGCAGCATGAGCAATAGCTGCCAAGCTCTGAATCTCACTTCCCTTCTATGGCGTAAAGCACTCAGTGAGGCTTGTAAGCTGACAACAATAAATAAGTGCAAAATACATAAATCAGTTAAGGGGCGCTCATGAGAACAGTGGCCTTCACCTCATTTCTTCTGTTTTATTTCCAGTCAGAAGTTTTCCAGGATTAGGGAAGTGTGGATCCCAAAATGTCAAAGAAGATGAAGAGTTTTGTTTTGTTTGTATGTTTTAAGATTTACAATAGGTATATGGGATGACAGATTGTTTCTTCCTCCCTAAGAGGTGACAATATAAAGGACAAAGGTCAAAACAAATGACAAGAAATACAAAGGCAGAAGTTGCTTGGAGTTCCCTGTGGCAGAGGGTTTTGCTTTGCTTTGGTTTTGATCATCCCACTGTAGAGCAGTTGTCCTTTGGCTTTGGTGTGTCTTAGAGGCACCTGGACTGCTCACCATACCACACACTGTTGGCCTACGCCTTCTTACATCTCGATCTTTGGTTGAGGCATTTTAATTTCTCACAAGTTCCATAGTAAGGTAGCAACCTTGGGGATGTGGTGACTACATAGCACTGTAGAGTGCCAAGGTGGGGGGGGAAGCTATGCCATTGTGGCATGAATGGACTATGGTAAAGGGGAGGGTATTATAGCTCAAGAAACTTGGCAGTGATGAGAAATGTGCATGGATTGTGAGAGAATTGGTCTTGTCATACACTTACAACCCAAGGCTCCCACAGACTACCATTTGTAATGGTTGCATTCGGGATGCCTTCTGTCTGACCCAATAACTCTTCTCTTTTCACTTTTACCATACTCTGAGAGTTCTTTTGTCAATTGACTTACTGTTGTGTTTGGTCAATGGAGAGCCACAATGAGCAGGAGCTACTCCACGTCAGCTTACCTTGCTTGTCTATAGCCCTTGAAACGACACCTCTGGAAGATTCTGATGTTCCAGATTCTGGCAGCTGTATCCCTCCTCCTAGGCATGTTGTTTCGTTTCTCTTCCTTGACTATCGCATTATCAGGTATAAATGGCTTTCACTGTGACTGAATTATCACATTTTGAGGATGTGTGTGTGTGTGTGTGTGTGTGTGTGTGTGTGTGTGTGTGTGTGTGTGTGTGGTTTCTTACCTCACAAAATTTTCTGGTTTACAATGCTGCCTCCATTTTTGTTTTCAGTCCACTGTGACTTAGGAAGGAATGTCTGTCCTTTTCCAGACTCACATGTGGGCCATGAAGTGACTGGGCTTTATTGGGAGCCTCTCAGACCACTGTCAAGCTCAGAGAAAGGATTTTGATTGCATTTGGTTCAGTGCTACTCGGCTCCCAGACCACACACACTTGAACGAGGGGGCTGATTTTTCCCTATCAGCACTGTGCTGGAGCCACAGAAGCATGGGCTTCCTGTGACCTTGCTTATCATTTAAGGGATCATGCCAGGAAAGATGCCGCTTTAGATTTACAAATGTTGAGTTACACAGACGTGTGTTTGTGGAATTGCTTCAAGACTGCCACCTCTTATACTTTTACCACAATTCTGTTATCTAACCCACTGTGACTTGAATTAAAATGATGTTAAACTAAATTGTGTCATAAGATATTTGAGGTATAGAAATCAACAGAGCAAGGAAACAGAGTTAGAGCATTATTGTGGGAACAAGCTAAAAAGATGTTAAAAAGGGCCCAAGGTCTCTGTGTCTTATGGACCATGATATGTATCCTCAGTGCTCAATAACACTTTGTCTGAGAGACGGAGATGGGTATTTAATGGTACAGAGTTTGTTAACACCTTTAAATGTACTTTACAATTCACTGAAAAGTAACACCTTAAAAAATATATAAACAGCTGTCATGTGGAATAAAGGAAGAATTCACTCACTTAAAGTGGCTTAAAACATCTTAGCTTATGGTTAAAACCTGACAAATGTGAAGGAGATTAAAACAAACAAACAAAAAATAGTACAACAGTGGCTGAGAAAACAATGTACTAGCTCTGGATTTAAGATATATTTTAGCATTTCCAAACATATTTTAAGTTTCTAAGCCAATGGAAAGTTATCAACAGCTTCTTGTCAAAGCATACACTGTAATTACTCATTTTATTTGAAGCGGTTTCTTTGCAGTATCTTTTCCCAGCTTCCACTCTGCCACTCATGCTGCACCAGGAAGGAACCAGGCCTCCCCCAGGTGCTGGCAGTAGCTGCAGAATGGCTTCATAGTCCTGACATCCCCCCAGTGCCAGCAGCTGGCTTCAGCATCTGCTCATGGGTTACTGACAGAGAATCATTCATTCATGCATTGGGACAGCTGCTTGGGGTGGCAAGTGTTTCTTTGGGCTGTGGACAAAGGCCAGGTTCTACCTACAGCTGCTGCAGCAGAGACCGTCTAGATTTTCCTCAGCTGGACAGAAGTGCAGAACTCTGACAGCCCGTTGCTGCTGAGTCTGCCATCTAGGAGGAGATCTCATTACAGTTGTGATTCAATTACCGCAGCCTTGTCATCTGCCTACTGACAGTGCGCAGTGGATGCTGGGAAACTAAGCCTGTGAGTTCATAAGAAAACATTTAGCTTATTGCTTTTCCTTTGAAAGTAATGACTCTATTTAAATGAACTTTCTATATAATTAAAAATGACATGGAAGAATCGGCTACTAAGTGTAACTGCTTGGTCCAATGGTTTTTGGCTTTGGCTGCTCACTGCAACACTACAAAGCTCACTCTTAGAGATTCTGATGTTGGTGACTAGTTGGGGAGGCAGCCTGAGCAACAGGATACTCCAAAGTTTCCCAGTGGGTAGCCCTGTCATACCACAGTTAAGATTCACTTTCCCAGTTAGATCAGTGGCTAGGGGTTACCCTAGAACCGGGGCAGGTCCAGAGGCTCCATCTGTCGGTACTGGCCTTTGGAATCTACTTAGTGGTGAGTTTCAACATGGTATCTGTAGCACCAGGTTCCATACCACAAATTTAGCTTCTCCCTTTGCCCCCTACCTTAGCAGGTGAGGTCTTCCTCTACTGATATGGCCCCAGGATGGCAAGAGGATGTTAGAGGCAGATGCTTAGTTGCTAGGATACAAAGCAGGCTTAGTGCACAGGTATCTCCCTGGGAGCAAGGGTCATGGGACTCTGTCTAGCATTGGGTTTCGGCATGCTGGGCCTAGTTCACATTTAGCTCCCTCTTCATAGTCCAAGAAGAAGACATCTTTCTCTAAGCTTTGTTGTTTGGACTTGAGGGACAGTGAAAATGCTTTCATTTCTGTATTTATCAATATTGTTATTAAAAACCTCACACTGTACCCTCTTCCCTGACCCATTTGGCTCATTGCTTCTGTGGACTGTTTCATATTCATGTTCACAAGACTGTCCAGTCTTCTTCTCTCCTGGTGTTTTTGTTTTTCTTATTTTGTTATTGTTCCTGCCCACCATGGCTTGCCTTCAGTTAGAGAAAGACCTCGAAGAGCTTAAGAAACTCAGACAAACACTGGCTCGGATATTATATTCATTTCAAAATGATGTTCTAGTCTGGTAGGTTGTGATTCTTAAAAAAAATTGAAAGGCTTAAATAATTAAAAATGCCCTTCAGTGTAGGTAGATCAGGGAGGATCAACTCCGAGGAGGCCTTGTGCTCACCTACTGTAATTTGGGGAAATTAAGCAATAAATGAAAGTGCCTGTGATGTTATGAAGAAATCAGAAAGTTTAATAAACAAATAAAGCTTGTAATTAGGAGTAGTAAAAAGTAATTAGCAGGCAATGTTCTTTCCACTTTCCTTTGCTCTCTTTGGGCCCTGAAAATGAGGCTATAAATAAGTGAAAGAAGGTTGATTTTACCTTAGTATCTAGCTGGTGTCTCAAATGTCTTTGATCAATCATCAACAGTGGTGTGTGTTTCCTCAGAGTCATGTTGAAGGTTTTATGGATATAGCATTTTGTATTGTTAAAGTGACACAGAGAGTATGAGTTAGAATACTGGGAGTGAAATGTCTCTTCTACCCAATTCAAAAAAAAATGAAAAAAAAAATAGTGATGTGAAGGTTTTATCAGTGCTGAGAGAGCTGGATCACAGGCCTATACAATTTGCTTCCCAATATAGTGATCAGACTCAAGTCTTCATTGTACATTTGTGGGCTGCGTTTCAGAACACCCCACATAAGCATTGGCTGTGTACTGGAAATACTTCCCAAGGATGGTCCATAAAGTTTGAATAAAGTCCAACTAGGTTAGGACAATGAACATACAACAAGTCACCTGTATATACACTGTCATTCGGGGGAGCGTAAGGTTACTGCATGGAAAAGCTAAGCTGACTGGGTCTCACTCCTGAGAATATGTCTGGTCTAAGCTCAGTGTGGGATTCCAGATGAGGTGTTACTCCTGGTGACAGCTTTGAGCTCGAAGTGGTGGGCTTTGGAGACAGACAGATGAAGACGCAAAGCCCAGCATTCTGATTGAAGCTTCTAAAAGGTTGGTCCTTTGTAAGGACCAAGTGAGATGTTATGAACAAAACACTCAGCTTAGGTTACCAAGGGATAGATGTTAAAAAGGACAACAATGTTATCGTTACTGCTGGTATGACTATGCATACTGATTTATCGTTAAGCATTTAGAATAAATTTTGGTGTTTGAACTGGTGAAAGGGATTTAAGTGTCCACTCATTCAGCAGGCATTAGCTGAGTGCCTATTTTGAGCCAGGCACTGTTTCAGCACTGAGAATACAGGCATAAACATATTGGATACTGATGCTAGTTCTTATGGCCCTTAACACCGGTGGGCTAATTATCTTGCCTTTTTTTTATTACCAAAAAGATTCAAATCACCATTAGAGAATTAGCTATTTAAAATATAATCTGGCTTATCTTTTTCATTCTATTTAATATCAAACATTTCAAAGAGATTTCTTAATTTTAGCTACAGATAAAGTATGAATTTCAGGCTTGAAAAGATTAAATGTTGCTAACAGCTACTTCAAATTAACCCATTTAAATTCCTTTGGCTTAGAAGAGGTACTAAAAATCAATTAGTACCGTATAATGGGACCTACATAACTGTCTTATTCACGCTCCGTGTCTTTTACCTGAAACCATCATGTTTAAAAACAGGTAGTCAAATTGATTACACACAGTCCACAAGCCTTAGCAAGAAACGCATACTGAATCCACACTAGCAATTCAGCCAGGTGCAATACAGAAGGAAAGCACATGGACACTGTGTCCGGTGGGTGATAGACCTCAGATGGTTGTGTCGTGCCTCTTGTTTATTCTTCTGTTATCACAGCCTCAAAAAGCAGAAAGAAATAAAATGGAAATAGAGTAGGTGTGAGGCTGCATTCTTGAGGTTTGATGTCTTCAAGGCTGCAGTGTTTTTTCTTTGTACTTCTCTGTAATGTAACAGTTTTCAGATGCTACAGAGATTGGAAGGCAAGATGGTTAAAACTGTTTGCCAACTTGGCAGGATCTGGAATTACCTGGGAGACAAATACCCTGACATTCTATGAGAGTATTCCTAGATTAGGTTAACTGAGGTAGGAAAAACCACCCTAAAGGTGGGGAGCATAATTCCATGGGCTGTGGTTTATGACTGAGTGAAAAAGAGAAAAATGAACTGAGCATCAAAGTACATTACCCTATGCTTCCCGACTGTGGATACAGTGACTTCCTTACTCTGGATGTATGCATCTGCCACCAGACTTCCTGCTACGGTCTTGATAGACTGCACTCCTGAATGAGGAATGAAACTGTTCTTTTTCTTTAGTCAAGTGTTTTGTCAGATCAAGGAGAAAAGTCGCTAACGTGTGTGTGTGTGTGTGTGTGTGTGTGTGTGTGTGTGTGTGTGTGTGTGTGTGTGTGACATCTGAATTAATTTTAAAAACATTGGGAAATTTTATAAAACAAATTTGGAAAAAAATTAAAGCAAGCAAAACAAAACCTATTTTTAGAGTTATTACAATTATTCTTTTAGAACTTAATTAGTAGAAACACCGTTTTCGAAACTGCTTCAACATACAGACTTTCTAGAACAATTTAAATGGTCACTAACGTGTCTTCTCTCCTATAATGCTCCTCTGTGGTGCTTTTGTCTTCAACATGCACAAGGTGTGTTAGGCTTCCTTTCTTAGCCTGTAATTGAGAGCATAACTATTTTCGACGACTGCTAATGTGTTGCTCCGTGGACAAGTTAGAAACATAATCTGAGCTAGGTGTGCTAGTGCACACTGTTGACCGCAGCAGTCAGGCGGAGGGGGCAGCAGTCAGGTGGAGGGGTGCTGAGGCAGGAACGGCATGGTTTCTAGAGGGATCATGGCTCTGAAACAACCTGCACACACAGTGAGACTGTAATTTTCCAGGTTGGAATTTCAAAGGGACACTGGTGTCCCTTCTGGAGGCTATTAGACTACTAAAACAATGGTGCCCAAGAAATCGCAATTTCTACAGGAATCTCGCTCTGGGAGGGAATAAAAAAACCTGTAACCAGCCAGAGGAGAAATGTGTCTCCTGGGAACAGATCATGCAACGTCAACTTGTCAGGCTATCTCTCAGAAAGGACTGTGAGGGTGGAATAATGCATGTGACCACATGCTGAACACGACTGCCTAGCTGTGCATACCTCTTTCCTTCTATATAGAGCTAAACCTCATGTCACTGCTCAAGGATGACCTTGGTGTCACTAGCTTTCCTTAGTTCTCTTCCTAACAGTGGCTTCATTGGATGAACCCCCTTTTTCTGATCTTTGGTATTTCTTCTGTGTTCAATTTGCCCATGGAGCACAAGTGGCTGCGCCTAGCTCGTTATTGCTGCTAGAGTGTAGGCTCTGACCGTAGCAACTCCAGTAACAAGAGTCTGCTTCAAAAGATAAAAAAGGCCAGCCTAGTCTACAAAGCAGGTCCAGGACAGCCAAGGCTACACAGAGAGACCCTGTCTCAAAAAACAAAAAAACAAAACAAAAACAAAAGATAAAAAATTAAAAGAAAATCTGTTACTAATGAAAGAAAACAATTGATGTGCTATGGATATTTTAAGGAAGGTAAGAAAAATATATTGATTAAAAGCAACATGTTTCTACTTGACAATGCATATGATTTATGCTTGCAGCGACAGGGAGAATGGCCCAAATGACCAGGTACACTGTGCTGGCTAGCTTATGTATACATCTACCTGTCAGCTTTACCTCCTTAGCGCGCCCTTCCACAGGTGACTTTTATATAAATGTGCCGACTAAGGAGAAGCCTCAACAGAAAGTAAGGTTGGAGGTCTTACTCTCTCAGTTTTTCTTGGGTGATTTTGTCTCTGGCTGACTCCTACCAAAGCTGCTTTCTATTGAAGGTGATCTCAATACTTTTGGGCCACAGACCCCCCCTAGGTACACCCTCTAACCCACCCCTCCCAGAAACAGGCCTTCCCAGGTATTTTGGTCCTACCTCTTGCTAGGTAGCAGGAATTTGTAAATAGGTGTTTTCTTATTTCTGATGCTTTGGGAAGAACCATCTCCGATGACTGCCCCCCAATCCGGCTCTGAGCTTTGGCCAGGCTCCCCAGCTGCTGGGAAACCTGTGGGTTTATGAGAGTCAGGAATTTATGTCTTTTACTCTTTCTGTTCCTCTTGCTTCTTCTGTGTCCTTTGTCTCTGGCTCTGTCCCTTGCCCACTCTTTTGGTCATCCTCCGCTGTCCCCTGCCATATTGTCCGTAGTGGCTATCTCTTTTACCGTGTGACTTTGAATGCTCTTATGAAAGCCCCTCTCCATGTTTTAAGATTTATTTACTTTTACTTTTACGTGCGTAACTATTTTGCCTGAATGTATGTATATCTGTGCCCCACTTGTGTGCAGACTTGGACTATGTAATGTGGTAACTTCAGGTAGGATCCACATCTCTGAAATAGTTGATCTTTTGTTGTATCTGCATATGAAAGAAAGAGGGTGAGAGTGCACACTGTGGTTCCTGTTAGTGAGGCACTAATCCTACCCAGGATGCCTCTACCCTCATATCCTAACTTCCTCCTAAGGCCACTGTGTTCCAGGTTAGGACTTTAAGATGTGAATTTTGGAAGAACACAACTATTCGTACCACTGAATCTGGTCTCAGGATATTTCATTTCATACACTATAGACAAGAAAATACTAAGCCTGAGATCTTTTGTAAACAGTAACAACTACTTTCATGGAGAATTAAAAAAAAAAAAAAATAGAAAGCTACTCTCTAGATAAGGATTCAGCTCCCCTCTTTATGAAAATGGCTTATTTTACCCTCAGGACAATGAGAAACCTCTGATCTGCCTACAAGAGCTCTCATATCGACAGTCTTCTGTGATTATCCTTAAGATTAACACAGTCCAGGAAGTTTTATAGGTAATTCAAGGGACCACACAAGTCCCTAACTCTTTTTTTTTTTTTTTTTTAAAACAAAAAACAATCATTAAGGGCTGGAGAGATTGGAGAGATGACTCAGAGGTTAAGAACTCTGACTGCTCTTCCAGAGGTCCTGAGTTCAATTCCAAGCAACCACATGGTGGCTCACAACCATCTATAATGTGATCTGATGCCCTATTCTGACCTGCAGGTGTACATGCAGGTACAACACTGTATACATAATAAATAAATCTTTTAAAAATCATTAAAATATTTAATTTTATTAACAGGATATTTACATTTTGAGATGTTATTTATTTAATCATAGTGAGTGCTGAATACAACTTGCTAATTCTCACAAGCCCAGGCATTTAGATGTTTTAAGGGATGTTCAAGCTCCTGGCTTCAGGATGACATTTATCACCTGACCTCTTTGTATGATCATGCTGCCTCCAATTTCCAATCTTTGCCTAAATTTTAGTGTAGCCTGGGTCCTACAGTCTCTCCCTGCTGTGTGGACAGGACTCTCACCTTTTACACTGTTCTCGTTGCTAGGCTGCACTTAGCATGTTCCCTACCATCTCCCTAAGTCTTACCTGGGCTTTACTTCTCCCCAGATGAAGTTAGACCCCTCATTCCTTGCTCTCTTCACATCTCGAGCTTTCTCTGTAAGTAGTTAACACATTTGTAATTTTATGGCTTTTATACGTTCTTATATCTTAAGTATCAGTTTTGTTCCTCTTAGGATCTCCTTCCTTCCTCTAGTTTATTTGGGAAAAGGAGTGCTTGGCTCCTGTCATTTTGAATTAACCCAGGTGCCAACAGCTTTCCCGTATCAAGACTCCTCCTTTTTACTCTTGACGATGACTTGGGTATGGCTTACTCTGCCTTCCGTTTGGATCTGTCTTCTTTATTGCTATTGGTTTCAAGAAGGTGATATTAGGGAGGCCACAATTTCCTCTACCTACCATAAACTTTATTAGCCAACATTCTAGAAGCAAAAGGCTGCCTATGGGTGACATATTCTATGAATTAAAGATTACCAAATATATTATAGTCCAAGAGAGAAACATCTGGCCACTGGAATTCAAAGAAAATGATTTTAGGCGAGGTTCTCTTTTAATTCCTGAGCTGTCCCTGCATCACACCTGCTGTACCTTAGACCTTGAGGAGTTAGGTATTTTCTTTTGTCTATCTGGAGTAAATCTTGGTTCAGTTCCATTCCTAATGCAGAAGTGCAGGTCTTACTTGATAGTTCTTGCTGGTGATTCAGGTCTCACCCTATGATGGTTCCTGGTGCTACCCATGAGCCAGTGGTCCTGGGTTGTTTAAGATAGCAAACTGAGTCCATCAAGAGCAAGCTGTGGGGGCAGTTCTATTCCACAGCAAAAGTGACATCTGCTCACATCTTATTCAGTGTTTAGGCCTTGGGGCTGGCACAGTACAATGAACAAACTAATTTCTTAGTAAATATGTATAAGATGGAGAAATAAAAGTTTGGACCTTGAAGGGACATAAGAGATATTACGAAGTGTAAATACAAACACAAGAGAGGATAAATAACTTGATCAATATCACACAGGAGATGGAAAGATTGCTCAGTGCTTAAGAGTACTGGTTGTTCATGCAGAGGACCGAGGTTCAATTCTCAGCATCCACATTATGGCTCACAACTGTCTGTAACTCTGGTTCCAGGGGATCCAATGTCTTCTTCTGACCTCTTCAGGCATCAGACACACAGCTGGTACACAAATATTCATGTAGGCAAGACAATTATATTCATAAAATTAAAAAAAAATTTAAAAAAAATATCACACAGCGAATGAGTGGAGGCCTTGAAAGTGGAGCACTGTTTTCATCTCTAACATTATGCCACTGTACTTTGACCAAGACACTATGTAATTCATAAGCACACATATGGTACATGGCACTTATTTGTCCTTACTAAGAGGCTTAAGAAGTTTACTCTGGACCCATCCCTGAAAGATCAAAGGGACTTTTTTTTTTCAGTCAGACAGCATCCAAAAGTAGGCAGAGTATTAAAGCAGTGATTTGGGCATAAGACATAACGTTGGTAGCCAGTTAGCACCAGCTTGAGAAAGAGGAGGCTGGATTAATTCTCATGAGGCAAGAAGAAAATCTAGTCACCGTGACTGGCATGTAGAGAGGAGATTGACGCTGAAAGGGGGGTGTACTTAGCAAAGCTAAGAGACAGGAGGAAATCAGTGTGCATCAGTAAGGTGAGCAATCAGCATGAGCTATACACAGAGTAGGCTTTGCAGGCCAAGACAATGCGTTTGGGCTTCATCCCACGGGCGATAGAAGGTCTTGGAACGACATAGACAAGAAGAAGCATGACCTGGTGTAAATATTAAAATTTTTTGGGCACATGGTAATGGTGAGTTAGCAATCAGAGCAGAAACAGAAACTCATTGCAAGGCGAGGACACTGAGCCATCTACGCTCTAGAGGTGGTGGGACCTGTGAGAATGGAGTTGATAAGCGAGGTAGACTAAAGTCTCATGCAATAGCCAATGTTGTGCAGAGCATCAGACAATTTATACTCTGAGGGTTAAGAGGAGTCACACGAGTACAGTGTGCAATAATAACAAGGACAAACCCCCGGAGGTGGACAATCTGCACGTGTGCAGCCAAAAGCATGGGTTTCCATAGAGGCATATAAGCAAATAAAAACAGCCAGTTACAAAGACTAATCTGAAGTCAAGTCACTTCTGTCTGCTGCGCCTGGGAAGGATACAAAAACACAGTCCAAGAACAGTCACACGGTGTGAAGAGACTGAGGTCACAGTCACACGGTGTGAAGAGACTGAGGTCACAAGAGTCTTGTCTTGTTTTCCTCCAAGCACTCAGAATTCACTTCACAGACCTCATTCCTGGATCATGTTCTGACACGGAACAGGTTGAGTCCCTGTGGTGGGCGTGGACTAGGGAGGTCTGTCCCCACCTGTGTAGATCTGACTCCAGTCACTTTCTCCTGGGTGAGCCCATGTTCCTGTTAAGAATCAGCTTTTAGCTGTGATTGCAGATCTGTGTGTGTCCTGTCACTTCCTATCACAGGCCCTTCTCTTGAACTTTGTGCCCAACATAGAATCCAAGACAGAGTGCTGCTTACAACAGGCACTTAGCCAAGTTTTACTTGAATGGAAAATGGTTGTTTTAATAGAGATCTTATAGTAGATACATGAGTTTCATGGTGAATTCCAAGGGACTGACTTTTCAGCATTTGCCTGAGAGAACTTTACTTACATGTTGCCTGCAGGACTTCCTTTCTGCCATTTCTTCATGAGCTACTTGATGGCAAATTACCGTATTTTATTTATCAGAGCTGCCATAGTGAGCACTCAAGATCTAGAGAAACAGTTTCACAAATGGATGTAAGTTAGAGGGCTTAATGTAGAGTTGCTTTCTTAACGACTAACACATAACATATCCAGGAAGTAAGAGCATCTATTTGGCTATTTGGTCAAGTTCTAAGCTTTTCCCACAGTTATTGGTAAAACAGGACTGCTGGATGATGGGCCTTGGAATGCTGAGAATGGCTCAGTACCTCAAGGTAAGAGCAGGGCTGTTGTAGCCTTGACTTCCTCTGTGTCAGTGACCTTATCGGCAGAAGGGGAGGAGCCGAAGAATCCTTATAGAATGAGACTGAAGGACTAAACATGATGATATTCACATTTGCCTGTAAAGCGGAAGAGGTATTCCGTGTACCTTATGTATAACCTCTTTCAATCCTCACAGCAAACCTTCTAAAGATGGTGCTGTTTCCATCCTTATTTTGTCAGTGAGGAAACTGAGGCTTTGACGTAGCCAAGTAATAGAGCCTGTCCAATGTCAGGAGGAGGCTAAGGAGAGTCTCGAGCCATCTTGTCTGGAGTGTGTTGATACCCATGCAAAGGTGGAAAGAAAATATATTACAGATTCCAGAAGAGTATTTGAAAATTTATTTTCTCTTCCTGAGTCTCTCCCCCGAACAGAGTCAGTCACTGAATACTGAAGCCATGCTACGGTTTTACTGGGATAAGAAAATGCTTCTGGTAGCAGAATTTCTATTCTACTCCATAAATTATACAGGTCCTGTCTGAGGCAGCCTGTTTAAACATGTTGACTTACCCTTCTTGTAAAATGTTTATAGATATGATTTGCTACAGGGAACTATTTTAAAGACTCTAGGTACTGTCAGGGACTATTAGAGCAGGTAACTATAAATTGGCTGGTAGAGGGGTCCAGTTTATAGCCTTTGAGGGTCAGGTTGCAATCATCACCAAAAACTACAAGGCAGATAAGATATAAAAGAGGAATAAAAGGCCAAATATTTGAATAGCGAATTGACAGGTTTCAGGACACCTCTGTGGGAGCCTGAGACAACCTGCTTTGGGATAGAGAGAGAAAGTATTATAGCTGAAGTAGGCCAAAGGCAAACATACTGTTGTCTTAAAAAAATTAAAAGACTAACTCAAATAACAGTGCAGGAAGGTAAATATGCAGACAAGGAGGAGATACACTCAGTCATGTTGGGATTTCTGCTCTGCCAAAGCTGCTAAGACACAGATTTAACTCACAAAGGTGCACTGGGACTCCAATTCCCACATACCCTAGGATTATAGTTAAGAAGCCTTCCAAGTGTTCAGACAGAAACTGTCCAGTTTCTTAGTGTGATTAAAAAGGAAATAAACCCATTAATAAAAAAACATAATGCATTTTGGTCTTTTTTTTTATTTAAATAAATTAACATTTAAATTTGGTCTAGGGTTTGAGGAGATAAGTGAAAATCGGCATACTTTGAGCATAAGCATTCACTACTTCGATGCTATTAAATCTTTTTTGAATTCTAGAAAGATAGTATTTAGAAATGTCAGAAAGAAAAAATGAAAAAGGAAGACAAAGTTCACTGCAGTCATGAAGTTGGTAAATGATGGAGCCAGCTGGACCCTTAGAACAATATGTCTCTTCCTACTACACAACTCTCTTTAAGAAATGCTGGGATAGGCTGAGGGCAGTCTGTGCAAGCTTAGATTAACAAGAGAGAACTCTCACAGAAGTATAGTCTCTCCACCCAGCAATAGAAAAGCAGGAACTATTTCTACTGTTGTGAATGACAGACACTGACATATTCCAGTGAAATGATATTATAATATCAAAATAGAATGGAAATGACACTTTACTTTCTTGTGGTCACTCCCTCCCTCCCTCCCTTTCATCTTCATTGTCATATATTTTGTCAAAAAGCGAGAAAAGTACAGCATCTCTGGGTAGGCCCATGTGTAGAGCTGTATATTTTGGGGGTAGATTTGGAGTATATGTAAGAAAGTAATTCATGTGTTCTTCTTCCCCTGGGAATTGTTGCTCCCTCATCCACCTTGGCTCTGAAGCTGATTTACAAATACCAGGTTTGCTTAGGCTGGAGATATGGCTCCATGGATAGGAGCTTTTATAGAGGATCTCAGTTCAGCTCACTAGTGTGTACGCTTACTCTTGCTTCAGGCAGCCCGAGCCCTGTCTGTCTTCAGGTACCCCCCACATGGCATACCCACACATAAATAAAAATAAGTAAATAAATCTTACAAATACTTGCTTTTCTCATACAACAATCTTTGCTTTTAGGCTGTTCCTCCTTTTGTTCAGTTATTTGGGAAAATGGCCTCCTTGGGAAGCCTTTTCTCATCCCATTCCACATGAAGCAGCTTCCTTCCCCACAATCTTAATTCCATAGAGAATTCTCTTTGCTGTGAGCTGTACTAATTTCAATAGAATACCCCTTAAAGAAAGGTCTAGGGGTCCTTACACCCTCATATCAGCCTTACATGACAGACTCATACATATAATTTACTACTCAGGATATTGAAAACGCCTTGATAGAAGATAATGGAAGGAAAATAATTTGATGGCTCTAGTTACTATAATAATTGCTTCCCCCATTACCAAGTTAGTGATTAAGAATTGGTATTAAGGTTGGAGGAATTCCCTGATGAAAAATTCCATATTACAGCTGCTGAGACTCGATTTCTGAAGATGTTGCTGAAGAGAGAGTTCTTCATGAAATTACTTGTGGCCAGTATTTCTATAACTCATCTTATTAATCTTATTAATTTTATCCTTTCTCATTCCCCCATGGGACTAAGAAGTTACTCCTGGAAAGAGAGAGCAAAGCCTACCCATTTCTCAGTACAGCACAATGGCTGTAAAAAAACCTTCTGTCCTTGTGATAATTTGGGGTCTTGGGATTGAAGTAGAAAGGCCCATACAATCATATGAACTCGGCCCCCCAGAATACTAGGGGAGGGAGGCCCTAAATCAAATAGATGCATTCATTCTTTCTACCTCTGCCTTTATAATCTCTGTCAGCTATAGCCCACAGCACCACCCTCACTCATACATGACAAAGGATAATCTTTTTGGCTGGTAAATAATCATATAAAAACTCTTCAAATTCACCAGTGCTTAATTTTTATTAGCACTTAACCTTAAGCAGTATTTTATGTTGTTTATCTCATGGATACAGGCCCTTCTGTTGTTGCTATTGTTAGATGCCTTAAAATCTATTGCTAAATGAGGCAAGTCTGTATCTGACTGAGGGATCTGAGTACGCATATGACCACATGGTTTTGGCACCTTACATCATGACTTGATTCTCAATGACATCATTGGATGATATTGAGAGATGATGTAATAAGGGAAAGACATCATTTGAAATTGGTACTAGAGTTCTTGGCAGATATTTTTTTGAGAATTTTTGTCACTGTGGCAAGGATTTATGGAAAAATTAGCTGTACCACGTCTCAAAATTCATCATCTCTGAAATTCCTGTTGCACGTAACAATTCTGCTTGTGCGTCGGACATTCCAGTTGTACCTGGTAACACTGTCCTGTTTGCACATGGGTGCACTTGTAAACCTCAGCTTAAAGAGCCCTGGGGAGATTCTACTTCTGTTTACCTATAGGTAGCCTCTAGGAAGGAGGCTGTCTGGAGACAAAGACTTAGCAGCAAGTGATTTTTTAAAAAAAAAAAATCCCTGTGAGGAAGGTCTGTTAAACTAAAGTGAGAGAAGCAAGATCGAATGCGAAAAAGCCAAGCAAAGGGACACAGATAAGGAAAACAACTTTCCAGCTTAATCCTGAAGAAAAGCTCTGGAGTATAGACAAAAACAGGAGCTTTTCCTGATCTGAGGCAAGAAGCTGGGGCTTCATACTCCAATCCATCCAGGATGGGCATAGGCTGCTTGTTGGAGGTGTGAAGTCCTAGGCTCTCCCAGTCCGGCCAAATGGCTTCATAAGCTCAAGTGTTTGGCTTAGAAGACAGCACAGGTACGTTATTATCAACAGTGTAAAGAAGCTGGAGGTTGGGTACCATAAATCCTAAAAAAAAAAAAAAATCTAGAAGACACAGGTGGTCCACTGACAATGTCTGCTGCCAAAGCTATCTGTCTCTCTCTAATTGTCTACTTGTAGGTGGAAGTTTGTCTTCCTGAGGTCATTTCTAGAACTTTCCTAACATTGTATTCTCTCCGCATCTCTTCATTGCCTGAAGCAGATGCGTTTCCCCAATCTACTCTGAGAGGATCCATGGTGCTTCTCTGGCTCCAGCTGTGCGGCCTCATCCTTAAAACACCACCCTCCCACTAACCTCCTCTTGTTTACTTTTGTTCTTGTAAGGGGACCTTGTATCCCTGAAGGTCCTGCCTGGTTTTCGGTGGCAGCCATGATTTTCCTTAGACACAGAATTGGAGTCTATTCCCCTAGATCTGCCCTCTACGGTCACTTTTAGATCCCTTGACTTTTCTCACTTCTGATTAACCACTGACTCTTTACGAGACCTACCGTGAAAGCTGAAGCTATTTAATACTTCTTTGTAGTTTTCTCCAGATTCGCCAGTAGGTGCTTCTCACACTTGGTTCCCTCACAGAGATTTTGATGTGACTGTCTCAGGCCCTAGGCAAGTCACATAACAGCTTCCCAGGTGAGTCCATGAAGAAAGGTTCAGCTCTGTTGTCCTTTCAGATTTTTGTTTTGTTTTGTTTGTTTGTTTGCATGATACATTTGGTCTCATTCTGTTAGCAAATTGTCTTCATTCTCATTGATTTCAATGGACCTATTTATCAAGTATTCTCAACTGTATCATTTGGGAAGATGGTACAGTGCCTCCCCATAACAAGTTTATGGTCATGTTCCTTTTATTATCTTGAAATGAATTTCATAGATATATGCCAACATATACACTATCAAAAATTAATATTATTACATGTTACATGAGAAAAATATAAAAGAATATGTAATTTAATGTGTGACCACTCAAGTGCCACTGTATTGGAGGATATAAATAAACAGCATCCTGCTTACAATAAATATAGGATTACACGTTAATAATTATAATGGAAAGTTAAGCACCATGCTGTCAGTTACTCAATTTTTGAACAGACAAACCACTTTGGTAAATTTCTAAATAAATCCATACAACCTTGTTTTGATTACATCATGTTTATATTTATAGAAAATGCAATATATATTAAAATAGCATAAAAGCATAATATGCTTAAAACCCATAAAAAAGCTATTTAATTTTTTTTTCTGTTTCTTTTCCCACTTATGTGAACAGTTCAACCCAGCATTTCAAGACCAAAACTGGAAAACTCTTTGATAATTGATAATTTCCTTTGAAAATATGGAAGTCCTGGGTAACCGAAGTCTGTGGAGTCCAGAGCAGGTGAGAGAATAGAGAATTACATTGGCTACTTTTGTGTTATTGTGATTAAAATCACTGACACATATAGCTTAAAGGAGGAAGAATTTCTTTTGGCTTCTCATAGGATGTAGTTCATGGCCACTTGCCCCCCTCCCATATACTTGGGCAGATCTTTGTTCCCCATTTTATTCTTTTCAGGCTCTCAGCCTATGAGGGTGGTGCTGCTGACACCCTACTATTTTCTTCCTCCTAGGGTGATCCTGTGGGGAAGGTCCCTCACAGGTACACCTGGAGGTGTGTCTTACTAATTGCCTGGTGATTCTAAATCGGTTAGGTTGACAGTGATGATGAACCATAACAAGAATGGATGTGGGTGAGGGTGAGGATAGCTGACTCACCACAGCTTGCCTGAGACAATTGGATTTTATCACACAGAGCTGTTCATTGTAAAAACTTTCTAGTCTTGAGAAAATTAGAACAATTCATCATTCTAGAGTAGGTGGTACTAGGAATATTACTTACAGACTTCTGAATGTTAAGGTAGATCTAGAACTCATCCTTGGTATTTAAATACAATATTGGAACTTATATTTTGATGTCCTCTTTATTCAAGTTTATGTATCCATATGTTTTTTCAGACATTTTCATTGAATATCTGATAAACATCCCAAAATCAGTATCTTGATTTTGCTTCATCAATCAGCCATTTTCCCTATATACTCTCTTTTTAGTAAATGGACTATTTACTCATTTGGTCAGCATTAAAAAATCCAAGCATTCCATGAGTCTAGGAGGAACACTAATTGGACTCAGTGGGTTATAAAAAAAAAATTAGGGGTCTGTTGGATGTTGTTATGGTGCTATGTATAGAATCCTAAACTCTGGTCCCCAAGATCTAGTTGCAGTCAAGACGAGTGCATTCTCACATACACCAGTCTTTGTTGTGTAAACTTTGCTCCCCAATTAGCTCTGATTGGATAATAAAGTTGCTGACATACAATTACTAGGCAGAATAGAGGTATGTGAAACTTCTTCTATTCCAGGACTTGGGGGGTGGGCGGGGTCTGAGGTAGGGACTAGGAGGAAGAGGAGGGAGAATAGGAGGATTAAGGAGTAAGGAAAAAGATGGAGAAAGAATGTGGCCTGATGGAGCAGATCCATCCTAGACAGGATGACATATTGTCAAGTGACTTGGGGGACGAGCTGGGAGGTAGCCAGATGAGCTTAGAAAACGACTTTAAATTGTATCTGCCCAGTTATTGTGCTTAAGGCTCTTTGAATAAAACAATAGATCCTTATCTCAATTATTGGGGAACTAGATGGGTCATAGAAGAGCCCTTTAGAATTTAACAACTATTCAACAACCTTTAACAGCAATTTGGTGCCCCACATTAGGCACCATTTGATCAATGTATTTTAACATTAGTAGTTTTTGTCTAACCCAGCTAGTCCAAAACAATTGAAGCAGAAACTTTAGTTTTATTCAACATTTTTAATGCACAAAAAACTGAGCAATATTAATCTATTTTAGGCCTCTATGCTAATCTAACTACTTCCCAGGCAAAAATCTCCAAGATATTTGCAGTTTAAACACTTATCTGCTCTAGCGTTTTTCATGATGTTTCCTGGACCTCTCCTCATGGATGAATAAATCTTTACTCTGCTCCTGCCCTTCATACTGGACACAGAAGTAGAGCCCTATTCTCTCTTCTGATCAGCTGGTCAGCTTTATTGACAAATCGGAGAATAAATGGAGATCAGTGTATAAAATAACTTGAGACAAGAGAGTCTTAGAATAAGCATTATAATGCCATGTTCAGATTACAACCAGATATGGGGCAGAGAAATCAGCATTTGAATAATACAAGGATAATCTTTACACAGGGCACACCAACATTGTGACAACAGGGGTCTTCCCAAATTACTCTGCCTACTTCAGATTCTGTGATCAGTTCATGTGCCAGACCCTTATATGTGCCAACTATTAGCCTTACCTTTTTCCAAGCCACTTGGTTGTTTTGTAATTTTTTCCTGGTGGAGGGAAGAGAAAAACAAACATCTACTTTCCCTAGATGGGACACCAATGACAAGTCAAAGACACAATTCCACCCAAGTTTCTTTTGGGGGAATCAATGAGTTCATCAGGATCGTTTACAGGAGCATGTGAAGGGGTTATATACAGAGGTATCAATAGGTCTCCGTCACCAGAACAACCAGAAAATCACGCCTCATCATTTTCAAAACCCAGAAAAGCATCTGGTGAGCTGCCAGTTCAATTTTCAGGAAGGTCCAAAGTTTTCTTCCCCTTGACACTTTTTATTACTTGTACAATCCTAGGGAGAGGCCTGGTGAGTGCTACTGGCTTTTCTTACTTCTCTTCCTCTGTTCTCCTCCTTTTCCCCTCCTTCTCCTTCTTCTTCTTGTTCTTCTCATTCTCCTTCTTCTTTTCCTCCTCCCTCCTTCTCCTTCTTTTACCTTCCCTCCTCCTCATCTTTTATTTCTCTTCCTCTTCCTTCTTCTCCACTTTCTTATTCCTCCTTCCCCTCCTCCTCCTCCTGCAACCCTTGTCTCTTCCTTTCTCCAAGGGGGAAGATTTTAGTTCAGAGGAAATCACTTACACAAGAAACATTCTTCTAGCGTAACTTTCTCTCTCATCTTCCCTTTTCTATTGCCTGCCAATGGTCTGTTCCCTGCATGAAAGCCTCAAGGGTCTTTTCAGTATTTAGCTCAGATCCAACTTTTCAGTGTCTGCCTCCCAAACTCAGAATGAAATCCACCTCATTCATTTCTTTGTTCAAAAGCTTCCTTTTAAGCTATGCTTCACTCTGCCTGATTGCAAATAATTACTCTGCCTAGTTCAGTTACTGTATATCACACCAACTATTCTTTATCATTTTTTTCTGATGATAAAGTGTATGTTTGTGTATTATCTTTATCTCTCACAAATGATAGGAATCTTGACTGTCTTGTTCACCACTGTACTGGCATGTCTTAAAACTACACTTTCTTCTTTCACATACCCAACAAATATTTGTTGAATAAATGAAGAAGTGCTATTTTTAAGATTGTAATTATAATTTGTAGAACAGATTACACTTCCTTCTTCCTGTAGGATGCTATAAAATATGCACAGAGCACAGATGAAAATTTGGCTTCTTGTTAATAGAGATATACAACCGAAAAGTGTGGCTTTCTGACATAAGCTTCTTTTAGTGTTGTTTTCCCCCTAGCTTTCCTACCTTTGCTTTTCATTTAAAATTATTTCTCTCTCTCCTTTTTGTTTAGTTTAAATTTATAATTTATGCTTTCAGTCTGTCTTAAGACTAGGCATACCCTACACAGAAAAAATGCCCTGTCTAAAAAAAAAAAAAAAAAAGCCAATCAAAACCCAACGCAACCCAAACCAAACCAACAGCAACGATATAAAAACCCAGCTTAAACCAAACCAAACAAACAATAAAGGAGATAAGGCATGTCAAAACTTAGGTGATGCCTACTAAGATTATCTTGACGCTCCACAAGATTATATGTATATGGTAAATTATATTTATACTAACAACCACTTCTAGTTTCACACTGTGACTATACCAGAAGGATCAATAGTCCTTATCACTCAAGTATCTGTAACATTTTATTCCTTATTTCCACTCAAGCAAATGCTTAAGGCCTGTTAGGTTGAGGCTATGGTTGTACTCTGGGCACAGTGTTTTTCTAGCATGTACAGGGCCCTGCATTTGATCCCTGGGACTACCCAGCAACAAGAAAATCCCTTTGGTTACTTTTAATTTGAAACTAAATTCAGACACTCAATCTAGGTGTTTTTAAATCACATGTGATTGGGCTTGCAGGTTTTGTGGCCAACTTTGACCAAGTGGTATCAAGTGAGCACAAATGAGCAACTGTTTCTTATTGTGTCCTGTGCAGCTTGGGTCTAGAATCCTGACTAGGGGCTGTGAGGGAATGAAGGAAGGACAGTGACACTGAAGAAACAGAAGGCACATGGACAAAGGAAAAACTGGGGTCTGGTGTGTGGTGTGCAACCTGATGGAGTGGTGCCAAAGCACTGCAGCAGCCACCAGGGATGTCAGCACACAGGAGGAGGGGTTAGGCTTTGTGGGAGGCGGCTGTACAGCAGTCTCAGGTTGCTACCATCAGGGAGGAGGAAGCTGCTGTTTCCACTTTTTTTTTCATGCATTGTTCAAGGCAGTATTGAGGTTGGGAATCAGGAAATGCAGGAACCATTGAAAATGGCTCTAATAGATGCAGATGAAAGCAAGCTCCAAGGGTGAAATTAATGCTGTGAAGTGTAGACTAACATCTAATGAAAACCATTAGAGCTTAGTTTTATGACATTTAAAATAAACTGGGACAAAAAACCATTTTGATAAATGAAAAGATTATCCATCTTACAAGGTAGGTTGGTAGCCAAAAATAATAGTAGAAAATCAAATTATATTTGCATAGAATCTTAAAGTAATTTCTTTACTTCCCTATACATGAAATTACTTTCTCAAGCACACCTGCAAAGAAAGTAGGGTAGATATTATTACATTTCATTGTATAATCTAAAAACAGACATTTAAAGATGTGAGGCAACCTGTCCTGTCTCACAGGAAGAGTCAGGGACAGAAGGTTTCTGATATTTTCTTATTTCCTCCTTCAGCCGTCTCAGTATTCCTCCCACAGACTCAAGCACACGCTCACCTTTAGCCTCCATGTTGACTCCCATGCTGCAGCACAGGGGGACTGATTCCATTCTGTGCAGGCTTTACTGATCACTAAACTCAAAACACTCTTCCCATTCTCTGAAATACTATAGCTTTTGTTTTCTGTGTGTGACTTATTAGGTGTTGACGTCATACTTAAGATAGAACCAAGATTGCTCCAGCCTTTAAATCTGTGTTTTGGTCAATTGACGATATCTTTTTTTGTTGTTCATTAAAACAAACAAAACAAAACAAAACAAAACAAAAAAACCAAAAAACTTGTTGATTCCCAAGTCTTTCCCTCAGAGACTGAGTTTTTGAAAAAATAAAAGAAGGGTTTCTGTTTATCCTTAAATTATTTTAGGAACTATAATAGAATACCAATAGGAAGTTCATAGCATCCAGTACCCACCTGGTACGCATACTTAACAGAAAGATAAATATGCAAATGTTAAAGGTCAATCATAAAATTGGTCTTGTGTCACTGCCACATAAATAGTGTCTGTCTGAATTACACAAATAGTTTTGTGGGCTGATGTTCTTGACAGCATGCTTTACATTTATCACACACCCAGCATATGGCTTGATGGTGTGACTGCTTTGTGCTCAGATTCTCGGAGGACTACTTTTGATTACATTTTAAAGGTGTGGCGATGTTTTATTCCACACACTCCTATTTCTCCATTGATCTGGAAGTCCTCATCTGACAGGGGATTATTATTTCTTCTGCATCCACATGTAAATCCTCAGGTTCCTAATGACATGTTAGTTTTTCATCTTTAGCCTATTCAGATGTGGGTGAGATGTCACTAGGAGCTCCCTTGCTGCTTGAAAATTGCTATAAACTCGGTGTAAGGCTCCCAATCCAAAGCCAGCATGGTCCCCCGTAATGGCTGCAAATTCTTGGCAGTCAACCTTGTCAATCCCCTCTCTCTGTCTGTTCCTACATTTGAGAATGTTCTTTTCATTCATGTGCAGAGCTCCAGCTTCCTCGTTTTTTTTTTTTTCCCCAACTAGCAGTGAGAATTTGTGAGTTTAATAGATTTAATGAAGACTTGGGGCCTCGTTTTAGAAACTGTACTGCACATTACAAAACAGCCTTTCTTTGTTTCTGCCCCACATTCTCATTTATTTCATTTCTCTTTTTTTTTTTTTTTTTTTTTTGCCCTGTTTGTGTTTTCATTTTTTTATTAAGAGCAAATAGTCCATCTGCTGTTTTAAGCAGAACAGTCTCAGCCACACTGGGGTTTTATTATCTGTCACCGGTCCAAGCAAGGTGATTTCTGTGCATTCTTAATGAATGGCTGCTCTCTAACAATTCTTACGCTGGTGAAAACAGTTTATGCTGTACCCATAGACACATCTTCAAACTTACCACTTCTGTTATGTGTAAAATACAAAGAATGGCAATACAAAAGCGTTTAAAAAATACAAAGCTGGAAGTATTGTAAAAAGGTTAAGTCCCTCATCTGAGAGAAAAGGTCACAAAAGAGCCAGCATATACTAACTCAAGATCCATAGGTCTGCATTATCAGAGCCGTGCAAGTTTCCACTCAACACTCTAATTGCTGCAAAACTACCTCCCATCTGAAAACATTCAGTGAGATGTTAACCTCACCTAAACAGAGCTTCCAGTCTGTTCTCCTCCTGTAACAATAAGGACACAGGAACCGTGGAATGACTTCTCGAGAGCCACTTACAGAAGATGGAAGTCGGACAGTAAGTGTGGGTGCTCCATCACCACGTTGAAGACTTTCACTGACCTATGAGGGTTTGCTAATCATAAAGAGATTTAAATTCTCTGCAATTTCAACCCACGTGCACAGCTTCTTCTGTGGTAGTCACAGTCTCCTGATTGGTTGCTAAAAAGACTGTATAGGGGATCCTGTCAAGGATCTAAATGGTTTATGCAATCAGATGATCTTTGATTGATACCAGCACCAAAGGAATGATGGGTTAAAACTCATTTAGGTGCTTAAGGGAAAACTGTTAGTTATAACAAAATAGCTTGTGTAGAAAGAGAAAAAAGATTGTAAGTGTGAGAAAATATTCGCATAAATATCTCACGAAAACAACCTGTGTTCTCACTTTGCCTGTCCTGTTGCATAAACACTATTAATAGTGTTGTAAAATTATAAGCATGTTGTTGGGGAGAAAGTGATGGTCCTGTTTCTTGCCTATGTCAATCGTTTTACAGGAGGCTTTGCTGAATCTGCCCGAGGCTGTGTTTTATAAACTTGCTGTATCAGATTTTTTAGATGGGTGACTCCTAAGATTTGTCAGATCCTGAGAGCATTGTCATAAAGCTTTGTCTCTCAGTCTTTTACTTTAGTTTGCACAAGAAAAACTACAAACTTAGAGAGGGCTTTATAAAAGTGTTGATTCCTAATTGAGAATTGAGATTTTAAACTCAGAAAATTTGGAATGGGCTTCAGGAAATATTTCTCTAAATCAGTTCCTATAATAATTCTAAAGGAGACCATTTAAAAACCCATCCTTTCTGATACTTTAAAAAAAACATGTTTGTTTTAGATTTAAATGCATTTTGACAATGAATGTCCTCACCCAAATTCTGAGAACAAATTATTTTCTTTTCCGGACTCTGGTTGCCTTCTGCTCACTTTCAAGGTATCTGCCTTAGAGGGTGATGACAACGTAGTTACCCGTTTATTTGATGTTGAAATCACAGTAGTAATACGTGTTTCTTATAACGAATTACTACTGAAAAGTGCCTGGCAGGCAAAGTAAGTGCCAACACACTACGCACACTTCACATCACCCACTCCCGTGTCTCCGGGGTCAGGATTATAGCTGCTGCCGTTGTCACATGAGGTCTTCATCTTTGCTTGGACAACTGTGTTCAGAAACCCACACCCACACACACGAGAGTTTACCTTTGCAGGCATAAGAATGTCTTCTTGATATCCCCCATTGTATCAGTAGACAGATATAGTTACAACTTTGAAGGTTTTAATCTTTGTGCATCCCCTAGATGACATCTTTAGATGTGTAAAGTGCCCTCTTTTATGTGTCTGCCTTAGTCTAGTCTTCTTCGCTTTTCTTCATTAGTGGCCCCTTCCTTCTCATCATGTGCTTTCCTTCCCAGCCTCTTCTAACTTCGACAAATGTATGACAACATTCTTCATTTTTATGTGTTCATATATGCACATATAGCCACTTAAAATAATTTTTATCTGCCTGTGTATTGTCCTTTGCTGTCCTATCTATCTATCTATCTATCTATCTATCTATCTATCTATCTATCATCTATCTATCTATCTATCTATCTATCTATCTATCTATCTATCACCTAGATATCATATGCATTTTCTATACTTAGTAATATATTGTAGAATGTGACCACAACAACTGGCACTTTAAACTCTTTAGCTGCAGTACTAATATACCTCAAGACCTCTGATTTTGCATTTGATGTTTGTTATTCCTTTAGTCAGAATACATCTGATTAATCATCTAGTTTTGAAATAAAATATAAAATACTAGCTTTTAATTATGTAAAAGAAGAACTAATTCTTATTTGTTGAATGTATTTCTTATATTTTTTCCTACAGATAGATGTAGCTAGAAACTATTTTTTTTTTTTTGGTAAATATTCTTAAAGCAAATAAAACATATTTTTCTTACCACATGACTCAGTTTGCGTCTGCTTTCCATTTTGCTCTCAGGTCTTAGTCTTTTTCCTGTTAAGCCACATGATTTCATTCATTAATTTAGCATAAATATTAATCAAGTGTTGCTAATTTTAATTTCAGTATTTTTTCTAACAGCTAAATTATTTCTATAATTTTGGTATCTATTTAATTTTTTTCTAAAACATTGAACTTTTTTCATAGGTAAAGATTCTACTTCATCTATTTTTCTGTATACTTATGTATATACATATATGCACTATTTTGTTCTCTTCTATACATTCTTCAAATGACAATTAATTACAAAATTATTATGTTAAAGATGATTTTAATCTAATTAATCGAATTATCTAAACCATAGGTTATCTTCTTCTAAAAATTAGTTCCAGATAGAGGTTGAAAAACTGATTTATTTTTGTTTAAGTTGAAAACTGTACAATTTTGAAATATTTGTTTGACAATCGAGAACTTCAATAATATGCCCAAAATTATGTGTGCCGTGTAGCAGTTCCTCCTAAATTAAAACCTTCCATCTCAGAGAGAAATTTCTTTGGACAGGATATTTACATGGAGGTGAAACAATCGGACGTTCTAAGCGGAGGTGAAATAGTATAGCGAAACTCATTAAGACAGGAAGCAATCAACTGAAAATACCTTCAGGAAGTACTTGAGACTGACCACATTCACTAAGCTCCTCCCTCCGCAGGAGCATAGAAATAGTGAAGACTGCTGAGGGAGGACTTTCAGACATCCCCTGCTACCCGGGAAAAGCTGAGACCAGCCAAACTGCTGAGAAGGAACAAAGACCAACTGAGCTGCCTGGAAGGCCGTCAGGATAACCGAATCACCTGGAGAGGACTCTCTCTCTCCAGTCTCTTGGGCTGTTGCACAGGCTGTGTACTACGTTGCAGGCTTTTAGCTTTTGTGAGATGTCTCCCCTTTTGGGGTGGCTTTGGTGATGCAACTGTCTTTGGATCATTTCTGTTCATGTAACTCTGCACCCATATTCCTTTAAGCAACTCCCCCAAAACTCAATGGTTCGGACTGTTGGACTTTGGAGGCACCTGGTTTTTGTCTGTCATTAGTTGTAAAGCAAGGCTAAGGAGGTATTTGTTCATGTCTACCCAGAAACAGTGTCTTTCAACAGTCCCTACCCTTATTTTCTGAAGAATTCCAGAGATTTGTTTCTGTGTGCCGATATGCCTCCTTTCACTTTGAGCATTTGCCCTCTGATTCCTTCTTTTCCATAGAAATGTATTATTACTAATTTCTATTTCCATTTTCTGTGGTTGTTATTTTCCCTCTCGGTACAGCGTCTGTGCTTCGTATCAGCAGTCATTCTCATGCTGCGATGTGCGGTTCTTTGAGAAGTTTGTATAACACGTAGTTTCAGGTTCTATCATGTCAGCCACCTCTGAGAAGGGAGAGCCATTTATCTGTATTTGGAAAGTGAAATGGCTTTCACGCAGTTGGCCTGTGGGCTAGCAGTTGAGAACTGCTGTTCTGCATAATGTTCCTGTCTGTTTTGATGTTGAGTACATAATCCATTGCCTGAAGATAACGGACTTTTTGTATCTGCCAACTTTATTTTTATTTCACTAGGGTCCTGTCTCATCACTTTAGGTGGTCTCTTGCTTTTCAGGGTCTAAGAAACAAGATGAGATGAACCTCTTCTTGTACATTACAGGAATGCCTTTCTGCTAAATTTTGAATTGATTAATGTCTCTTATTCATGCAAGAAGTCTTTCCCTTAGTTTCTTGAAATGGAGTAGATGTAGCCAGACTATCCTGACATTCATTGGGATTCATTGATTTGCTTTGATCTGCTTTCCTGTGTTTTGCTCATAGACTTTCTCCGACTATAGACATAGAGAAATGGGAGTTTTCCCCAATTTGTTCTTTTAAATATGAATGTGATTCTATTCTTGAGTTTCAGTCCTTGGTGGACACTGATTTTTCCCAAGGCTTTCTTGTTTCCCACATGTTACCAAGGAGACCCAATGTTGCAGTGTATGCCTGCCTGCATTCTTTCTTCTTGGCCAAGTTCCCATTTCTAGAAAATTTGGTTTTACTAATGGATGTAGGAAGTTATTTATAAATAATGGAGGCATGAATGAAAGAATAAATTCTCTCAGGAAACACATACAAGGGATTGGGTTCAGTTCTTGTTCCCTTTTTCTGATATTAGAATTTCTTAAAAAGAGAATAGAAATGTCTTTCTATAAATAATTTTTTATTTTTGAGATGATAATATGCTAACATAATTTCCCCTTCCCCTTCTCCATTCCAAGCCCTCTTATGTACCTCACATTGCTCTCTTTCAAATTCTTATTTTAGTAGAAAAATTTTATGCTATAATTTCTAGCCATTATGTCCATTTAAAGGCCTAGACCGACACTACATGGGAAACCATGTCGGCTACACAATGTAATTCATATGTTTCTAGTTTTGACATCCAAACACTGTAAATGGAAACAAAATTAATCTAATAATATTCTAACACAATTTATGAATTAGAATTTAAGCACACATTCAGTAACGTAAGTTATTCATGAGTTTGCTTTACGTTCTCACTTTTACTTATAGGCTTTGAAATTTGATGATATTTTATATTTACAAATCATGTCTGTCCATTTGACAGAGCTACGTCTCAAGTGTTCACAGCCACACAGTGCCAAGTAGACTTTGACACTAATTGATTCTCTCTCAACTGTGATTTTTTTCTTTTATACTTTAATTAATTTATTCAGATTACAACTCAATTGTTATCCTATCACTTGTATCCTCCCATTGCTCCCTCCCTCCCACTTTCACCCTATTCCCCTCCCCTAGGTCTATGACCGAGGGGGACCTCCTCCCCCACTATATGGTCATAGGCTATCAAGTCTCATCTTGGTAGCCTGCTTATTCTTTCTCTGAGGGCCACCAGGCCCGCTCACTAAGGAGAAGTGGTCAACTGTAGCTTTATAAGAAGTTTCTCCAAGAGTTTAAGAAATCATTTGTTTGTGTGTTTTAGGTGTGTGTTAATAGAGTCAGCCAAATAGAAGAAATCAGAATATAGGTCAACTGTATAGTCAAACTGAACTTGAAAATGGACCAGTGTTCTAAACCATAGGAGAGTTTCAGCAGCCAATGAACAGTGGCCTCCTCTGTCTGAGCTGGCCTGATAAGGAGTTCACTCCTTTTAGCCAGTATGAAGAAAGTAATCTGAGGAATCTGTTGTCCACTGCTCCACTTTTTTTTTTTTTTTTTTTTTTTTTGGTAGTATTTCTTTGTCCCATCTCAAAATTCCTTACAAAGGCGTCTGTTGGAGCAGGGTCTTCTCTATCATAGAAAAGAAAGCAACTGACTCACAAAAAAAAAAAACCTAAGTTCTATGGACCACTCTGACCTACATTATAGTTACCGCTTCTTTCTTTTTCATCCTTTTATTGAAAGTTTCTGTGAAGCCTTTGGCTGTGTAGACTTAATACAGTTAACTAAGCCATTATTATCACCTGGAGGGGCCTGACACATAGAATTAATGAGTAATTAACTTTATTGTTTTGAGTATCACATGCGGATAATGGAGCTAATGACTGCACAGCCTTTAATTATTTGCCTTATTATGTTTAAAGGAATAATTCCATTAAGAATTGTTGTTTTGCCTTTCCCTACTCATATGCTTCACATCCACATAATCTGCCAAATTACACTGATTCATATGATATATCTTAGAAATCTTTGAAATATGGGCTATAAGATTCAAATATTTTTTCATGGGAAAAAAAAAAACCTGACAAAGAGATCGACCTTTTTCTTTTGATGGAACATCAGCTTCCCTTGCATGAATCCTGAGAATATCCCACCGTTCCTAAATTCACCAGTGTGAGGTGGAGTGTCTGGGCTGAGCAGGTGGACAGCACTGGATCTCACGGCTGATGCTATGGGTGGTCCCTTTAGGTTTTTCGTTTCTTAGCTACCTTAAGGTTCCTAGGCTCTTAAATATATGGCTCCTTGACCTTCAGACTGAGAATTTAGCTGAAAGGAATCCTGCCCAGAGAACCAGCAACCTTGTTCTAGAGAAAAGCTGTATCCGCCGTGGAGTTTACCTCAGGCGGTTCTCTCTCTCTCCTGTTAGAGGCTCTGTCACACTTGCCTCACCAGGCTTCAGTGCTGACAGAACCGTCACCAGGCAGCTCACCCAGCATTCCACCACGACTTCCTCTCTCGCTTCACATGACTTCATTTCTTTGCTGTAATCATTTGTTAAGATTTTTGATAGATGTATATAATGTGTTTTGTCTAAGTGAATTCCCAGTTTGTCCGTTCCTGTTCCTCCCCTATCCCGCCGCCACTTTTCTTTGCTAACTTCACGTGGTTTTTTTTTTTTTTGATTTTTTAAAAAATTATTAATTTATTCTTGTTACATCTCAATGGTTATCCCATCCCTTGTATCCTCCCATTCTTCCCTCCCTCCCATTTTCCCCTTAGTCCCCTCCCCTATGACTGTGACTGAGGGGGACCTCCTCCTCCTGTATATGCTCATAGGGTATCAAGTCTCTTCTCGGTAGCCTGCTATCCTTCCTCTGAGTGCCAACGGGTGACGTGTTCTTTTTCAAACCCACCGACTCCACTTAGTGCTGCAGGCATATGGATGCGTATAGGGTCATCTACCACAGCATGACAGTCTTTCAGAGACCTTCAAATAAAATTGACTCTTCCCACTCGCCCTCCCCCAGAAGCCATCAGGTGCCAATAGCCAAGCATCCCCCACTCATCTCAAGGTGAGATAGCAGCAGGCTTGATCTTAGTGAGGTTTTACGCATGCGGTTGCGGCTGCTATTAGAATATGTGCAAAGGCCCTTTCACCACGTGCTGCAAATGCTGTAAACAACCACTACCCCTGGCTATCTGCCTTGCTTCCACTGTGATCTCTGACCTTTAGGGGGGAAGGATGTGATATACAGTTCTCAGTTAGCAATGAGCACTCCTTAGCCGTTTTATTCTTTGCACATTGCCTAGTTGTTAGTCTATGTATTTATCACCATTCACTGCAATTTTGGGGCGGGGTGGGGTCTGATGAGGCTTGAGAGACGTACTAATCTGTGTGTTAAATTGTTCTTCTTTTTAAATGTTCTATTATTCAATAGGCTATTTATTTACATCTATTTGTCACCAGCTTTTTAGGTGCACACTGATGAGTGTCAGCTTCTTGACAAAACACCCTTATCTCCAGGACAGGCTTGGAGCCCGGTATCTGCAGTACCTGAAAACTGGAGACGTAGGAGCCGCCATTTACAAGATTCATGAGGAATAGATGATTAACACCCACAGATACTCTGGGCAACTCGACTAATAAATAGCATTCAGAAACTTGTCTGGCCCGGCTGAAACAGCGCTTGTCATAATAAGATGTGACATAACGCGACAGCCCTGGGAAAGCCACAATAACTCAGGGGTGTTGGTGGCGTGCTTAGCCTAGTCACATTTCATTATAACATAATGCCCAGTTGTAAACTATCTCAGTGTGTAAGCCTTTGAGGACAACTGAGCAGACCTTTGGGGTTAGCAGGCCCTGCTCTTCCTCATTATATTTCAAGAGATCACCCCAAGATGAGTCCAGGTTACTTATTTTGGGCATCAAGTGAATAATTCTTCTCTGGAGAAAAGGCAACAGAGAATTCAGTTTCCTATCAATCCACAATTTTTTTGACCTGCCTCTCTTCTTTATTACAAAGGTCACCAGAGGATGATGGGAACAGGAAGGAGACCGGCCTTTAAGATGTATTTCCCCAGGAAGTTTTGTCCTTTAAAGCCAGCGTAAGCAGAACTTCCCACGGTGCTTGTTTAGCAGTTATCAAAGCATTTCATCAGAACGATGCTCACACTGAAATCACAGACACGGAATTAACTTGGGGGAACCATTTGGGAGACTGTATGTTTGTGGGTAATTTTCTACTGCCTTTTAGTGACCCGTCTCAGCCGTTTATACCATGAAAACCAGGTGGTTTCTCAGATGTTTTTGAAAGGGACTCTGACCGCATTGAGGTGGGCTGCTTTCTCAGGTGAACGCTGCAGCGTCATCGTGTACCGTGGAGCACAGACTGAAGGAGACAGCACGCTGGTCTGTAGGAAGAGCTGCTCAGAGTCATTCTACAGAGCAGATCTGTGCTTTAGAGCCACCTTTTTCTGGGATCGCATGAGTAGAACAGAACGGTAACTCTGTCTCCTCTGATGTAATGGTAAATCTCATAGCAACAGATATGCAAGGGCTGTGAATGTGTCTTTGGAGACCAACGGTGCTTGTCTAGGGTGACAATTCCATCCATAGTAATGACACAGCTTTTCACAGAGTATTTATTTATTTTAACTTTTAAAAACTTATTTCACTTTTATTGTATGTGAATAAGTGTTTTGCCTACATGTAGTTGTGTGTGGCACCATGTGAGTGCCAGGAAATTAACCCAGGTCCTCAGAAGTAGCAGTGAGTTCTCCTAACCACTGAGCAATCTTTTCAACGTCTTTATGCAATATTTCAACCCTTTGGTCTTTCTTGTGTATAAAAATAGTTGTTAATACCTCCTTCAGAGAGATGTTGAGACCTTTAAAAGAGTGAACTAGAGCTCTTCAGACACCTTACTATATAGATTGTGGGCATTTATCAGATGACAACGTTTTACCCTGCATGTAGCAAAAATAGTTACTTAGAAACTTCTGATATTTGTGTTATCTTTTTCTGTTTAATTGATAGTTAAAATATGAAAAAATGCAGCATAGCTTCTATGTGAATAGTGCAATTATGCACAAAGAATCTGATGGAAAATATAGGATAATAAGTGGGTCATCCTTAATTTTTATGTCAATGCCTGACACATAAAGATGACATGTGTTAGATATAGATTCACCTTCATTTAGGAGCAAAGATGCAAAAGTACCACTTTTAAATATGAATTAACTACCTTGAAGCAGGGTGCCGTGCAGCACAGGCTGGCTGGGAGATCACTATGTAGCACAGGCTGGCTGGGAGATCACTATGTAGCTGAAGATGCCCTTTTAACTCCTTATTCTCCTGCCTTAACTTTCCAAATGCAACCATGCCTGCCTTAAATGTTTTCAAATCATTGAATTTTACAATGAACTAGGACTTTAAAAAATCAAGGTAAAATGGGCTGGAGAGATGGCTCAGCGGTCAAGAACACTGGCTACTCTTCTGGAGGACTTGGGTTCAAATCTTAGCACCCACATGGCAGCTTATAACTGTAGTTCCAGTTCCAGGGGATCTGACACCCTCACACAGACATATGTACAGGAAAAACACCAATGCACTAAAAATAAATATTTTTTTAGAAATCAAGGGAAGAGTAGAAATATAGGATACTTATAACTTATGATGTTCTTTTTTAAAGAAAATGTTTATTTTGTGAGTATGTGTGTTTTTCCTACATATAGGTTTGTGTACCACATGTTCGTCTGGTGACTCCAGAAGCCAAAAGAAGAAATTGGATCCCCTGGGACAGGGGCTAAAGATGGTTGTGAACCACCATGTAGCTGCTAAGAATTGCACCCATGTTCTCTGAGAAAGCCTGTGCTCTGGACTGCTAAGCCATCTCTCTAGCCGAGTCTCCTCCTTTCTTTTATTATGAAAAGAAACCAACAGCAATTACTAGTATATCCTCTGTTGATTTTGGCTCATAAACATTTAGTGCAAATTTCCAATTTTAGTTGAAATGTAAAGTGAATTATTTTTATTTTTTTTTTATTTGTTTCTATCTCTGAAGACTGTCTCTTAAAGATGAAATACAAAAGTGAAGGTAAAAATGAACTGTGTTTTACAGAGGAATAGATGCTTCATGAATAAACTGGTGTGTGCTACTAAATTCGACATGGAGCATTTCTCTCTTAATACAGCAGCAATTCAAGTGCACACAGGTGGAATTTAGGGTCCTTTTAAATTCAAGAAATGGTGTTTTATTTGGGGTTTCCTGAAAGATGAATAGCTACTTCAAGCAATGCATCATGGGAACTTTATGAGCTGGGAAGTGAAAGTTATTTCAACTTTTATATCATGCTCAGTTTTTTTATTATTATTTTCAGTCACTGTGAACAATTCTTTTTCTGTAATAGTTTATATAAGGAATGTGTTATTTGGGAAAATAATAAGTTAAAATGAAAGACCTCTACAATGAAAAATTTTGAATATTAAAGTAATTGAAGAAGGTATTAAGACCTCCCATGCTCATGGACTACTGAGATTAATATTTGGAAATGAGGTCACTGAGTTACTTCAGTCAGTAAAGGCCTTTGTTGATGAGGCGGATGATGACCCATGTTCAAGCCCCAGGATCCACTTGGTAGAGTGAGAGAACTAGCTGACTGCCAGAAGGATTCATCTGATATCAGCATAGGAACATGCGCACACACATAGACACACACAGACACATAGACACACTAGACACACACAGAGACACATAGACACACATAGACAAACTAGACACACACACAGACATACACAGACACATAGACATACATAGACACATAGACACACTAGACACACACAGTCACACATAGACACATAGATACACTAGAAATACATAGACACAGACACACATAAACACATAGACACATAGAAACACTAGAAACACACAGACACAGACACACATAGACACATAGACACATAGACACACTAGACACACATAGACATACATACATACATAGGCACACATAGACACAGACACACAGACACACACAGACTATAGACACACATACACACACACCATACAAAATAAAATTGCAAAAAAGAAGTGTTGAAATGGTTGCCCTACCAAAAGAAATCTACAGATTCAGCTCAATCCCAATCAAACACCAATTCAAAATTTCAGAGAAAAAAAAAACTTACACAATAGGTCCTGGATAGCCAAAGAAATCCTGACCAAAAAGAACAGTGATGGAGATCCCACAATATTTTATATCAAAATGTACTTAAGAGTCACAATAGTTAAAACAGCATGCTACATACATACACACACACACACACAAGAGACTAGAGGATCCTGATCCAAGATCATGTGACTACAGCCATCTGATTTTTTTACAAAGAAGAAAAGACAGTCCCACTGGCAATGGTGCTGAGAAAACTGGATATTTACATGCAGAAGAGTAAAAATTGATTCCTATCTCATAGCCTACACAGAAAATCAATTCCAAATGGACCAAAGACCATAAATGCTGGCTCTTCTAGAAAACAACGGAGGAAGTGAACTCCAAGACATAAGCACAGATGAGTTAAAAAGTGTCTGTACTGCCCAGAAAATTATTAAAAGCATAAAGCAGCTGACCACAGAGTGGAAGAAAAATTTTGCCAGCTAAACATCTGACAGAGCATTAGTGTCTCAAATACAAAAAGAGAAAAAACAAACAAAAAAACAAGCAAACAATCAAAAACCCCTCTAAACATAAAAAAAAAAATCTGATTAAAAAGTAATTTATGAAACTGAACAGAGATCCAAAAGAAGAAACAGAAACGGCTAATAAATACGTTTTTTTTTAATGTCCAAAATCATTAGACATCATAGAAATTCAAATCAATGCCACTTTGAGATTCCATCTTACCCTTGTTAGAATGGCTAATATCAAGAAAACAACGATAAATGTTCTCAAGGATGTGGCAAAAGGGGGACACTCATTCACTGTTGGTGGAAATATAAGCTGATGTGTCCACTATAGAAATCAGTGCAGAGATTCCTCAGAAGGCTAAAAATAGGCCTGATACATGACTCAGCTATCACAGTCTCCAGCAGGTACCAGGAGGCCTGTATACCACCTTACACCAGGGATACTTGCACGTCATGCTATTTTGGTTTTATTTACAACCCCCAAAACCAGAGTAGGTTTCCATCAGTGGATGAATGGATAATGAAACTGTGTACATATACACAACCGAATTTAATGCAGCTGTAAGGTAAAGTATAGTTATAAAATTTACAGACAATGAACGGAATTGGAAAATATGCTGAGGTCACTTGGGCTTTGGAAGACAAATGCCATTTATTTTTATTTTTTTATTTTTATTTTTAAATTTTATTAATTTATTCATATTACATCTCAGGGTATCAAGTCTCTTCTTGGTAGCCTGTTATCCTTCCTCTGAGTGCCACCAGGTCTCCCCATTCAGGGGACGTGGTCAAATATGAAGCACCAGAGTACGTGTGAAAGTCATACCCCACTCTCCACTCAACTGTGGAGAATGTCCTGTCCATTGGCTAGATCTGGGTAGGGGTTTGAAGTTTATGGCCTGTATTGTCCTTGGCTGGTGCCATAGTTTGAGCAGGACCCCTTGACCCAAATAGCAGAACACATGGAAAATGAAAGTGAAGTGTGCGAGGGGCTCCTGGAGGTGGAAAAGTCTAAATGGGGCTGGTAGGAGAAGAAAGAAGGCTAAGGACGGAGAGAAAGCCACACAGAAAGCATTATTCCATCAGTGTATTACCAAACACATCTCCCTAACAGAGTATGAGCAGAGGTTCCTTCCATGGGCAATACTTTCCTCAGAAGACATGGTTATTGAAGAAAAATCCAAGTCCTAGTTATGGAATATCTCTCCACAAGCTATTGGTCAGGGTGACTTCAAAGATGCTTCAAAACAATAAAGGCCATAGTCCTTGCCCTTGGGTGTTCACAAACTTGATGGCAACATCCTGGTGCTGAAGACACCACACACACCTTTTTTTTCCACAGAACATAGAGACATAAAGCTGGATTTGACATATAACACAAACAAAAAAGAGTGAGTAAAAATATGATACTAATAGGCTGGCCAGATGGCTCTATGGGTGCAGGCACTTGCTGCCAAGCCTGATGGCCTGAGTTCCATCCCCAGGACCCACATGTAGAAGCAGAGACTTCCATGTGTGCAATGGCATGCTCTCATGCATGTACAGACATGCATAAATGAATGTAATAAAAATGATAAGAAAACATGAAAAACCCAAAGTGCAGGTTTTATTTTATTTTCTGTGTGCATTTTCATGGATGTCCTCTGCAGCTGAGAGGCACTTTTGATAAGCTGAGCAACTTCTGATGTTGTGAATTTCACCTATCTTTATGCTCTGTGATGAGAGTAGGGTGTCACGTAGAAAACTGAATTCTTTAAAGACAGTTTTTCTTCTCTGTTGTTTGAGGGCTTACTCATGCCTCACTCAAAAAAAAAAAAAAAAATCCTGTAAGCACTGAGATAATTTTTCCCAGCCCAAGGTAGCAACGAGTCCTATTGTCATGTCTCTACTAATTTTTATTTGCATATTTTTATACGATTTTCTTCCCACTACTGGATGGTATGTGATACCACACGAGTGTAACCAGAACTCAGTTTTATATCTCTTTTAATTTCCATATGATGAAGATGAGGCTTATATTTTGTTAAAGTTTAAATTTCATAATTTATTCTTGTGAAACGTTAATCAAAGCGTGTGTGTGATTAAGAAGCCACGGGAGGAATGAAGGCCTTCTGTAGGAGCTTAGCCTACAGAAACAACTAGCCAGTTCTACATTGATTTTCTTTTCCAAGAGGAAAATGTTTTAAATTAGTACCAGAAAACAATTTAGGAGCTCCAGAAAGCTCCTAGATGATCTGAGAGTTAATGAGTTAATGTGTGAACATGTATGTATTAGGAGGGTCCTTTCTCAGACTGACTGGATCTCACTACATGGTTATGTCTGGCCTGGAACGCATCAAGGAAACCAAGTTTGCTTTGAACTCATAGAGATCCCCCAGCTCCTGACTCTGTCGCTCCATCTCTGTCAGTGGTGGGCCTAGGCACCATGTCTGGTGGGTCAGTCCAGGTGATGCTTGTCTGTAGACAAGGACAGACAGACATCGAGATCAAAGGTTCCAAGGTCCCGTTTCTAGCTCAGGGACAGATTAGAGCACTCAGGGCTGAGGCGAGGCTCGTGGCCTGGGCCCTGAGCTAGGTTCCTAGCCTCTCCAGGGGTGGTGGAAAATGAGTTTCCACACTGGGTGTCACAGTTAGCTCCTTTTAGAATGAGACTGCAAGTCCTGAAAGGCAGTGGAGACTTGGGAGCTCCACAAATGTTATAGCTCCTTGTTTGAGGCGCGGTACCAAGCACAGTAGCTAAACCAGGCACATGTCCGAAACCGGCTGGCAGCCAAGGTGAGATGCCGGCCCAGTGGTGCTTCACCAGAGTCAGCACCGAGCTAATGGCAGTGGTTAAGCAGGTCGCAGTAGCTGCAAAGGCAGTTCAGCCATTGCTGCCTGATCACCGGGCATCCAGCGCTTGCCGCCCCCCCTCGCCGCCCCGTGCCCCCAGAATAAATGGAGTCTCAGAAGGTCATGGTGGAGGAATGGTGAGCCTGATCACAGGCACAAAGCAGGAGCAGGAAAGAGCTCACCTTGCAAGCTAGCCAGCCTTTATTTATAAGCCTTGGGCAGCGGGGAAGGGGTTTTGAGGATGAAGGTGTCTGAGTCTTTACTGCTAAGGGTGCCAGGGTACTTAATCTACAGACAGTGGTACGGTACCTCATTTACATGTAGTAACATGAGGTCCTATCTCAAGAAGGAGAAAACAGTACTTGGGTATCCTATGTGTGAGGGGATGACTCCTAGGTACAGTTAAGGGCCATTTGCAGAAGGCTAGGTTCTCAGCACCCAGTGGGGAACTTCCAGGAATTCCCTGTGCTTGTTAAAGGGCATTATCAGGGAAGGGCTGGGCCTGTATTTTTCTTTTAAGACTATGTGACACCCCTTACAATATCTGGGGTTACCAGATCAGGTGGGATGACAGCCCCACTGAGAAATGGGAGTCCAGCCTTCACAGACCAAGCGCGAAACAGCTCTCAGGGAGAAGTCAGACTTCAACCTTATCCAACAGAGTCCCACGTGTCTCCCGAGTGTTGGTATTAAAGCCATGTGGCCCACATTGAGTTTTATTTTTTAAAAAAAATCATTAAATTAATTCTGGTTTGAGATTAGAACAGAATTTCCAACAAATTCTTCAATGGTCATTCTGCAATTCTCAACATTGATGACTATGAGATAAAAATATAGGCGCTGTGTCCTGCACTATCAAATATTCAGCCAAATTTTAATTCTTTATGCAAAATAATTGTACTCATCTCAGTAATATAAGATAGCTCATCTTTAATAAGTAATAAATTTATATGTATCCCAAATACTTGTTATAAAATAAGATCCTTCACGGTTGATTATCAGTGAATGTTTGAATGGAATACCTGTCTCGTGTAACTTCATACCACACTCAGGAAAAATTTTCTCTTGTGAAAAGGGGTCACTAGTGGAAAAAGTTGTAGGGTTTGATGATATTTTAGCAAAACAAACACAACACAGAGGGATTGGGAAGGTTTACTTTTTGGCTCATCTGTGTGATGTGTTGGCCAGGTCTGCATGAGCAGATCATCAGGAACTGTGGAGGACAATACACAAGAGCCTTGCTGATGACAACCCTTAAACACATCATCCTGTTATAATCATTTATCCTACATGGTAGATTCTAAAAAGGGCAAGGACCTGCCCTTGTCTTTATACTGGGCCTGCTAAGAGCCAGAGGTTCCAACAGCTGCTGCTTCAACATCCCTGGAGCTGAGCAGAAGTGATGTCTTCAGTTCTCCAGAGTCTGGACCACAGCCAGGAGCAGTTTTTTTTTTTTTTGGTGAACCAGTTTTGCAGTGATGATCTGTAAAGCTCCTGAGGGTCAGCCCCTGGCAGGTTCCTGCAGATGAGCAGACAACACAGTCAATGCCTCATTCCTGTCCTGAGGTTCCTTTGGGTTGTGATGAGCCTGCCTTCTCCTTTCAGCTATTGAACACGGACTGACACCTGGGGACTTGATAAATGCTGTGGGGCCTATTCCATTTTAGGAACCATCTAACTCACACGGTGTTGACTTCAGGGCAATACTACTGAAATACATTTCTTTCTATTCACTACAGAAATTCAATTAATGGAAATTAGTCTATCAGGTTCATAGGTGATGTTGGCATGAAGACAATTTCATGCCTGATTCTTTTTCTTTGTATGTTCATGGTTAACAGCCTTTATCTGCATTGTATTTTATAATCTATATGCACGGATATCAAAGAGCCAACACCAACCTGACAGCAGCAACTGGCTCCTTAGGTACTTATCTAATAATCATTCACATTGTGGAATGAAGCTTTGCTATTATTATAGGAACAAATGTGTCAGACGTTCTTCCCAGTCAGGAATTGGTAGTCCTTTCTGATTATCTTAGAAAACTAGGTATCTTGAAAATAAGAGGAAGATCTTTTAGCAGAAGAAAAAGGTAGTGATTTCTGTTTATTTTTGCTGCTAAATGTATTTTTTTTTCATCTTCAATGTGTCCTTTTATCTTGTTCTATACAAACCAGGTAAAGAACAAATGGACTGTTTTTCCTTTGACTTTGAATAAACTTTACTTTTAAGTACATTTCAGATTAATAAAAAATATATGAAGATAATATGGAGAGTTCCCATACTCTCCCTCAATTTTTCTTATTAGCATTCATATAAGTATAGAATATGCATTATCATTAATGAGCCAACATTAATACATTTTATTTATAGTCCGTGCCTTATTAAGTTTTCTTTAATGTTCTTTTTCTGTTCCAGAACCCACTGTGTGCCTCATTATATTTTGTTGTTCCCTTTCCTTGGGCCTCTGTTGGAGAAGACAGTTTCTCAGACTTGCATTGTCTTTGACGTTTTGACAGTTTGGAGGGGGCAGTAATCAGGTATTTTGTATATAGTTTTTAATGTATTGCTTACTGTCCTTCCCCATGAGAGTTGAACTAGGGACTCTGTGAAGATGACCACAAAGATGCTTCTTCATCTCCATCACATCACAGCATAAAGAATACATTGAGTGTGGCATCACTGTTGGTGTTGGTCACCTGGCTAAGAAAGGCTTATGAGCCTTCTCCATTGGAAAGGTAATCTTTTTTTTTTTTTTTTTTTTTTTTTTTTATCCACTTTCTAGCAAGTAGGAAGTCACACATAGAGTCTACATGAAGGACTGGGGAGTTATGCTCCATCCGTTTGAGAGTGGAGTGCTTATTATCTGGGATTGTTCTGCAAGGAGGCTTGCCAATCATTCCCCCATTTGTTGGCGTCAGTGTAGATTCAAGTGTATTCACATCACACCTTGGTTTGGGTTGCATGACAGTGAATCTCGGCTGTCAGCTTGATGCAATCTAGACTCACCTGGAAATGAATGACAGCGTAAGCCTCTGGAGGATTATATCGATTAGGCTAATTGAGGTGGGAAGACCCAGCCATTGTAGGTGTCCCCACTTGAAGGTAGGAGCTGGGATCCTGACTGTATAAAGAAGGGGGCGGGGACAAGCAGCTGAGCACAGACATTCCTCTCTCTGCTTGTTGACTGTGGATGTGAGGTGACCAGCTACTTCAAGTCCCTGCTGCTGCCGCTTCCCCACCCAGATAAACGTGTTTAAAACTTGCTCTTACCATGGGTGTTTTATCACAGCAACAGAATAGTCACCAAGGCAGGTTGGAACAAATGCACCTTCAGTTTGTTCTTCGTGTTACGTCAGCTCTGGCCATTAAGAATGTTTTGGTTGACTGCTGGGTCCATCTGATGTGATCTATCCTTGTGTTTTGTCTTCGCACTTCCTTACTATCTGAGGATGTAAGATCTTACGGCTTTATTTGGTCTATTTCTTGCTTTGCTTCTAGTAGGAGTTCTACCCCTCACTTTGTTTATCTGTCAGATTCCACCTCGGAAGTAAGAGTAACCCTCGTCTATTTATTTGTTTAACTGTTCAGCACAAGTCTATGTATATGGTGGCATCAGAGATCTTAACATGTACTCATGGAGAAATAGTTTTCTTAAAGAAAGGATTGTGCTCATCAGCTTCCTGTCACTGTAACAAATACCTGTGATAAATTGACTTAAAAATGGAGAAGGCTCAGAAAGTAACACAAATAAATGCAGTGTGCTAAACTTTGACAAGGAATACAACCAATTAAATGGAGAAAAGTTTATCTTTTTAATAAATGGTCCTGGAATAGTTGGACATATGTATACAAGAAAATGAATTTAAATACATTACCAAATTTTTTTTCTCAAAATGGATCTTGAATGTAAATACAAAGCAAAGCACATTAAGACTTCTCGAACTCAGCATAGTAGAAAATCTAGAATGTAGTTTAGTAGATCTAAGTTAACTTCATGAAAAGTGTGATAAAATATAGAATCTTCAGATGGTACAAAAGTCCAAAGAAATAAAATTATGAGCATATTGATTAAAATATGAATAATCTAAGAGATTGTATAAGCAATAATTCTGTTAGAAGAAAATGGGGCAGATGGAGACATATGTTGGTCAGAATTCTTCCTACAAACAGCAGAGTGTTCTTTGGCTAGTTGATGAATTGAAGGGTTTTAATAAAATGTGTTTGGCAGAACCCCTACAATTGGCTGGAGAGTTAACTTGACTCTGAAAATAAATGCAGCGTCCAAGAGAAACTTGGAGGATTTTTCAAAATAAAAAGAAAGCATAGTAGCCTTCCATGTTCACTGCTCAGATAAAGGATCTGAAACTACAGAGCTAAGAAAAGTGGTGACTCACAGAGGGACTCCTACAGCTCAGTGCCACTGGCCCCTCTACTGAGGACCAGAGACCAGTCTCTACCCTGGTGTGCTTTGAGAGGGTGGGTCTCTACTGTCACACTGGCTGCATGACCAATCCCTTCACTCTAGTGTTTTAACTTCTAACTAGGAAAGTAGAGGTCACACTGTGGAAAATAACAGTATCCATGCATTTTATGATATTAAGTAACAACACACGGTCAATACCCATTGGATGATAGAATATTTCAAATAATGATAAAGCTCTTTGGAGATGAAAAAATAATAATAAGATTTTAGATCCAAGGTGCTGGTCACAACCCAGAAGAAGCTAAGCCAAAAAGCCAGAGGCCCAGTGACGTCAAGGTGTACATCTCCTGGTCAGCTGCTATTATTCCTACACCCACAGAGCAGGAGAGTTTGTGTGGGAGGTCAAGGTCAGCCTATTTTCAAGCAACATCAATCCATATTCTCCTTTCTTGAGCGTCTGTTATCTGGCATAAGGTTCTGAATATCCGCTGTACTGGGTCATCTATCCTTCTTAGTGAAGAGCCGTTAGGCAGTAACTTCTGCTGTGCCCAGTAGTCAATATATATTAAGATTTAGTTGTCTTTGCAGTTGTCGATTTGTAAATATTTCTTTCTTTCTCATCATTTCACTGGATCCTCAGGAGGTAAGGGATTTAAATCCATGCTAAGGGGCTGGCAAAATGGCTCAGTGGTTAAGAACACTCACTGCTCTTCCAAAGGTCCTGAGTTCAATTCCCAGCACCCAAATGGCAGCTCACAACTGACTCTGTTTTCTGGTGTACAGATGTACATGCAGACAGAGTATCCATATACATTAAATAAATAAATAAATCTTAAATCCATGCTAAGACTTCCTCATGGTCTGTAAATCTCCTCTAAGCGTGTTGTAAAAACATCCTTGTGCAACCATTTTATATTCTTTTGCTTACCTTAAATTAAAAATGATCATCTGTCCCCTTTTAGATGATGATGAGGCACATCCAATGGGATGTTTAGCACCTGCCACTTTCTTTTGGGTAATCTCATTCAGCATTTTAATCCGTTTCTTTGATTCATCCTGTTGTCTGAAATGGAGAACACCTGGCCACCCACAGGAGCAAAGAGGGCAAGCATGGAAGGCTTGTTGTGTAGTTTTACCAGCTAGACATTTGAAATTGGGTACACAGGCCAAGGATATTGCAATATGCTATCCAGACAGTGTGAAAGATGACCAGACTTAAAGCACCCCCTTTTCTAGCAGGAATATTAAGTTTGCCACAGTGCAGAAATATTTCAGCAGGTTTTGATCATCTCTTACTCTCTTACTCTCTGTGTCCATAGAACATTTCTAGCACTGGTATTAGGTGTGTGTGTGTGTGTGTGTGTGTGTGTGTGTGTGTGTGTGTGTGTG
>OU015750.1:51434471-51485572 GCA_907169655.1 Acomys percivali
AAAAAAAATGACAGCATGCTTTTTATGTGCAGAACATTGTATCTGATGTTGATTTTCTTATCTTTCCATTAGCTAATTGGACCTACCAGATTTGTTTTCTGAGAAGGGATATTATGCGCACTTTTGAGACATCTTCACTCACAAAGAGTTTGACCTTCTTAAGAGGTACAGTTTGCTGAAGAGGTTTTTTAGCCCAGAGTTGTGCAGTCAGCATTGCCACGTAAAATGCAGTCAAGGTAAATGAAGTAAGAGACTCGGAGGCCTCACTCTGGCCTCACAGTGGAAATCAGAGCAGTTGAATACATACTTTTTGGAAAGGAGATTTTTGGTTCTCCTGAAAGAGATCACTGTTGATACGAGTCCCAGAGGCATCTTTGGTTACTTACTGATGTCTTAGGTACGCGCTAATAAATTTTAGAGAAGGCCTATTATAAATCACGCAAGTAATTGGGGGTTCTGAGTTTTGAGGGGAAGGAAGATTTGTTAGGTAAATGGAAAAGAATTTAGAAAGAAATATTTGGCTTATGTTTCAATCAGCAGTTTTAATGATTAATAGAAATGCTGGTGAATGAAAGTCTGTTTGAGCCTTGGAAAAGTAAATTTGTCCCGAGGTTTAGAGTCTATCATTCAAGGAAAGTAAATCGGCATAGGAGGAAAGCTGCCATCATAGACAGAAAGTTGGACTGAGTCTAAAAACCTTGGTCTAGTTTTGGGATCTCACTTTGGGTAAGTTTCTGAATCCTTCATTGTCTCAGTTTTCCCCCATACATGTAAAATATGGCATTAGCGCGGCAGTCTCATGGGAATACTCAAAGTCCAAAATTAGGTAATTTAAGCGATGTCTGGATTTAACACTCTATGGCAGAGGTCGTGTTTCCAGGGCTCAGGACATCTGCATCCTGTTAAGATGCACATCAGTAGGACATCTGCATTCTGCTGAGATGCACTCGGCTTCCTTTGCCATCCACACTTCCTGCCCATGTGGTATCTTTCTTACAATCATCATCCCTCTTGGAATTTAAATGAAACCTTCATGGGAGAGCCCAAATACAAACAGAGTAAGAAATGTTTTAATGTAGTCACCTTGTTAGTTTTCATAGAACACCACAAATGTGTCATAAAATGACTCCTCAGCTAAGAACACTGTCAGCTGTTGGCTAGAGCCTCACTCCTAGGTATTCCACACACTCTCACAACGCAGAGAAGAAAAAGTAATGGTACTCGTTTTTCAACTGTTTTCAACTACATTTATTTGTGTGTTTTATGCGTGTGTGCATGGTGTGTGTGTGTGTGTGTATGTATGTGCGTGCGTGTGTGCACATGTGCAATGGCATGCATGTGAAGGCCAGAGAACAATTTATGAGAATTAGTCCCCTCTTTCTTTACGTAGGTCTTGGGGATTTAATACAGGTAATAAAGGCTAATTCTTAGACAACTCATTTACTCATGGGCTCTGAAATTGGTTAGAATTGTACTAGTAACTACAGACTTTCTTTCTCTCTGTGTCACAAAATCTTTAAGGATTTGTTTGCCTTAACTTGGGAGTGATAACCCAAACACCCATAGCTGATGTTAACTGAGCACTTGCTATTCTAAAGGTTTCATATATCACCTAATCTCCATATGTCTTTGAGGCAGATATCAGCTTTATTTCACACGTGAGAAGAAATAAACAGAGTTGAAATACCTTATGCAAATTCCGTACAACTCTCAGGCAGTAAGGCTGGGATTTGAACCAGGGACTTCCCTTCCTCCATGACAATATTAACCACTCTGTTGGAACACATTAAGGATCATAATAGTGCAGAAATTATAGTCAAAGAATATATGGTAGCACCCATTCAGCAAACAGATTGGAGGGGGAAAAGGAAGAGCTTAGCTCACAGGGAAGCACTGGGCAGAAACAGGTTCTTGTTTCATTCTAGGCTTAGGAGGAACATTCCGTGTCTTCATTTCTTTTCTTTTTAGGTCTGCCAAGTGCAGCTATCACAATACAGGCCAGAAACTGGCCATGTGCAAAAGAGGAGACTCAGTGTTGACCTAGTTGTGGGATAATCACAGTCCACGCTCTGGCTCTCGTCTGATGCTTGTCTTACATGGCCGAGTCAGCTCTTCTCTAAGAAAATCTGAAAAAGCCAGACACTCACTTTCCTAAATACTATAACTGGACGTGAACATGTGACCCAATTCTAGCCAGGGAGCTGTAAGACAAACGCTAGAGAACCCTGGGCAGGATTTCATGGGAGGAGGGGTAGGTGTGGAAGGCCCACCCTCCATGCTAGGCTTCGCATTGCCCTGTGGTACTTGGTTCTGCTGTTTGAGCCAGCCACGCTGACATCACAAGGCAGTGATCAGTGTACAGCGAGCAGCAGAGGAGTGAAGCAGAGGGAATTAAGGTGGCCCAGGGGATGAACTCTGCAAGAAATTTCAGGTTTAACCGCTGCGTTTAGGACCATTCATCCATTTTGTGTTGTTTTATGCAGATGGGAAGCAAGAGGCAAGAGCTGTTTAGTAATTAATGGAATGCAGATAACAGGAGCCTTTTAGCATCAGTGTTTGGAAAGACCCTTCTTTTTCTCATTGAATTAGATTGACACACTTCTGAAAAAAAAATCAATGGGCTACATATGTACAGATCTGATTTTGCTTTTGTTCTTCCATCCCGTGTGGGTCTATATATTTATCCTCATATCCAAGTTCTATGCTGTGTCACGTTAGAGACTATGGTAGATCCTGAGTGAAATTTAAAGTCAAACAGTATGGATTTTCCAAATCTGTTATATGCAGTTCATTTCAATGGTCTTAGATCAGATTTATGTTTGTGCATATTTAGAATGGTCTTCCTAATTTTTCTAGTAAAATCTTCCTGGGGTTTTGCCTGCAGCTAACTTTAATTATATATCAATATGTGGTTAATCGGTATTTTAATGATAATGACTGTGTCTTTTGCCCTTTGCATTCGGGCATCTCTTTTCACTTATTTACAGTGTATTAACATTTAAAGCAACCAACCAAAGTTCTTTTGTTTTTGTTTTTTCAAGACAGGGTTTCTCTGTGTAGCCTTGGCTGTCCTGGACTCACTTTGTAGACCAGGCTGGCCTCTAACTCACAGAGATCCGCCTGCCTCTGCCTCCTGAGTGCTGGGATTAAAGGTGTGTGCCACCACTGCTCGGCAACCAAAGTTTTAGAATATATCTTTCAAGTTGATCACTGATTCATACATTCAACATTACTCTCAATCGTATTGTTTTTAATTTTCATTTCAACCTTGTTACAAGTAGATTTTAATTTCATCATATTGGCCATGTGTATATGTTGGCCAGATTCAGGGGTCACTTCCTGTGGCTTTCTTATGGCTCTAATATACATGATTATGATGACTCTGAAAGCCAGAGGTCTGCTTTTCTTCCTGTCGCTGAGCAAGTGCACAGAGTAGCACTGAGGGCACAAGCTTGAGCAGACAAAATTTGATTGTTCCATATTTAGTATGATGTTACCTGTACTGTAGATATTTCTTTCTTTCTCTCTCCATTTTTTCTTTTTGTAGATTCCCTTTGTCAGTTCAGCAAATTTCCCTCTTTAAAACACATTCTGGAAGGCTTTGCCATGGATAGACATGAACTTGAAAATAATACTTACACGTCTACTGAGATACTCACATGACATAGTTGATTGTGTTGATGGTTTTCAAATGTTAAAAATTAATTCCTGTGGCCCACCCTTTTGCTTCAGGTGTTTCCCCCTTCCTTTGTGATGCAGTGAAGAATCAGTCACTTAAAATTGTTTGTGAGAAACCCTGTCTCAAAAAGCCAAAAATCAAAACCAAAGCCAAAAGCAAAACAACAACAACAACAAAAAAGCTTTTGAGTTTTCTTCATGAGTTTTTTTTTTTATCATAGATACAACAATAATATTTATTTGGAGGATTTGCTTTGACATCCTTGTATAGTCTTTCATGTGTTTAAGAACAGTGCATAGAAATTAAAGTGCTTAACAAATGTTTATGATTAATACCATATTTTTTGCTCATGAAAGGGCAAAGGAAAACTTTAACTGTTCCATGATAATCTATATGTTTCCCAACATTCTTTGCATTGATACCTACTTTTCTTAACATTAACATAGTCACCGGAGCTTTCCTCTAGTTAGTATTAATGTAGCAAATGATGTATATATTTATATTTTCAGTCTATTTCTTATATTTAAAATAGGTTTCTAGAAGGCAACATAAACTTGGACCTTGTCATTTTAGCCATTCTGAGACAACATGACTTTCAATTGGTGTTTTCATTTAATGTAATTATTGTTCCTTTGACAAAGGCCAGCCAACTCTTGTGCCAGCATCACGGAGTTTTTCCACATTCTGGTACTGACTGTGACTCAGCTGAGGGCAGAAGGCTGATCCCCTATAGACCTGTGAGATTTCTCTTTTGTGAGATGCTCTTCCTTCTGCTGCTGGGCTCTGTAGACCCCAGATGTCCTGGTCTCACCTGTGTTGCATCTTCTCAAATCACAGTATCTATTACGGTCTCTGTCTGGGTTATCATCTCTCTTTGGCAATGTTGAAGATTCTATCCAAATGTAGTGGTTATTACCCATATGTAATTTGAGAAATAATTGAGGCTAACATAGGTTACATGAACTGTTCTGGGTCTCACGTCTATAAATGGTGGAGTTAAGATTTGTATTCAAGTCAGTCTGGCCTCAGAGCCCAAGGTTACATCCTCAAAGCAGAATTACTAAGAAATGTTCATGTTAAAAGAAGTACACATTATTTCTGTGTACTGGTGGAATTTTTCTTATTAATTACTGATCTTCCTATCATTAATTTTATGACTAAGTTAGTAATTTCAAGTAGCTAACACATTACAATTCAAAATTCATGCTTCATCAATGGAGTTATGTCAATAAAAAGTTAAATAATTGTTCACATAACAGTTATTTTAATGATTCAGAGCTAGTGCTGTGTGATGATGTCAGCCTTATGGCAGCTTTTACACATGCCAGCCTGGCTGTGTCCATCTGAATTAAGCTTGATTTTGACATCCTCGGGCAACATCACACCCAAAATAAATCACATCTTAACTAAGTGATTTTGTGTGAGGAAAAGCAATAAGGCAATTTTATTGCTTGATATCTCTTGTTTTAAAAAAAACGAGACAGCTCATAAAATTAAAGTTTCTCTAGGAAAGTCGTTTAGTTACAGTCTTTCCTGCTAATTCAACCAGTTTTCCTTCAACAAGAATAACGTAATCGCGAAGGACAGAGAGAGATGAATACTTCCTGGTTCTTCACATTAACTGGAGGGCGGTTACAGTGATGCATCATGAACCAGCTATGACTCGCAAAGTCCATTGCTAGTGTGTAACAGTCTTCACAGAGGTGTGCATTTGTCAGCACCTGTTGGGCAAAGTCCTCCATCAGCATAAAGCATGTGCTTCCCAAGGGTAGAGTGAGGGCATGTTAGTGCGCTCTAAAAGAGGGCTTGAGTCAGAAGTATACACAAAGAAACAAGTGCAATTTAAATTAGTTGGAGTTTTGGCTGCTAAGATGATGTTATAATTCCGTGGACTGTTACAGGAATAATTTAAAGTCAGCAATGATCCAGTCAGTGGTCATGAGCTAATTGATCAACTGTGGGCGTTGATCTTGAAGTGAATGTAACAAATAAATACAAATCTACAATTAAAATGTTGTTTTTCAGGTGGTTTTTGGGACATTTTCTTCAAAACAAAACAAAACAAAACAAAACAAAACAAAAAGTGCAGGGTTGTCACTGCTTTAGAGGTGGTGGTACCTGGGAGAATAGAGGTGACAAATGAGGAGACTAAAGTCTCCTACGATGGCCAGTTTCATTCAGAGGCTCACACAATTTATACCCTGAGGGTGAAGAGCGGTCAACTGAGTGACATTCTCATCAGTCCAAGCTGTATACCATGACAAGGACAAGCCACAAGAGGCAAAAACATGTTTTCCACAGAGACATTTAAAGGATCAGTAAGCAATAATGAGCAAACGGAGGTAAAGTCACTCTTACTGCTACACTTGGGAGGAGCAAGAAAACACACTCCAAGAAAAATTCCATGTTTTGAAGAAACTGAGGCAACATTACTCTGGTCTCCTTTTCTTGAGTTTTCTCATAAGCACTCAGAATTCTTCTCACATGACTGCATTCTTAGACCATGTTCTCACATAGGCCTATAGGATGGCTTAGTGGGTAGAAGTGCTTGCTGCCAAGCCTGATGAACTGAGTTTAGTCCTTAGGGTCCACATGATAGGAGAAAAGAACAGATTCCTGAAAGTGGTCTACTTATGCATGTACACACCCCCTCTCTCTGTGCTCATGCTCATACACACCCTCTCTGTGTACACGCACATACTCTCTGTATATGTGTGCATACACACATACCCTCTCTGTGTAGGCAAATCACTTTCTCTCTCTCTCTCTCTCTCTCTCTTTCTCTCTTCCCCCCTCTCTCACACACACACACACACCACACACACACACACACACACACACACACACACACACACACACACCACACACACACTGTTCCTGGAACAGGATACAGCAGGAAAGCAAGTAACCCTTAAGGTTAATATAATCTGGGCCATGTAGACTGAAGAGGAAACCCTCTAATTAGACAAGACTCCTACTAGGGGGAAGAGAACAACCCACTTACAAAAACTTGGATCCAAAACTTACCCTAGCTAGAAGACCTGCAGGGATAAAGATAGAACAGATAGAGCAGAGATTGAGGGAATGTCCAACCAATGCCTTGCCCAACCCAAGGGCTACCCCATGGAAGAAAGCTTACCTCTGACACTATTAACAATAATCTGCCATGCTTGCAAACAAGAGCCTAGCAGAATTGTCCTCTGAGAGGCTCCACCCAACAGCAGTTTGAAATAGATGCTGAGACTCACAGCCAAACATTGGGCTAGAAAGTCTAGTGGAAAATTGGGGGGAAGGATAAAAGAACCTAGAGGTGACAAGAGCTCCACAAGAAGGCCAACAGAACCAACTAACCAGGGCCCAGAGGGGTCTCTGGAGTCTGAAGCACCAACCAAGGACCATGCATCGACTGGACCTGAGTCCCTTACATAGATGTAGTCAATGGGCAACTCAGGCTTCAGGTGGATCCACTAGTAAGGGGAGCGGGGGCTGTCTCTGACTGGACTCTGTTGACTGTTTTTCAATCACTCCCCACTGACAGATTGCTTTGATAGGCTGCAGGGGAAGAAGATGAACTCAGTCTTGATGCAACTTGATGAGCTGGGGTAGGTGTGGGTGGGTGGGGCTTCCCTTTTCCGAGGAATAGGGAAGGGTAGGACTGGGAAGAAAGGAGGGAGGAGCCTACGACTGGGATGTAAAGTGAATAAATAAATAAATAAATAAATAAATAAATAAATAAATAAATAAATAAATAAATAATTTTATGGGTTAATATAATCCTAGGGTTAATAGGGCCTATGTAATTTGTCCCAAATGAACTAATGGTGGCAGATGCAAAGAATATCTGGTCACCATGAAAGAGTGCTGACACTTTCTTGAAAAGTAAAATTAAGGAAAATTTCTGAGGAGATAGTGGTGGGGAGAGTCAACAGAAAGAAGTGAAGAAGGCTAAGTAAGGCCTGGATGAAACATCCAAGTAGAGGTGTGACACGCTCACCAAGCTTGGAAGAGGTGAGACAAAAGTCATGATGCCAGGAGTATGGTGAAAACCTAAGGAGCCAGGCTCTAAAAATTAGTCCCTAAATGACAAAACAGACTTGAAAACTTCCTGAGCAGAGCTGTGATTGCTGCAGATGGAGCAGACCCACTGTGTGCTAGTGCTGGAGCTGCAGAAGACCTCCCGTATGATGACGCTTAGGCTGGAGCTAGAGCAGACCTACTGTGTGCCGGTGCTGGAGCTAAAGTAGGCCTACTGTGTGTTGGAGCAGGGCAACAACTGTGTGTTGAGGCTTTGCCCTATAAATATATACTATGGTTCTTTGTGTGAATAACACCTGATACTTCTTTTATGTGATTTAAAAAATAATTTTGCGATTTTGCTCCCACAGGGCTGTGTAGTTAACAGTCACAGAACACCTTTTCGGAGTTTCACACACCTGGCCATCATCTTCTGTCCCTGGTCACTTGTCACATGTGTTCCATTATCTTGTCAGAGCTTCTCTTACTTACAAAGATAACTGTTGTTGACACTGGCTGTAAAAACCAGACATCTGCATGGCTTCCGAGAGTCTGCCTGTCAAAGGCAGCTGCTGTTTAGAAACAGTCTTGCTGGAAAATTAAATACGATGTAGACATAAGTATTTTGAAGAATTGAAACAGTTCCAAATTTATGGCCACTCTCAGCACTAAAGCCTTCTGTCCCAGCTACAGTAACGCTTGGCTGTGTGTCAGGGTTCCTGAGCCCTTCACACTCTGCCTTTGCTGGTAGCTGCCATCCCGTTGGTATTCTGGGCTCTAACCACCCTTTTTGTTCTTACCCCAGCATTTTGAGTTATCATTTCTTCATATGGTGTGGGACAGACTTCTTTAAGATCTTCCATGCTCACTTTGCACTGACTATACCAGGACATGTTGTTCAATAGAAGGTACTTCCCCTTATATTTTTATTTGACCTCATGGTATTTATATCAATCGCAAATTTCAAAACATTTGCATATCTTTTCATATTTGCTACACATTTCCTTTCCTTTAGGTATGCGATCCATGAAGATAAGAATTAGCTTCTGTGTGTGTGTGTGTATGTGGTTTTTTTTTTTTTTTTTTAGTTTTGTTTTTTATTGTGTGTTTTTAATGAATTTTTCTGGACACCTGAATCCAACCATGACTGTGGTAAAGGCTCTGCCTCACCATTATGCTTTTAAGCCTCAAGCCTTCTGACAATAACTCGTCCTTATTATGGCCTGAGAGCTGCCATGATGGTTGAGAGCTCCAATCTTCCCATGACTGTCTCGGGCAGTCTGTGGTCCTGGCAGTCCACTCTGATTTCCCCTTAGTTCATAAAGAGCTGAACCTTGGGGATTACGTGGAGTTCTAGTGAGCATGCTCTTGGCTGCGTGCCTTCCTTTCAGAGTCTTGTTGCTGATACATGGCTCAGGGGTCTCTTCCCTTCGGGCGACTGGATCCATTGGATGGCTCTGAAGGTTCTGCCATTGCCCAATAGCATTTACCTTTTCTGGTCACCAACTGTGTCTGGGTGTGGGTACCACAGTTTGCCTTAGGATTTCTTTACAGCGACTTTCCAAAGCTCCTCTTTGCTCTGTTTCTGCTATTGTCTCATGCAGCTCTCGTGGCTTATAAATCTCACAATGTTAACGTGATTCCCAGGAGTTATTTACTGCCAACTTACAACTAGAAAATTCTCTTTTTTTCTTTGCCTTTGGTTTCCCATGTCATGGCTTTTTCATTTCTTCCTGTTGATCCATTGTGTCTTATCCTGTGCTTGTGAAGAATTCCCCTGTGTATCCCTTCCAGGGCACATACCCTGTCTCCTAGCTAGTGCTCTCATTCTGTATCTAAGTTCATTTTTACTTTTTTTTTTTTTTTTTTTTTTTTGAGAGATGGTTTCGCTAGATTATTTTCTGGGTTGACAGAATTGTTTTCTTTCAGCGACTCACAGATGACACCTCGTTGTCTTTCACTTTTCATAGTTTCTGACAGGAAGTTTGCTCTCTACTCATCCATTTCCTTTTGTTTATGACACACCTCTCCCCTGGCAGCCGCTAGATTTCTTCTTTATCTCTGTCTCATTGCGGTCTGCCTGCCATGTTCTGTATGTTTTCACTCATTTTAACTTTACTTTTACTAGGTGTTTATCTTACCCAAAGTTCTTTGGATTCTTGGTTGGATATTTTGTAAGTTTCTTTTAATATAGCTTCTTTCTCTTCAATTCTTTCTTCTGTCCGCCTCTCCTTTTCTCATCTTCTCTTGTGGCTCTGGGAACCTTTAATAGTTTCTGACAGCTCAATGCTTGTTCTGTCTTCCTCCTTCTCCACTTCCCATCAGCGAGACTGGCATGTGCTCATCTGTCTTTAGGGTAAGTGATTTTTAAAAAACAAATGTATCAATGAGCCTGTATCTACACTTGATTCTAGCTGACAGATCCCATCTCATATATTTCACCACTCCCTAGCTATATTTTTTTTAATTTTTGCTTCTTTTAATTTTTACTCAATGGTAACATCAAGTATAATAGACTTAAAAGTAAGGAAGTACTAATTACACTAAAATATACCTCTTATGTTGGGTCACTGGTGTGGGTATTAGGCTCTGTTTTCAATATATATAGTCTTCAGTTTCTCTAGTGTTGGCCACCGTTGCTACTGCTCAAGACAAAGGCTATAATAACAGCGTCTGTACCGCTTTCCCAGATGTCTGTTGTTCTTTCTCAGGTGTGTGATGTTTGTCTCCATGCTGTGGCCTCTCACCATGTGGAGATACTGCTATTTGTCCTTCAGTGGTGGGGCCCATAATGAGAACAGTGGAAGCTTCTACCAGTCTTGGACTGGTGCTTAGCTGTGGCTTCTGGCTTTCACACTGTCTGGGCTTCTTTCTATGGTAGTCAAGCTCTGTCTTTATTTGAGATTAATCTTGGGGAAAATGTTCTAGTCCTTTCCCAAGGGTTAGCAGAGCATCCCCAGTGCTTAGTCCTGGAATAGGATCCTTTGGACAATATAATTCTCTGCCTTCTCCCGAGCATGGACATGTGTGCTGTAGGGCAGCCTCCATCGCAGCAGCTCCTTTTATGTCTTTAGAGATTATGTGCTCAGTTCTGCATTCCTTACTGGCACAGAGATTTTACCTCAGAGAATGCAGACATAAAGGTTCATGATATTTCTCTCCAGTAATCACCACAGATAGTCCTGCCCTGAGGGGCTGGGGCTGGGGCTGGGGTTTAGTTCTGCCACATTCTCTCGTGAGCACCCTGTAAAAGTTCATGATGGTAGAGCCAGGGGCTTCTGGTGAGCAAGAGGAGACACCACTGTCTGGAGCTCTCCACTCTTCCACACCAACATGTTAGCTGTGCCATTCAGCAACCAGGGAGAACTGTGGCTAATTATGACTACGTGTGCACACGGTAAGCACCCTCTACTGTCATGGTTTGCCATGAACTAAGAGTCTACATGTTCGATCTCCTTGTGTCTCTTTGGAATTCAGTTGACCTGAACACTCTTCTCATAGTACTTTGATCAGCGACCAAAGCTCAGATTTTTGTCCTTTCTAATTTTTCTTGTTAGCATTTAAGTTAGCATTTCAGAAAGCATACTAGCCTGCTTTCTTTCTTGTTTTAATGCCCTTTGAACAAATGAAAGGGAGCCCAGGAAGTGCTAAGATTGGTTGTATTGTTTGTGGTAGCTCTGACTTCTTTCCCCATAGGACCTATAGTCTAACAGGAGAGGTCGTAGCTTCCTAAACCAGTGTCAGTCAGTTCACACTTAACGCACGCTCCTGTTTGTAAGGCAAGGTCAGAGGTCAGCTTGAAAGGTTGGGCTTTACCTATCCTGTGAAGCACTCATTGTCCTTCTATGGAAGAGCAGAAACAGGTTTCTCCAGGATGTAATAATGCTATAACGCAGGGACAACGCACAAACTATCCTCTTCAAAGGCAATGGAATCAAGGGCATTAAACATGACAAAGATCATTTCTGGTTAAAGAGAACGGGTGTTTTCTTAAAGATTATCACAACCTCATGGTAAGCTTTCAAACTTGATCATGCCTATATTATTTTGCAAAGCACAGTCATATTATTTTGACTCATAAAAGCAGGATAAGCACTTCCCGTTGGAATAAACTTAGGAGAAACTGTAAGACTAGAGGTGTCTGTTTTGGGGGACAGCCGTGTTAAGTTTGGGCTAATAGGCAAAGATAACCATCACACAGCATGAGGCATAGATTCTAAAGTGGTAATTGGAATGCACTAACCGGAGAATGAAGCCTTCCGGTCTAGAGCTGAATTAAAAGAAGGCGACGGCTGCAAATGAATTCTGCCTCTATCACAAAAGTACATGGAGAGAAACTCATCCCTAGAGGGGTGTTCCCCAACTGTATGGAGGGATTGTATGGAACAAAAGAGTCTTAATAATAATGAGCAATAATCGGCTATTACAGCTGACCTTTCACACAGAATTCCCCAAGGACTTAATGCACGTTGAATATTGCAGCAATATGAAATAGTAAAGAGGATTGTTAGGCCTAGAAACTATTTCAGACAGTGGCAAGACCCATAAACTGTGGCTGAGGAAGATTGTAAAGGTCATCCAGGGATTACAGAACAAATGCCCTCAGGTGTGGGCTGGGAGTATATTCATAAGTGGCTCTGGTCTGCAGTACAACAACCAAGAAATCATGAGTTCTGGGTGCCCTGTGTAAAGACCTTTAAATTTGAGTATTTTTCAAAGCCCTTTCAGTTAAATTACATGTACTTTTAGACTCTAAAGGTCTCTCTTTCCCTGCCATGTCTTTGACAGTGACGTGTTTGTCAGTGAGGTATCTGAAAATTTCAATTTCATACTTGAATCCATATACCTTGACATGGCATATAGTCAACTCTTTCAGGAAATATTTACCTACCAGCTAAAAGCTGAGTCTAAGTCCTATGATCTCTATCGAGATCTTTTGCAGCTTAGAGTACCACTAGGCCCCAAATCTCTCCCCAGCTTAATAAATTATCAGAACCCCACTCAGATAACACTCCTGGAGTCACAGCATGGTTTGTCGCTTGCAGGAGGCTCCGAAAGCTCACCCTGGCCATGAAACAGGCCTCTCTCCACTTCTGCAAGGCTGTCTTAGAGACAATGTGGGTAAGGAATTAAATCAAGACGCTCTCCTCCCCTTCTTGTTTTGTCCTTTGGAAAATATTAACTAAAGAGGACACATTTTTAAGTGACAGGATTTTTGTTTATCGGGCAGTAGGAGGAGAATTTGAATTGCCTATTGATTATACTAACAGCAGCATACAATATTATCTACAGGAAGAAGGGGCAGCCTCCGAGAACCAACAGTTTGTAAACACTGTAGGGAAGAAAACAGGTAGACATATGGTCACCAAGCCATTTTCTCTCTTCTGGGAACTAGGCACAGTTTCTGGATGTGGGAAAGTATGTGATACAAAAATCCTAGACTTAGAAGGATAATATGCTTGTAAGGGAGGTGAGATAATTCATTTTCTTAATGACCAGTATCTGAAAAGGCAAAACTCATATTTGCTCTCATTATCTACAAAGTAAACATGATCGTTCAGAGGAATTTAGCTGTGTGGTTTCAATAAAGTAAATAACCAAGAGTTGAACAGATTTTCTGATATTTTTTTCTTGAGATTCATTAATATTCAGTAGATGATTAATGATGCACTCTGATTTAGCTCCTTAGGCACTGAGCTTATTTTTACAGTAACAAAATGTGTTTCTTTTATTTGATACTGCGCAGTGTAAAGCTTGCTTATTATTTGCTTTCTCTTTGAAGCCCCTTTGCAAATTCTTATCGTACTGTATGTGGACTTAATTTTAAAAAGTGTGTTATACATGTTCCAACATAGAATGAATAAGGCGCTATATTTTAATAACTTAGACAAATGTAAAGTTCAAGTAAATTTGCAGATTCAATATATGAAAAGTATGAACACAACATTTAATAAAATATAAATGATACTTTGCATTGTTTTGCTGACAGTTTTGGTTGACACATGAGGGAGCATTGACTGTATCATAGCCAAGCATTTTATGCTACTGGGCATCATACAGCAACTCAGCTGCACACAATGTCTCCCATCTCAAACTAAAATCATCCTGGCACATTCATAGAGCCCCTTGGATTGTCTCACAATCTGCAGTGTAAGAATGTACAGGACACAGCTTTTGGAACTTGTTCAGTGTTTCACACTAATAGAGATATATTTTAAAGGAATGTAAGTGTATGTAACTAAATAGACATGAAAATAAAGCCAATATATAGCATGCATTTTAACCTAGATAAACCATTAAAAACAAAACAAAAAAAAGCTTAAACTTTCTTTTTTTTTTTTTTCCTCTCCCCTAGAAAGGGTTTCTCTATGTAGCCCTGGCTGGCCTAGACCCACTTTGTAGACCAGGCTGGTTTCGAACTCACAGAGATCCGCCTGCCTCGGCCTCCCCGAGTTCCATTTGTTTTCTTTTAGTGAAAGGTTTTCTCATGGGGTCCAACCATTGGGATGGATTCTAGTAGCCCCTCTATTCAGTAACTGTTAAGTTAGTTAAGTGTAGGAATGAGCTTCACGGACCCTGCTCGGAAGTGCCGTCTTTCGCCCCCGAGAGTCCACTATGCTTGCGTGGGCTGTCATTTCGCTCAAGAAAAGTCTACGGGCAGAAAGGCACGCTGAGGTAGATGGGTTCGTTCGTAGTCAATTGCTCAGCCTGAGGAGGGTTATCCTGGGAAATCAGCTCTAATCTGGTGGGCTGATAACATCACCATAAGGTTCCATATTAAGTTTTGTCTTCCTATGACTGCAGCCATGGCTGACCTGAGAGCTTTTGCAGGTTAAAAACAACAGTATCCACTCAAGTTTGTGATGGGAAAGGTGTAAGACTTTGCAGCTAGCGTTACCTCTTGTGAGTTGATGGGGCCCTTGAGGCCAACTCTAGCTCAGTCCACTTCTGAGGCTTTAGGTCAAATGCTTAGCTTAAGGTGGCATCTTAGGGTTAGGTCATGTTCACATCTCTTTCAGAATGTGTAGTAGAGTGAGTTTCTTTGTATGTTGCTGAGCACTCTCTGTCTCTCTCTCTCTGTGTCTCTGTCTCTGTCTCTCTCTGTGAAAAGTTTATGGTTATTTGGTGAATAAGGAAGACAAAAATTGCTGGAGCTCTTAAAATGCCTAGAGGTTTTGCTGTCTAGAAATTTTGCTTCTGTAATATTTCATATAACTAAACATGTCTTTGTGAATTTTAGGTTATCATTTTTATCATTACCATTATGTTGCCTTGTATTTATTTTAAAATGTTCTTGTCATAATGGAGTGGGAAGGACAGATGCATTTCCTCAAATCATGAAGCTGTTAGAAAGGAGAAACTAAGCTGGGCATGCTGGCGCAGGCCTTTGATCCCAGCACTCGGGAAGCAGAGGCAGGTGGATCTCTGTGAGTGCGAGGCCAGTTTGGTCTACAAAGCAAGTCCAAGGTATCAAGTCTCTTCTTGGTAGCCTGCTATCCTTCTTCTGAGTATATACAGGGGGAAGAGGTCCCCCTCAGTCACAGTCATAGGGGAGGGGAGGAGGGGGAAAATGGGAGGGAGGGAGGAATGGGAGGATACAAGGGATGGGATAACAATTGAGATGTAATATGAATAAATTAATAAAACATATTAAAAACAACAACAAAAAAAACCAAAGCAATTCCAGAATAGCCAAGACTACAAGAGAAACCCTGTCTCAAACAACAACAACAACAACAACAAAAAACAAACCAAACCAAAGAAACAACCAAACCAAACCAAACCAAACCAAACTGCTCTATTCAGGGTAGGGTGTGTCCAGCAGCTTGTACCGGCATTCTGTTCTCTTCAGATTCTCTCTGACTGACTTCTTAAAATGTTCTCCTCCGACTACATCTTTAGTGCATCGAGAGTGGTTATTGCTGAACAAACCAACCAATGTTTTCTTTATTTTAAAACTTATTTTATCAGAATTGAACCCAGAAATTTCTAAACTTTAAATTGAAGATATTTTATAGAGAGTGGGATTTTAAAAATTTAACTATTGTATAGAAACATACAATTTAATTAGAGTTAGTTAAATATGTTTTGGGGGAGGGCTTGGTTGTAACTCAGCTTCAGGAGACCTGTCTAGGATGTTCAAGTCCCTGGATTCTCTATTCATCATGGGAAACTCGAAAGCAAGCAAGCAGACACGCCACCTGCTTGCTAGTACTTACAACCAACTGTGGTTGGCCTTGTCGTCCTCGGGCAGCTTCCTCAGTAAAAACCAACTGAACTGCTGCATCTGCTACATCAAATAAGAAAAGTGCCTGTCAAATTGAATTTGGAGGTAGTCCTGAGAATAAGCCCACTGTTGATGTAAATTTAATAAAAACACTTAAAATGTGAAAGTGGGACAATGATGTGATAAGCCTTTGTTTATTTATCATATTCCAGATTCATTCTCAAGTGAGATTTTCTTTAAAAATTACATTAATGAGCAAGAACCATATGGCTCGCAATAGAGACACCACAAGAGTGGCATAAATCCAGCTGTCCAATCCAGCACATAAGCATGTTTTATTTGTGCCTTAATTGTTTTCTGTAAGAGAATTTCCTTATGTGTTAAGTATACACAAAGCATTTCATTTTCTATTTTATGGTTAATAATGGACATTCCATCATCATTATTATTTTACACGTACACGGCACCTTTCTTTTGGGCAATTCATATAATTTACAACCACATCACAAGACCATTTGTGTAAATATTTTGCATGCCTGGTTAACAACCTTGAAGCTTGCCATGTGTTCACATTCACAGAGTTATGAATAATTTAAAGGCGGTCAAATTGAGATGAAATGGATTTTATTGATTTTATTTTTTGTTTACTTAAACCATGGGACTAGGGAGTAGATGGAGAGGGAGCTAAAGAGTAAGAAAAATGTCACAAACTAGCCTCAAAAAAAATTTTTTTGACCAGTTGTATGTAATGTATTGGTTAGGGAATACAACAAAAGGAAAAACAGTCAGGAAAGATTTTAAAACACCATTCTCTGAGTCAGCGTAATGAATCTACACAACTGCTTTCTTGCTTGTAAAACACCCAACACTTTCAAGTGTAGGATGTGCAGAGCTGGGAGCTGGAAAGCATGGCTTCCCAGATGAGCAGGCCTATGGTTGGTATTCTTGAGTGTCTAGAAACACAACTGCTTCTCAGCTCTAGAGCGGAGCGTTGAAAGAGAATTGCTAGTGAGATTTTCAGTCATGGCCTCTCATGACTCAGCATCTGTGTTTTCCAGTGAGGAGACCAGATCACTCATTCTGTAATGGAACATGTCGTTTATTTAAACACGGGCATCTCTTAGACCATTCATCTTTGCTCTCACTGCTGAGGTTTAGAATGATAGCATGTTGGAACTTGGGGAAAGCACAGAGATGGAGAGATTTGGATTCAGTCTGGATTCGGTTTGATGTGTGGTGAAAAAAGGAAAAATTTGGAGTAGAAGATATTTGAGATCAAACGGTTCAGAGTCATCATCAGGTTTTCTATTTGCATCAACTATAACCCTTCACATCCAGGATAGTCAGGTTATGAGGGACCAATATCTTGTACGCCCCCTTTTTTTTTGGTCAACCAATGCTCAATGAGCTTCCTTAGGAATTAATTAATGGTGTCAAATTTTCTCTTCATTTCAAACTAAGTTGTTTTCACCAAAGAAATACACACACCTTTTGTCCTACTTAAATACCAACACCACAGCTCAAATCTTAGATCAAAGTTGCCATCATATATTATTTCTTTTAAATTAATAGGTTCTTAAAACATCTAAAATCTGCTCCCACACTGCATATGCCACACCACCTCTAGCGTCTCTTGCTATATCATTTTTCTTACCCGTCATTTTGCTTCTGACACTGTCAACTGCATCCTAACTTTATAACTTTGTGCTGTGATTTTTCTGTTGTCTATGATTCATTTCCTTATTATTGTAGCCCTGTAGTTACTAACATGGTAGTGCTGCACCCTCAACCCTCCTGAATATTTGCTATCTCCAGTCAGCTACCCCAAAGGAGCAGAAATACTTTATCTACACTTTAACTTGTACTCTTAGGTACAGGGCACTAAGAATATAAGTAATGCTCAACACCTTTAGTAAGTATATTCATTAATTATGAAAAAATAAATTAAAGTGTAGCTGATAAATGTGGAAGAACTTTGCATCCATCTTCATAATCCTAACCACAGCCACCCACATTAATACACAAAAGCAACTTTTATTCTAAATTTCTTTGGGTTTAAATTACACCAGTAAACCTCCATGGCTTCATTTTTTGGAGTGATAGGATTAAAACTATGATTTTATTTAATTAATAGTTTCTGGTCCCATATTATCTCTTGATAACAGTCTTGTTTTATTTTGCTAAGATTACAGTTGAACAAAATAACTGAATTTCCTTGTTTCTCATGTAGTTCTCATAGCATATGCATATCTGTGCGTGCAGTTACTACCTTTTGTAGCACCTTTAGCTAAAGTTCAGGTCTGTGTCTTTGTTCCTAATTGCTGTGACTTGGACATTATCTTTCCTCCTGCTCCATGTACCATAAGCTTGGTCCTCAGGGCACTGGTATTAGTAACTAGAGGGTTCTTTCAGAGCCAGGGTGCAGAGCGGTGGTTCTCAACCTTTCCAATGCTCAAACCCTTCAGCTCAGTTCCACACGTGGTGGGGACCTCCAGCTATAAAATTATTTCATTGCTACTTCATAACTAATTTCGGTACTGTTTTGAGCGGTAATATAAATATCTGTGTTTTTTCAATGGCCTTAGGTGACCGCTGCAAAAGGGTCATTCAACCCCCAAAAGTGGTTGTGACCCCCAGTTTGGTATCTGTTATTGTAGAAGATCTTTGATTCATCTGAGGTCTGCCCTTGGAAGAGATTGCAGACACTCTGTCTTGCTCACTGACTTACGGCCTGGAAATCTGCTCCGTTTTCACACACATATCCACTGTGAAGTGGCACATGTGAGAGGGTCCTCACAAGAGCTGGATAGAGGCCAGAGTCAAGCCCTTGAGAAATTTTTAGATTTATGGGTGAAAAAAAAACTTGTTTTATTTTTTTCCCATGAAGTTATCTTGTCTCAGGTTCATTGCAGCAACAGAATCTCAGGCAGCTTACTAGAACACATGAGAGTCATTACATGTACCAGTGGCATTTATTAAATTCCTCGCCTCAGCATCTGTTCAAAAATCTCCTTATATCATTTGGGCAATTTTATTGCTTCATAATATTTTTACAATCAAGGCTTAACTTAATGATTTTCTCTTACATTAGCCAAGGAGTGCCTTCTTCCCTACACTCCTCACTCAGCAATCTTACACTGTGGTCATCTGAGTCATGCACAAGAGCAGAGGCTGCCCTGTGATTTAAGTTTCTTTACCTGATATATGGCAGTTTCTGTTTTCTTTCTGCCCTTTTATACATTGTAGAGACCTCTCCTGCATGCTTCATACTTTTATAATGTTAGGACTGTATAATACTTAAATGTTTTCAGAACAAAAGAACTAGACACTGACACTGGATCAGACCTGACAGGATCCATTCCTCTCAGCATGCTGGACACTGACATCCTGCATCCTTCATGTTCCAGCACCAAGTGCTTCAGTTGCTGTGCCTCATCAGAACAGGACAGCTCCCAGGACAGCTTCGAGGAAAGTGTCTGATCCCAATTGGTCTAGTATTTCAGACTGTCCCAAAGAAGACTTCTATTAAGCCTGGAATTTCTCAACATTTAGAAACTGGACCACAAATGCTATTCCTAGTTGTTTAACCATTTCCCCCAATTGTATTTGTTCCCCTACAAAGATATTATTCATCCCAAATCAGCCAAAAGAAGCCTTAAAAAGAGAACATTGACCTATTTTACTCAAGGGCGTTGGGTAGGGTTTTGGTTGTTCTCTTGGGATATGTATATTTATTCTCATTGGGAGTTAGTTATAAGTTATTATTGGTCTTATTCAGAGAGAAAACAAGGTTGGACTCAGGGATTTCTCTCTTTTCCTTTATCTTTCTGTCTTGTGTATGGAGATAGGAGTTGAAAAGAAAGGAGGGGAGAATATAGAAATATATTAGGATGACAGGACAAAAAGTAGATTATTGAACCGCCTCCTCAACTTAAGGCCTTAATTGCTACTCACAAACATGGTTATTTTTAATTCATTGGTATAGAATTTTGTATATTGATGCAAAATAAGTTCAATTTTGATACATTGGTATAGAATTCGAATTTAAGATTATTCTTCACACACATTAAATGTATTGCTACTCTAATAGGAGGTAGTGTATCCATACAACTGAATTATAATACAAGGTTTACTTCCAATACTTTGAAGGTGCTATTGTAGGCTGTTTAGGGTAATTAAGTAATACAAGTTAAGTGTTAGTTGATCAAAGCATGGCCATGTCAACTACTAGTCTAGTTTCATCACAAGAATATACATCTAGTGCTTGCTTCGGTAGCACGTATACTAAAATTGGAATGATACAGAGAAGATTAGCATGGCCCCTGCACAAGGATGACATGCAAATTCATGAAGCATTCCATATTTTTCTATGGAATACTACACACTATTAAAAACAAGGAATTCTCGAAATTTGTGGACAAATGGATTGAACTAGAAATGACCATAATGAGTGAGTTAACCCAGAAGCAGAAAGAGTCAAATGTAATATACTCACTTATATCTGGACACTAGCTCAAGGGGCATGTCCTATGAAAGTCTTCACTTACCAGGAAAGTGGGTCAGAGGATAGGACATCCTATTGGAACTTTAGGTGAGAGAAGCATGGGAGAATGGAGAAATACAAGGATCCAGAGGGTCCTAGAAACCTACAAGAAGAACATTATGACAGGCGGATCTGGGCCCAGGGGTCCTGCTCAAACTATCGCACCAGCCAAGGACAATACATGCAGTAAACTTCGAACTTTTACCTTGATCTAGCCAATGGACAGGACATTCTCCACCATTGAGTGGAGAGTGGGGACTGACTTTCACACGAACTCTGGAGCCCCATATTTAACCATGTCCCCTGGATGGGGAGGCCTGGTGGCACTCAGAGGAAGGATAGCAGGCTACCAAGAAGAGACTTGATATCCTATGACCATACATAGGGGGAGGAGGTCCCCCTCACTCACAGTCATAGGGAGGGGAATAAGGGGAAAATGGGAGGGAGGGAAGAATGGGAGGGAAGGGATGGGCTAACAATTTAGATGTAATATGAATAAATTAATAAAATATATTATTAAAAAATAAAAAATAATAAAAAACACACTAACAGAAAGAAAAAAGAATATACATCTAGGTTTAACAGATAGATTGGATTCTATAGATAGATAAGGGTGAAATAGATAATGTCTTCAAAAACCTCAGAGTTCTACAAAATATGGCATTTAATTCCCACCAGCAATGAAGGAGTGTTCCTCTCTCTCCACATCCTCACCAGCTTGTGGTGTCGCTTGAATTTTTGATCTTAGCCATTCTGATGGGTGTAAGATGGAATCTCAGAATTGTTTGGATTTGTGTTTTCCTGATGACTAAGGAGGTTGAGCATTTCTTTAAGTGTTTCTCAGCCATTTGATATTCCTCTGTTGGGAGTTCTCTGTTTAGTTCTGAGCCCCATTTCTCAATTGGGTTATTTGGTTTGGTGGTGTTTAATTTCTTGAGTTCTTTATATATTTTGGATATTAGGCTTTTGTCAGATGTAGGGTTGGTGAAGATCTTTTCCCAGTCTGTAGGCTGTCACTTTGTTCTGTTGACGCGTCTCCTGCCTTACAGAAGCTTCTCAGCCTCATGAGGTCCCACTTATTAATTATTGACGTTAAGGCCTGGGCTGTTGGTGTTCTGTTCAGGAAGTTGTCTCCTGTGCCAATATGTTCCAGGCTCTTCCAACTTTTTCTTCTAACTGATTTAGTGTCTCTGGTTTTATGTTGAGGTCTTTGATCCACTTGGACTTGAGTTTTGTGCATGGTGACAAATATGGGTCCAATTGCATTTTTTTACATGTGGACATCCAGTTAGACCAGCACCATTCATTGAAGATGCTATCCTTTTTCCATTGAATAGATTTGGCTTCTTTGTCAAAATCCAAGTGACCATATGTGTATGGATTCATATCTGGGTCTTCATTCAATTCCATGATCAACCAGCCTATTGCTGTGCCAGCACCATGCTGTTATAAGTACTGTTGCTGTATAGTACAGCTTGAGATCAGGTATGAAGATTCCTCCAGAGGATCTTTTATTGTCCAAGATTGTATTAGCTATTCTGGGCACTTAAAGATGTTTTTATGATTTTAAGGATCCTTTGGCAATAAGACAGATTAACTCCTGGCAATATCCAGCCTACCTCAGAGAAGATGATAAGTATCAAAGAACTTCCTTATGGAGATGGCTTTAAATGTGGCAAATAAGGCACTGGGGACAATGCCCTCATTTCTGCAACAGACAGAATTCTTCCTTGGATGAGGAAGAGTTGACAGCCAAACTCTGCCAAAACAGAGTAAGCAAGCCCTGCATAGTTCCTGCTTCACAAATATGTCTGTCAGATATATTGAGCCAGAAGATTGAAGATGATGCTCCAACATTATAGAGAGTTTTGGGTGACTGTCTAGGCAACAAACTGTCTCTGTCATTTTCTCATTTTGGAAGCTGCTATCCTGCATGTCATGTTTACTCAGATAATTAATTTTATTCCTTCTCAAGTCTCTGATGGGATTGAAGACCAGACAGTTGTTTAGTTTTACAATTAAGCGAAGCTGTTTAGGGGTTAAGATGGTTTTAGGTCTAGATAGACGTTTTAAGTTGATAATGACGAGATATGATAGATATTGATTTACATTCAGAATTTTAGATGCACCAAGATAGGAAGCATGTTTTCTCCAAGATTGCCAAATACAAATAGGCAAAACACTATGAATGTAACATTTATATAATTTCTAATGGTTTTGTGATTCTACTTGCTGTATGTAGCTTTATGTATATATGTGTAATAATATAAATGTATATGCAAAAGTAAAAAAAAACCCTATAGTTGATTTTTATCCCTCACATTTTCAGATAAAATAAAAATAATGTGTGCAATAACATTATTATTTTGCTGAGTGATTGTAAATTATATTCTTAGATTATAACAACACAATTAGCAATTGATCAAAGTAAACAATAAAACAATAAGAAGTTTTGAGCATCTGTCATTGCTCCAATGCATGATATAAATTACCACATTTATTCTGAAAGAAAAATAGTCAGTAATAATGAAACTGCACCCCCAATTGCTCATAATTACTTATAAACATTCTATTATTTATTACATACTCATTTTATAGCCACTCCTTTTCAATTTTCTGTTTGTTCATTAGCAATGAGCTTTTAAAGTCCTTCACTTGAAATAAATAATGATATTGATTTTTCCAAATAGTATAATGGTCTGTTTGAATTATGGGTACGCTGTAGTTATCTTGTCTCGTTCTGCTTACAAGCCTTGCTTTAATCCCTTGTCCACATTCTCAGCCATCAGAAAGGCTGTCACCAAGCCCAGCTTTAAAGTCTTCATGATACTTTATGTATAGGTGTGCTGTTGGAAAGGCACATCTAACTTCAGGGTTGGGGGAGGCAATTTCGCATTACTGTGCTCAAAAAGAGATTACTTCAGGTATGACGAATATAAATGACAATATGAATCTGGCTTGAAAATCATATAACATTATCCAATTTTATAACAATAGAGTAATTGGAAGACTCTAGAGGCAAGTTCTGAGAAGATCAATAACATTGCACAAAAATAAATTTCAATATAAATGCCATCATATTTGAGAAGCATTATTAAATCAAATCCATGCCACATTTCAGTCCTCAGAGCATTAATACTATAATCTCAATGGCTGAAGGACCTAAACTGGCTATAGATGAGCATTATGAGGAGGCACATTCAGCAAAACATAACAATATGGAGATGGCTTCTGAGTCTTTTGCTTTAATTTGTGTCACTTCTGAGATATAGATATGGACTCAACAATTAAGAAATAAATGACTTTAGCGCATAGTATCAAGTTATATGCAGGTTCTACTTGGAAAAACATCAGCATGTGAAGATCTTTGGAGATGTTTTAGGAAAGTCTTTAGACATAACCTTAAAGTGAAAATCATCAACGGAAGGCAACATGCTACTCATGCTACTTTAAAATAATTGTAATTATATCATTTCCCCCTTTCTGTTCCCCACTCTACCCTTTCTCATGCTCTCTTCTTGCTCCTTCTCAAACCCAGAACCTCCGTTTTATATATATATATCATTTCAGAAGAGATGGTGTAAAGATTGTAAGAGCCAGAGAAACAGGAAGTCTGGTGCAAGATTGCATCCCCTGGAAGTTATCAAGGCTGTATTCGTGAAGTCTCATTAACATGCTTAACCTAAACAAGACCTGAGACCCAAAGGATGATGACAACACAATGGAATGTTAACATGGAAGGGAGAGCAGCGGTCAAATAGTTTTGACCCTGCAAGCTTTTCTACCTCTTGGCACTGACATTAAGATCATACATAAATCAAAGAAGCTCAATCCAACGTTGTCTTAAGTTTGCCAATATTCTCATAGCAGAATGTGTCTGTAGTAATTTCCAGACCTGTTTTGTGAGATAACCATTGAGGAGCTCAAAGGATGCACTTGTGGCAAGTCTGTGTATAAAGGCAGGATGCGCCTAACTTACAATTTTAGCTCTTGGGGGACAGAGGCAAAGAGACTGCTAGGAGGCTATCCCAGGACTCAGTGAGGTTCAGCACAGCCTGGACTACAGAGCCAGACTTATCTCAGAACAGCAACAAAAATGTGTTTTTCCCTCCCTGTGTAGACACAAACCAACCCCTCACAGTGACTAGGTTCTTAGAGCCCTCTGTAATTAGAGAGGCACAAATGAGGCTGTTCTGTGGTCCTCTTTTTTACTGATTTATGCAACTTCCTTTGTGGGTCATCTTATGAATTTAATGCCTGGATGTGGATCTAGTAGATGAAGTCAATTTTCTAGTAAGAAAAAATGTAATTAGTTTTTTTTTAAATAACATAATTCTGTAAATATTCCAGGGCTTCTGTTTACATGAAATATGGCAGTGGCTACATTATCACCAAGCTTTCTAATGTATATCTTCCTTAGGATATTATTTTACTTAACACATAAACTAACTTATCACTAGGGAATTAGTTTCCTTTGAGTTGTTGCTGCTTGGAAAAGAGACATATGGTTGCATGCATTTAAATTCTTCATTAAAAATGTTTACAGGAGAGGAAAAGTAATATACGCTAAAATGGCAAACATTATAGAGGGTTGTGGAATTCAGCTCCAAAGAATTTTATATCATCATTTCACTACTTAGAAATAAACATTATGTCTAAATAACTTGTTTATACAAACTACAAGTAGCTCACTTCCCCAAGTAACTATTTAAGTTGAAACTGTTCCCCAAACATTTAGTTATTCTAATTTACAAGGATACAGAGAGCATGTGTATTTAATCATATTATTATAAAGAATTTTAAAGACAAAAAGCATGCTTTGTTAGCATTTTATTGCTTTAGTTGAGAAGGCATGCTTTGCTTCATTTTGTTGTCTGTGATTTAAGGTGGTTGTATCTATTTTCAAGAATTAATTTTATATTTATGTAGGGTTTGATTTTGTGTTCAATCTACCTTATTAGTCTTCCCTGGCAATTTGGGTGCTGTTTATTATGAAGTACACAGTGGTGTCTATGATGTCCCTTCTCCTAGTGTCTGCCTGGTACATCCCTGCTCACACACAAACCAAAATGCAAGAAAGTACAGCAAAACTAGTTCAGTAAATAAGCTGCTTCCAAAGCCTTTGGAGAGTCAATATTTTAAAACCATTTAGAAGATACAAGAAAAGAACAGTGGCTAAAATAGAGAGTAAATGCACAGGGGAAGTGGTTGCTTTTATTCTTTCTCACAAGAAATACTTTAAATACAGTGTTACAGACACTGCGCAAGATAAACACATGGGCGTCCCTGAAAAGTAACCTCTAATTTGTTTGAAGTTTTAGCAGGATGTTCATATTAGCCTCGGACATTAGAGTGGGTCTCTTCTGTTTCGGAATGCCAACTGCGCTGACAGCAGCAAGCCAAGAGACCTCTGTGGAGGTCAAGGGCACACGTTCCACCAAGGCCGTGTTTCAGCTGAAGTCTGCTTTCTTACATATGCCCTTATAGTCATCACTTTGTGAATTGCGGAGATAAAAATACCCGACAGAAAGAAGTTTTAATAAGGAAGAGCTTGTTCTGGATACAGTCCATAGTGGGGGAGCCGTGGCGGCAGGCGTGGGAGGCACCTGTCACACAGCATCTACAGCAACAAAGCGGAGCTGGGCATCTGGCTCATCTTGCCTCCTCCCATTCATTCAGTCTGGTACACCCCAGTCCCTGTAACACTTCTAGATGAATCTTCCCACCTCAATTAACCTGATCTAGAAAAATCTCTCACAGACAAATCCAGGTTTACTTCAATGCCGATTCTGGGTCACCCACCCCAGTTGACAATCAAGTTTAACTAACGTGGTTAGTTAACCTGCACAGTTGGCTACCCAAATCTTCTAAAGGCAGCACCTGGTACATACCCTACCCTAGACATCTGTGCTCCTAGACTCCACACGGTCATGTTTATCTCAGTCTCCAGGGCTATTTCAATAGTCATGCCAGTAGGTCTGGTGAGTGAGCTGTCCCAAAGGAGTGAGTGCCAAGTGGGCTGCTGGTGTGTAAATGCCTGAATAGTTGAACACCCAGGCTCATCTTTTGTAAACTTTCTTTCAGTTCTCACAATTTCTTTTAAAGACTGTTGAGAATTTCAGCTTCTATACTACATTAATATTTCTAACAATCCTGTCAGATTAGGTTACTCATGGTTACTTTATGAGAAGCCTATAAAATGAATATTTTTAAGAGATAAGAAGAAGAAACAAAGGATGCAATCGGGCAGTTAACTAGAGAACTCACCCTCATATTAGTTACAAAACACACACACACACACACACACACACACACACACACACACACACCTCTTTCTCTGAACAAACAAGACAATACATCAAAACAAAATCAGAATACAAAAAGATGACACTCACCATTAAAATAATACAGACCGAAGTATTAAGATTGGGGGCTGGAGAGGCAGCTTCATGGGTAAGAGTGCTTGCTTCTGGGAAGGACCTATCTTATCTTCCCAGCAGCCACATAACTGCTGCTTACATACAGTTTCAACTCGCCTGCACCAGGCACACACTCAGTGCACATACATATATACGTGCAGGCAAAAACGCTGTACACAACTCTTTTTTTAAAAAAGTTAGGATTCTACTTTCTCCTCTCATATTGAAAAGTAATCATAAGTTTCTGCCTTTGAAGATCGAGCCAAGTATAGAAAGAGAGTGTATTATCACACACAGCCAATGGAAAGGTTAGGATATTTACTTGGATAAGCATTCAGGATAACCTTTACTTTGTGATTATAACACGGTAACCATGACTTGTTTCTAAGAGTACAACTTAGTAACCTTAACATGTATACATACATGTACACATGTATATTCTGTTGTTGTATGGTGTTAGATTCCTATATGTTTGAGGCAGGATTTAAAAAACAAAGGCAGAGAAACTAAGGAGACGTGTTTGGGAAAGGAGCCCTTCATTCTGGAACTGCCTATGTTTCCTGATGGCTGAAAGTCAGACACCTCAACAAAACAAGATTTTCTGTCGAGATGGTATTTCCTTTCCTAAGGGATTTCTCAAATGAGGGTATCAGATTCAACCAATGGACTGTGTTTCTTTAGGGCCAGCATATTGGAGAGCTCTGACTTAAGTTGCATAGGTTCCCCTCTCTCATCAGTGAGCATACATAGCACACCTCATAAGATTATCTTACAATTGCATTATGAACTCAAATGAAATTTCTTTAAGAGAAATAAGAAAACCAGCTCATATTTTTACATACACTTAAAACTTTTCTTAGTTTTAAAATATTGCTTTGTTTTTAAATCTGGCTGAGGCTTGGTGCCTTTGCTTCACTCTGAAATTCTTTCTGTTGTGTAGTCAAGGATCTTGTCTTACCTCAGTGAAGGTTCTTGACGGGTTACTCCTCAGGCCACAGGAGGCAATGTCCCCATAGCCGCTGACATATCTATAGACAGGTGTGTAGAAAGATAAAGATAGATAATAGATATTAAGTAAAAAGAAAACCCAACCTCTCCTTTATACTGTCACTCTATACTCATAACCCTGGGCAACAGTTACTACATTTTCCAGTGGTGCAGATTTGGCCTCATGAATGTCCTGTAAGTAGAATCATTTATAACCCACAAGCCTGGCTTGTGTCACACAGCACAGTTCATCTTGGATTTAACCAAGGCTGTATAATAATTCTGCTCAATTCTGTTTCTTTTCTACAGCAAAATATCTTAGTTCCAATGTAGTCTAATTTATCATTTAAAAACACATTTCCTGTTTCCAGTGTTATTGTTAAAAGTCTTATGCACATCAAGAAAGCAACTTCTCATTCCTATGTTTTCTTGTACAAGTTTCACTATTCTGGATTCTTAGCTTAGCTCATCCATGTCCTTCAAATGTTGTCCATTGTGTGAGAAGAAAGCTATGGGCTCCTCCTCTCTTAGCCACTGGGATGTCCAGATGACACAAAAGATTTGTTTAAAGTCTTCTCTTCCTGCATTAGCTCCTTTGCCTCCTTGGTTATGAAGTCACTGTTCACCTCCATTTTTTTGTATCTCCCATTTGTGGAACGAATCTTGCCAACCTGTCTTGAATACCACAGCTGTGCACTCCGGTGGGCAAGAGCTTAGTTTTGATGCTTAACTCTTGAATCCCTTTGCTGACTTCAGGAGTTTGAGACATTTCAGTCATTGTAGATTTTTTTCATTTGTGGAGTTTCTATTATATCCTTTTCATAAGTCCTACTTCTCTTCTGAGAATGCCTGCCCTTTCATCCTGTCGAAGATATTTCCTTTATCTTATGGGGCACAGTTATAACAGCCACTTGAAAGACTTAGGCTGATAGGTCCAAGCCTTGAGCACCCTCTGCCTTGTGATTTCTCCTCTCCCTTGAGATTCAATCACATTTTCAGCTTGTTTTTATGTCGAATCATTTTGGATTGCATCCTGGACAACGTGAACATTATATGCAGGTTCTGGAGTCTTACCATGGTCCTCTGGAAAGTAATATTGCTTCCTTTTTAGCTATCAGCCTGGATAAGCTAAATCCATGAGGTCTGTAGTGTGTTCTGTGGGGACTCATTCAAATTCTAACTGAATTCTCCGAGTCTTGTTGTCTGGGAGTCTTGTGAATATATTACCGAAGGGCTTGGCAGAGCCTCCTGTGGATTCATACACAGAATTAGGCAACCTCCTTCCTGAACATTTTTTTTCCTGCGAGCCTTTGTCTCCAAATTTTTTGTCCAGATGCTTCTCCTGAGCATTCAGACCAGAAGAGATAGGACTCCTTCCTGTGTGTTTAAATGACAATCACCTATAAACTGAGAGCGAAAGGGAAAGATGCCTCATGAGAGCTGTTCTTCTAGCTTTGGTTCCCCTGCACAACCTTCTTGCTTATGTTTACTTTCAGAATTCTCACCTAGGCAACCGGATGTAGTGGGGTTTTTTTTTTTTATCTTTTAATCAGGAGAAGTGGGCTATCAAATGGTTACATCCTCTTCTTTGGTTAAGTGATGGGTACAACTTCTGTGCCAAGATCATATTTATTGGGGATATATTAGTCAAAATTCCAATGTACAGACTGAACATCTATTTCTTTTTCTAAGCTGGCCTCACTTATACCCATCCTATGTGTGAACTTTGGAAATTTTTAGATAAGTAAGTGCCACCTAAATGCCCATGAATGCACATGTGTCATGCCATTCCCTAATCTTCTAATGCCAGGTTTTGTTAGAGGAACTGCTCTATACTGATGCTTTAATAATTCCTTATTAGTTCAGATTTTCTTTGTGATGACACAAGGGATTCTACATGAGAAAAGCGCCTGGATAATCTGAATAAAACTCTCTTTTATGTGTTGGCTGATAACCTCCTCTGCTCTTTCACTTCAGCAAGAAGTCAACTGGCCATCAGGGTCTGGCCTTAGTTTTCACACTTGACCATGTTTTACCACTTACTGTGGCCTGGTAAATCTTAACAATGCTCTGGCATCTTGCTTCACAGCCAAAGTCCATCATCAATTATGCATTAGTTCTTCAGATACTTATACTCGGCTTCACAAATTCCTCCTGTGCCTTTCTTCTGCCAGCCACCTGTGGCAATGGTGGCAGCTGTGGCAGCTGTGGCAGATGGCTGTGGGCAACTGGCTGCCCACAAATATAACAGCCCCTCCGTCAGCTGGGCTCATATCTTTTTCTTTGCCTATGAAGTTTTGTGGGTTGTTTTTTCCCTCCTAAATACTGGGTCTTCCAAAAGATCATCCTGAGTGAGATAACCCAGACCCAGAAAGACACGCATGGTATATACTCACTCATAAGTAGATATTAACCACATAATACAGGATAACCCCACTACAATATAGAGACTGATGTGCCAACCAAGGAGCATGTATGATGTGAACCTAGACTCTCTGCTCAGATATAGTAGATAGGCAGTCTCCTTGTAGGTCCCACAATATGGGGAGTAGGGACTACTTCTAAAATGGACTCGGACCTCCCCGCCAATTGACTACTTTCCCCTGGCAGGGAAGCCTTGCCAGGCCACTGAGGAAGAGGATACAGGTAGTACAGATGAGACTTGATAGGCTGAGGTCAAATGTTAGGGGAGGAGGGCTCCCCTTCTGAGGACCAGGGGAGCAAGGCAGAGTGAGACTGAGAGGCAAGAAGGGAGGGGCCTACAATCAGGAAGTAAACAACAACCAACAACAACAACAACAAACAACTGGGTCTTCCACAGAAATCTCCATAGTCAGCATGGTATATGTTCAAACCTGAATGTGGGAAAGGGCTCGAATTTCCTTAGGCCGTCTTGTGGAAGTTGTTCCCAAAGTGAGTAATACATCAGTCTCACTGGGGGAAATCTTAGAAAAGAAAGAAAGAAAAGACTCTTCTTTCCAGGCAGTCTCCTTTAATTGGTACAGGGCTCAGCCCAGGCTTCATACGTTTTGAAAGATCCCCAGGTGATTCTAATGTGCTTCAAAATGTGGGAACACAACCTTGGGGGGAAGTTTTGAGCCACGGGATTTGGAAGCCAGCTAATAAACAATCCTCCCAACTATTAGGCAGACAGCAGTGAAGCACTTGTGTTAGGTGTGCAATCGGCAGGCTCCTTATCCATCCTGAATTGATGTCTCCTCCTTTTGTTTACTCTCTCCATTTGCCTCTCTAGTTTCCTGGGATCAATTCCGTAATTAACTACCCAGAGATACTCTTCTCAGGCACTGAGAGTTCAGAGAATCCAAACAAAATGATTAATACCACAAGTGGTCCCAGGAAACCAGCCCCAGTAATAGGATCCTGAAATCGGAAGGCCTGTGCAGGGAAGACAGGAGGCTGGTGTCACGGCTAAGCCACAGTGGTGGTGATCCTAAAAGCAGAGAGGAGAAAGACAGTGGGATAGGGCATAGAAGGGAGGCGGATCAACAGCCTAAGTTCTAGATGACAGATAAATAGTGAGTGCAACAGTGGTTTAAAGATGGTTGTTCTCAGAAAGGGCACTCCCCTTTCTGAGGACTGAGGGAGAGGGGATGAGGGAGGGAGGGAGGATCAGGAGGGGATGAGGGATGGTGGTAACAATCAGAATGTAGAGAATTTAAGCTGCAGAACAAGCAGGTAATTTATATTGTAAACCCACTATTTGGGAATAGCTCTGAGACTGGCTGAGACATGACTGTCTAGGCACAGACAATGCTTCTTGTTGGTTACAGAACCCCTATGAATTATTATAAGATGCCATTCTTCCTATGGCATGAGTGAAGATTCGCATATATCTTTTTTTTTTCCTGTTCATACAGAGAGCAGAAAACCAGCCTTAATTGTTCTGTGCATCACACACACTTTATATTTATAATTTTAAGACTTTATAATGCTTGTGAGAAATTATATGTAATCAGAACAAAAGTACCAGACATTGACATTGGATCAGACCTGCCTGACAGGATTCATTCCTCTCAGCATACTGGACACTGACATCCTTCATCCTTCATGTTCCAGCACCAAGTGTTTCAGTTGTTGTTCCTCATCAGAACAGTACAGCTCCCAGGACACCTTTGAAGAAAGCTTCCAATGCCAATTGGTCCAGCATTTCAGACTGTCCCACACAGGACTCTAATTAAACCTGGAATTTCTCAACATTTAGAAACTGAACCACAAATGCTATTCCTAGCTTGTTTAACCAATTCCTCAATTTTATTTGGGCCCCTACAAAGGTATTATTATCCCCAAATCAGCCTGAAGAAACCTTAAGAGAACGATGCCCTATTTCCTTTAAGGGGGTCAGGTAGGTTTTTGGTTGCTTTCTTGGGCTATAGAGGGTTATTTTAATGGAAGTTAGTTATACGTTATTATTGGTCTTATTTAGAGAGAAAAAAGGTTAGAATCACAGATTTTTCTCTTTTCCTTTATCTTCCATTCTTAGGTTTGGAGATAGGGGTTGAAAAGAAAGAAGGGGGAATATAGAAATATAGAAGGATGAAAGAATAAAAGTAGATTAGTGAATCTACTCCTCAACTTGATGCCTCAACTGTCACTCACAAGCTTATTTTTTATTCACTGGTATAGAATTTTGTATATGGATGCAAAATAAGTTTAATTTTAGATACTTTGGTATAGAATTCAAATGTAAGATTATTCTTCACATATATTATATATAAAAAATAAAATTAAATTAAAAAAAAAGAAAGTAGCCCGAACAAACTATGGAGAGCAAGCCAGTAAGCAGCACTCCTACATGGCTTCCGCATAAGCACCTGCCTCCCAGTTCCTTCCCTATTTGAGTTCCTGCTCTGACTTCCTCCAGTGATGAACAGTGATGTGGAAATGAATGCTAAATAAACCCTTTCCTTCCCATGGTTCTTCTAGCTGTAGGTAGTTTATTGTGTATGTGTATAACAATATAAATGTATATGTAAAAAATAAAAAAAATATTTTTAAAAGATGGTTGTTATATGAATAAGAACGGCCCTTATAGGCTCATATATTCTGAGTGCTTATTTTATAGGAAGGGGGGGCTCCTCTTTTCTGAGGAATAAGGGAGGTATATGGGAGAGAGGGAGGGAGAGTGGGGCTGGGAGGTGAGGAGGGATAAGGTTATGACCAGGATGTAAAGTAAATAAATAAATGATTTTTTTTAATTGAAAAAGAATTAGAAGGATGAGGAAATGTAGCTTTGTTGGAATAGGTGCGACTTTGTTGGAGGAAGTATTTCACTGAGATGGGCTGTGTTCGAAAGCCCACTCTGGCTCGCCTCATGCTGCCTATGGATCAGGATGTAGAACTCTCAGTTTCTTCTCCAGCACCATGTCTTCCCAGTTGCTGCCATGCTCCCCGGCATGATGATAATGGGCTAAATCTCTGAACTGTAAGCCAGGCCCGAGTTAAATGCTTTCTTTTATAAGAGTTGCTTTGATCATAGTGTCTTCTCACAGCAATAGAACAGTGACTCTGACAGTGGTGAAAGTTTATTGTCTTCCATATAATTTAATAACTTTAGAAGCCTTGGGAAAAGAAACCAACTATTGGTTTGGGTTGGTGAGGGAGAACTCAGGGCAGAGTATGACTGTCAGCAAACCTCCATCAGAAGAAGAGGCGATACCCTCTGTAGCCAAAGGCAACAAAGAAAAAATTCCTAGTGAAGAGATTCTGTAGGGATGATGGCAAAGCTTAGTCTCTGTTAGAAAGTAGATGAGATTCTGGAAGCAAAGAGAGGGCCCTGAGGATGGGTTAAGGTAAATACTCTGAATCCCTAGAGTCCCCTAAACCCTCCAGTGAAGGAAATCAGTTTCCCTTCTCTTTCAGAAAGTGAATTGTCTCTTCTTGTCTGGAGATGAGTAACTAATGTGGGGCTGCCTCATTAAGGAAGCCTGGCTTTCAACATTGAACCGTCACCCTCTTTCTTGATGCAAGGTCATCATCAGCTGGTATCAGATGATAGCACTTCCTAGGAGCAGGCAGGATACCCATCCAAAGAAACATAGTAGCTGAATAATATGGATCAGCCAGAGCAGGAGACCATGCCTGAGAAAGGATGCTGAGGGAACTGCACTGCAGGGAGTATGAGGCTGGGTAGAGAACAGTGCATTGTGAGAACAATGCTCTTGTGACTTCTGATTTAATGTCTTGGCAAGACACGTGGAGCTGTCCTCATTGGAATGCTGGAATGGTTCCTTGAAGCTTGCACAGCACAAGCCTGTAGCTAGTGGGATGGAGTAGGATGGATATGCTATTGGCTGAGTGGAAGAAAGAGGATTCCAAGGTTGGGGAGTGCAGTGTTTGAGTGAGTTTACCAAGTGAGAACCGAGACCCTTGGTGGGTCTGGGAACCTTCTTTCCTCACTTTGAAAGCTACAGTGTGGAACAATGCATTTTTATTTATTTACTTATTTTCTTTTAATTGGCCTCTGTTTATTATAAATAGAGATGGGTTTCATAAGGGAATTCCCACTAAAGTATATAATGTAGTTTGACTGGTTCTACAGACCAACTCTTTTATCTCCTTTTCCCTACCACTAAGTTCCTCTTAATCCTACTTGTGTTCTTATGTCATTTATATATATATATATATGCATAAATATATGTAATGTATAAATGTATACACATATATGAAATCCAGGATCTACATAGGAAAGGAAGTGTGAGATTTGCCTACATTTGACCCATTTAGGTTGACATGATCTTGACTTCCATTCATATTCCTATAAATAAGGTAATTTCATTACGCTTTATGGTTGAACAAAACTCCATTGTGTATGTCTACCACATTTGCTCCACCCTGATCTGCTCACAGACAGCTGAGATGATCTCACAGCTTGCCAATTGTGAAGAACACTTGAAGTTTTGCAAACCTCTCTGAGGCAGTTGTCCCCTCCTGCCAAGCTTGTGTTAAGAGGGGACAATGCCACTTAGGTACTTTTCAGTATCGGTCGGATGGATGGAATTCAAAAATAGTCCAGGATCAAGTGCCAGAATTTACCTGACAGCAACAAAGTAATATAATGGACAGAAAAGCTGGAAAGGCAGCCAGTGGTAGTGACTAAAGGAGTCCTGTTTCTGTGGATGAAACAAAGAGGACATCACCTAGCTTCCTCTGGGTTTATATAATAAAAAAGTCGTCAAAGTCTGGCAGGAAGACAGCTCATGCCATCCACTGTGATGGAAATTTGTTTTCCTCTACCCTCTTCCAGCACAGCTGAGTTCTCATTGTCATAGTCCATTAATTAAATGGAAGGTAGGGGCTATAGGGACCTCGAGGTCAGCTCAAAACACTCCAAGACCAAGTTCTCAACACAAAGGAAATTTATTTGCCCTAGAGGGACAGAGGGCTTAGATAGGGGACAGAGACAATAGATAGATGAGCAAGAGAGGGAAGAGAAGGAAGAAGGGTGAATGGTGAGAGGGAGATGGGGAACTGTCTGTGGATAGAGAGGAGACAGACGTGGCCCATAGGCAAATGACATTTTATAAAGGTGAAGGGGGAAACCCTGTGTTAGAGTGAGGTGTTTAGTTTTGACTGGACATGTTAATGAGGCAAGTCAATGGGGCTTTTGGTTGTTGGACTTCATTGTTTTGAAAGCTGGACCTTGGTAGTCAGCCTCAGGAATAGGAAGTGGCCAAACAAGAGAGGCTAGATCTTGTGGCTAGCTTTAGGGAATGTAATCTAACAGTTTTTTTTTTCAACAAGTTAGAAGGAATAGGGGATAGGAGCAAGGCCTACCAGAGCCATGTTTGCCATGCTCTGGCTACCTAGAGTCTCTTTGGGGGTCTCTGGAGAAAGACTCCTACAGTGTAACCACAAGAATAGACAGTAAATATTCCTCAGTCCCTTTTCAAAAAGCCTGTGGCATTTACCATAGCAACTATATTTTAAATATGGGGAAAATTTGGTAAGGGTAGCAAAATGTACATGCATTCTTGGGCTCTCTCACCCTTTCCCACTGAGCTACTTGGAGAATCCAATCTCCTCATCCTATTTCTTCAGGGTCATTTTTATGTGCGAACCTGATTCTCAGTGTGGAAAAGTGCGCTACCACCAAATGCATAGTAGGACCAGCAATGAGCCTAAAGCCTTAACAAGCATGTGATTATTGGGGCTTCTTTTTTTTTTAAACCAGTGCATAAGGTAGTAAAATTAAGACTTGTCAGTTTGGCTAGAGATAAGATCTCTATTACCATGAAGAAGTGGAGTTGTGTAACAAAAGAAGATGGGACTATGCCCAGCACCCTGGAGATGCACAAGAAAGCCTCTTAGTGTCCATCTGGCTTGTGGCAACATAGATGGGACAGTTATAGCAGCCATGGCTAATAAGAAGGGCTCAGAGCACAGACTCCAGCCCCTCTAAAAAATGAATTCTGAATCATCACAAGTAACTTCCTCCTCTCTCAGTTCTGGTCCTCAAAGAGATAAGCTTAACATGGAAATGATGGCAGTCGGCCGAGCTCTCAGGATGGAAAACAGCCCTGAGGTCGTTTGTACACTAACTTCTCTATATTGAGTTTTTGTTACAACTTCTGGCAATGACCACCTTGAAGTGTTACTTAACTTAGTCTTCTGTGGCTGTAAGTGCAAGCAGCTACAGGAATAGAGAGAAAGGAAAAGGAAGGTTGAATTGGAAGCCGAAGTGGTCAGTGGAAAGGTATATGTCAGAAGTATGTCTTCTTCTGAATTTAATTTATGCTCTCTTTCAAAAATGAGCAGGTGCTAGGTTTATAGTCATATATTATTATCATAGAAAGTATACCTTAGACGTCTGTTATAGTTTTCATATTATGCAATATTTTTGACATTTTAATTTTGAACACAGCAAAATCTGCATAAAGCTTAACGTCTTCCCCAGATCTTTCTTAAATAATGTTAATATTTTTACCAACCATTTGAGAATTTCATGCACTGTAGTTTGATCATATTTATACCCCAAAACTTTTTCACAAATTTACTCCCACTTCTTACACACCCATCAAGTCCAATTAGTGTTGCCCAAATATTATTGGATGTGGGGCTTGCCCTGGAGAGTGAACTAACTACCAAGGGTAGTTAAAGAAACTTGAGTCTTCCTCTCCCAGTAGCTCCTCAGCGATGGGTGGGACTACATGCTTACCTTCATGCTGAGATCTTGCTTGTCTTGACATTGACCAGGTCTTGTGCATGCTGTCACATCACTGTGAGTTCATATGGGCAACTCCCTTGTATCCAGAAATCACTATTTCCTTTTAGCCATCTATAACCTCTATCTCTTACAATCTTTCCACACACTTTTCTAAGATGATCCTTGTGCTTTGGGGGAGGATTGTATTACACCTGTCTCATTTTCTGTATGTTGACCAGTTGTTGGTCTCTGTTAATTTTTATGTATTGCAAGAAGAAGCTTCTCTGATGTGGGTTGAGCAGTGCATTGATCTCTAGGTTGTTGCTTGTTCATGGCTGAGACTAATCTTTGTAAAAAAAAAAAAAAAATCAGTGAAGGCTTCTTCAGAGCCCTGTATAATCTTTGTAAATGAGGTGGATTTTTTTTCTCCAGGATCCTCAACTTTGCCCCAAGGTCTTAAAACTGCAAAGCGACATTGTTCTATAGCAATGTCATCAGATTGAGTCTGTTCTTGTGCATCAGAGTACTGCCCTTCACCTAGGGACTGATGTTTTACTATATTCTTTCCTTTCACTATTTCTCTGTTCAGTATTTTCGGCTGCTGCTCTCCACCATGTTAACCACTGCAACCTTGAACAGGCTCCTAGTACAGGTGTAACCAATCCCTTCCAGCCTTGAGGAATAGTTCCATTTTGAGTAGCCTAGTTATTTTGAGTGCGTTCCACATAAGGCAAGCCCATCCCATACAGAATCAAGGCTTCTTTAAAATGCCTTAGAGCTATCATTTTTTAGGATGCCATCCTATCTGATAATAACCTTGTTCCATGCCATTAGCAGGCATATGTACTGTAACTACTGGGAAAGCTGATGGTGACCTCTTAATCCTAGCTGCCCCTCCTCCCACTCTGAAAGCATGGTTGGTTCTTGATTAACCCTTTCTCTCAAAACAGAGTCTTCCATCAGATTGTCCTCCCGCCTTTTCAGCTTTCCCCTGACCAGACCGCCTTCTGCAACAGTTTCTTTCCCTCTTTCCTCCTGCAGAAAACTCCTCTCTCTTGCTCAGTCACTGGGACTGAGTCTTTTGTTTTCTCTTCTCTGGTGCTCCTTGCTTCTCAAGTGCTTGCATTTCCACCCACAAGTTTTTTTTAAGTTGCACGGTCAACTCTGCACCCTTTTCAGACACGAGACAGCAGAGTGGCCCTTTTCGTTTTCGCGGTTCAGCCATATTTTTTGTTTCTCAGGTCCCCTCCATTTCAACCCACAATTTTTACAACTGTCCAGTTAGTCTTTCAAACTCTTTTGAAACAGAACATACAAAGAAAAAAAAAATCAAATCAACCAAACAAAACAGAAGCTCCCCTCTCGGAGCAAAGAGGGGTACCCTGGAGATAGCAGCTCCAATAAACCTTTTGCTGGCCTCTTGAAACAGACATCCAGTCCTGCATGCCCTGCCACTTCCTCTATGATATTTGAACTCAGATTTCTCATTCTGCCTAGTCCTATGGATGGCACCACTTGTGGCTTGCCTTTTGGTACTCTGTGGGCTCTTCTTTCTTCCACCATCCTCCACCCCTTCTCCTCCACCTTTTCAAGCCCCTAACACTAGATAGGAGAGAGAAAAAAGGGTGGAGTGGTACGAAAAGAGATCTCTGAATAAAGTCAGGGGTCAGAGAGGGGTGTGTCAAGTTCCTTGGGGCGTGTTTGATCCTTGCTGTCAGGATACCTAATTTCTTCTGGTTGTTGTTTCTTTTTTGTGAACAACTACTTAACAAACTACAACCAAAAACAATCGACAAGCCCTTCGACACACACACACACCTCTTATGGTCTGACCATTTATATACCCTCTCATAAGACCTCAGAATTCCAAATGTGACACAACTGCATGAACTATATGGAGCTGGAAAAAACCATGCTTCTACTAGAGCATGAGGCAAATCATAGTCAGCTGCTAAGAGCAGCCCCATATCACCATTCCTGGAGTTAAAAGAAAAACATAGTCCTATAATATTATTTCTTATACTTATATTAATATAAACAAATTAATAAATATTATATTTATAATGTTATAATCATGAAAAAAAACCACAAAATTCCAGAATTCTCACTGCCCTGGGTATAGTAGTAAGTCAACAGGAGTTGTTTTAAAACTGTCTTCATTCAGCAGGATGATAGTGGTAAGTTGTCTCATAGGATCCATGTTCTATCTAGTCACAGGTTCATGACCCCAATAACAGTACCAAGTGTGGGTTTCCATCTCATGGAGCAGGTCTTAAATCCAATCATAAATTGTTTGATTACTCCTGTGACAGTCATGCTACCATTGTAACAGTGGGTATATCATGCCAAGACAGTTTGGGGCTGGTTAAAATCATTGTTTGCTTTTCTCCTCTGGTAGTTTATATAACACCTTCCAGCACTATGAAAGCTAGTTAGTATTGAAGAAGCTTGTCAGTACCCACTTGACTTCTCTATTTCTTTTTTAAAAATCTCTTTTTTTCACATGATATATATATATATATATATATATATATATATATATAATTTTATTCCCTTTGTATCCTGATCATAGGCCCTCCCTCCAATCCCCCTGGTCCCTTCTTCCCTCTTCCCTTCCCACCCCTCAGAATAAGGAGAGACCCCCACAACTCACACCAGCATATCAAGTACCATCAGGACTAACCATTCTCTTCCCCTGTGGACTGGAGAGGCAGCCTTACCAGGGGGAAGTGATCAAAAACAGGTAACAGAGTCCATGTCAGATACAGCCCCCTCTCTCCTCTTTCTAGGGGACCTACATGACAGCCAAGCTACTCTTCGACTATGTATGTGTAAGGGGCCTAGGTCGAGTTGATGCATGGTCCTTGGTTGGTGCATCAGTTTCCATGAGCCCCTCTCTAGGCCTAGGTTAGTTGGTTCTTGCTGGTCTTCTTGTAGAGCTCTTGCCCCCTCCAAGTCCTATTCTTCCTCCCACTTCTCCACAAGAGTCCTTGAGTTCTGCCCAATGTTTGGCTGTGCGTCTCAGCATCTGTTTCAGTTCATTGCTGGGTGGCGCCTCTCAGAGGACAGCTATGTGAGGCTACAGTCAGAAAACATAGCAGAATATCATTAATAGTATCAGGGGTTGGCTCTTTCCCATAGAGTGGGTCTCTGGTTGGTCCAGGCATTGATTGGACATTCCCTTAATCTCTGCTCTGTCTTTATCCCTGCATATTTTATAGGCAGAGTAAATTTTGGGTCAAAGATTTGTGGGTGTGCTCGTGTTTCCCTCCCTCCACTAGGAGTCCCATCTGGGTAGAGGGTGTCCTCTTCAGTCTCCGTGATCCCTACTACAAGGAGTGCCAGTTAGAGTCACCACCATGTCCTCCTAGGAGCCTGCCCTGCTGCAGGTCTCCAGCTTGCCCCAGAGATGCCCCTGCCCACAGGTTTTCTTCTCTTCACAAGCCCTTTGTCCTCCTTTCCTTATGATTTCCCCATTCTTTATGACTTAAATATGTGGTATCTTCAACAATAGGGTCTTTCCATCAATTTCTGGAGAGTTACAGAGGGCAATGACAAAGCTTGTCATGTTTGTTAGGCCTACAGGGTCCCACTGGCCAGCAACATAAAAAGAGATGCCGTTTTTGGTACTGGGATTTTAATAACAAATAAAAAGCATGTGTTATCTTGTTAGGGTATTGTTCTCCCCCAATTACAGGATAACCTTATTTAAATTCTATTGCTGGGAATTCTATTGCCACGGTCAAGGCAACTTACAAAAGAAAGCATTTTATTGGGGCTTTCTTTGCAGTTTCAGAGGGCACATCTGTGTGGGGCAGCAGGCAGACACAACACAGAAGCAATAGCTAAGAACTTACATCTTATCCTCATGAGGCAAAGAGAAGGCTAACTGGGGGTGGTGTGGGCTTTCCAACCCCCAAACCCACTCCCTGTGACACACTTCCTCCTACAAATCCACACCCCTTAATCCTTCCCAAACAGTTCCACCAACTGTAAAACAAACATTCAAATATATGAGCTTACGACAGCATTTGCATTCAAACCACCACAAACTCTTTTTATATATTCCTGTTCCTTTTAGCACACACTTTCTAAGTTAAGTACCTGCATAACAGAGGAAATCCAGCTAAAATCTGAACATTCTCAGCTGCTCCTTTCTCCAAAACTTTTGTTTTTCTTTAATACTTTTCAGTGGAGAAGTAAAGTCATTCAGAGCAGAGGGTGAGCACACACACACACACACACACACACACACACACACACACACACTATAGTGACACCTCCTTATGCTGTCTGAGCGGCATTCTTCTTCTTATCTATGGGGTGGTCCTTCTCCTCTGAGAACATGGTTATAACTCAGGTAAACATGGAGCAGCTGTGATGTGAGCTTGTCACATTTTGTTCCAGAAAATTCTGCATATATTAACTGTACCTGCAGACATGGGAGTGCTGTGCAGTGTCTTCCCCCACTACATAAAAAGAATACGGTGGTTTTATTTATTTATTTATTTATTTATTTATTTATTTATTTATTTATTTTTGCTACCTGTGCTCTGGGCAAATATGAACACTTATTTCACATTTACCTTGATATAACAAATTGGTTTTGCAATTCTTCTCCACAGAGTTTGAATCTCATCAAACTGCCGACAATAACTATTTTATATCTTCAGGCAGTTTGGATATTTGCTACATCTTTATATAAATTGAGTAATACACAGTTCAACTCATTGCTGACTGCATTGTCTTCAGAGTTTATGTTATGTTTTCTTTGAAATATGTTTCCATTTTAGTTTTTACTTCAAAGGTGTTGGTGTCTGCATTGTTTACTCTTTGGATGATTTTAGGAATGTTGACACATCTATTTTCTAGAACATTCATTTCTCTGAAACTGGAATGCTGGAGATGTCTCCTTTTATGGATTTTACTTTTTAAATCCTTGCCATAAGTCTTGAAGTTGAAAAACAAGGAAAGTGAATAATTCTAAGTTTAGTAGAGGATCATTCTTTAGAGCAATGTCTACAGGTTAATATTCGGGGGAAATTAATGGTATAACCACTGGACTGTAAAAATAAATTGTGAAAACTTGACTAGGTTAAATATTCAAGCATGACCTTATAAAAATAGCCCTTCAGTTTTGCATTGAAAATTGACCCAAATTGGACCCTCCTTTATACTCTTAAGATTAATAGAGCTATAATATAATATATTTCTTCAGCCTCAGGCAAAGTCTGTGACTCTTAAGTAGGCCCATCTTTGTCACACGTAGCCACTCAGCCTTAAATACACCTTCTCATTTTGAGTGCAGTAGTGGTATTACGTAGGAAAGTGTTGGAAGGAGAACATAAATACAAAAACTGTAGACTTGAAATGTAATGATGCATGCTGTATTTTAACATAACCTAATGAGAACAAGCGGCAGTTAGGCTTTGGCAAACGCGTGCATTTCTGTGTATATAGTGCCTGGGTGACTCATTTTGAAGTGCTGTGTTTGGTACACAAGTGCAGGCTCATCTGAAAGCATTTATAGATTTTTAACATTAAGACTCTAAGTGTTAGTAAATTTTACTTAATTTATATGGAGAAGAGACCTTGCATTTCAAGAGATCTCCCAGGAATGGCTAAGATCAAAAACTCAAGCGACACCACATGCTGGCGAGGATGTAGAGAGAGAGGAACACTCCTTCATTGCTGGTGGGAGTGCAAACTAGTACAGCCTCTTTGGAAAGCTATCTGGTGCTATCTCAGAAAACTGGGAATAGGGCTTCCTCAAGACCCAGCTATTCCACTCCTTGGAATATACCCAGAAGATACTCCAGCACACAACAAGAAAATTTGTTCAACCATGTTCATAGCAGCCTTATTCATAATAGCCAAATCATGGGAACAGCCTAAATGTCCCTCAGTAGAAGAATGGATAAAGAAACTGTGGTACATTTACACTATGGAATACTACTCAGCTATTAAAAACAAGGAATTCCTGAAATTTGTGGATAAATGGATTGAGCTAGAAATGATCATAATGAGTGAGTTAACCCAGAAGCAGAAAGAGTCAAATGGTATATACTCACTTATATCTGCATACTAGCCCAAGGGGCATGTCCCACGAAAGCCTTCCCTTACCAGGAAACTGGGACAGAGAGGAGAACATCCTATTGGGACTCTAGATGAGAGAACCATGGGAGAATAGCAAAGTAGAAGGATCCAGTGGGTCCTAGAAACCTACAAGTAGAACATTATGATAGGCAGATTTGGGCCAAGGGGTCCCGCTCAAACTAAGGCACTAGCCAAGGACAATACAGGCGGTAAAATTTAAACCCCTACCCAGATCTAGCCAATGGACAGGACAGTCTCCACACTTGAGTGGAGAGAGGGATATGACTTTCTCATGTACTCTGGTGCCTCACATTTGACTATGTCCCCTGGAGGGGGAGACCTGGTGGCACTCAGAGGAAGGACAGCAGGTTACCGAGAAGAGACTTGATACCCTATGAGCATATACAGGGGGAGGTAATCCCTCTCAGGAACAGTCATAGGGGAGGGGAGTAAGGGGAAAATGGGAGGGAGGGAAGAATGGGAGAATACAAGGGATGGGATAACCATTGAGATGTAACAAGAATAAATTAATTAAATAAAATAAAAAAAAGAGATCTCCCAGGACCTTAAACATGACGTGTTGTTCATGAACAGCAGTATCGAGCTTCCAGTTATGAAAATATACAGATCATTCCATAGCCTTTCCAGACTGTCCTTTTTACTCTGAAGCACTGGTTTTCGACTTTACTCATAAAAGACACATGGGCAGTTTCCTTGTGAAATATAAACTAAGAGTTTTAGAACCTACTTTTCTCAATAATGAAAAATGAAATATCATCCACTTAAACACAGTGTTGGCACAAGGCACACTTGCCTATTTCAGTATCAATCTGTAGTACACCTTAAAATGCTTGCTGGTAGTTGTGGCTACCACCTGGACTGTTAGAAATGCCTCAGTCATCCATCCCTAGCTGTACTAGTCAAGTTTTTAATGTTGCTGTGATGATATGCTTGAGGAAAAAGAGCCTTTGGGGAAAAAAAAATGGAGCTGTTTTGGCTCACAGTTCTGAGGATTCAGTGTGTGGGCAGAGGAGCCCCTGGCTCTCAGCTGTACGTGATGAACGCCACTGCGCTGAGCTTATACTGGAGCAAACCTGTTTATCTCTGCTGTGGGAGGCCGGCTGAGAGACAGGAAGGAGCCATAGACAAGGTAACTCTTCGAAGTCACAGCCTCCCTGACCCAGTTCCATCAGTCAGTCAGGACTTTCCTCCCAGTTGTATCACCTAATAATTCTCTTACAGTATGTATCCATAAGAATATTACATCATGGACAAGGTCAGAGATCTTACAAGCGAGTCACTTCCCCCAAAGTCCCACCTTTAAAACACTGTGTTAGAGACCTGGCCTTCGACACCTGCATTTTGAGGGGACACTTCATTATTTACACCAACATCCATCGCCTGTCTGATGCTCTGTCCTCAAGCTGTACACAGTGTTTTCTCCTCTGTTTTGTTTCTTTGAACACTATACAGCTGAGCACTGTCTTCACCAGAGTTTAAAGGACAATGAAATCTTGCAATGCGGTGAGAAAGTTTATTTTCGAAACCTATATGATTTCAGAAGGGAAAAATCCAGGCCTGTAGAGGAGCAGCCTTTTCCACACCTGCTTCACTAGCAGATTTGATATCCTTGAGCTTTGTCGTTGTCTCTGAGTGTCAATCCATTCAGGTTGGCATCTGCATGTCTTTTTATGTCTTTGGCACTGACGTTATACTCAGTAGACTGAGATCTCTGTATGTAGATGTCGCTGGAAACCTACTGATTAATCTCAGGGTGTAGTTTTCTTTCATTTGCATTGAGCTGGGTGCTATCACCATCTCCAGTTCTACTTCTTATTGAAGACGGGAACCTTTGCTTCCTCTAATAACAGGTTTTAAGTCAGGAGGAAGAGAGCTTTAACTCAGTTGGCATGGAGGGCAGAGTATATGGTGCAGTGAATAAACAAAGACCTAGAAGGCTTTTGTCAGCCTAAAATACTCCCTGCGATTGTTTTTGATGAAATAATAATAATTATAGTGACGGCTAAGGCTTGCTACTGAAAACCTGTAATTTTTTAGCAGCTGTGTCACGACCATAACTGCTACTGGCATGCATAAAATAAAATGTACGTTTCCTTGAACTAGGATTGTCCCAATATGTAAATATTCTGTTACTAGACCTGATTTTTAATTATCAACTTACCTGAAACATCCTGAAAATTCATAGTTTGAAAAGTTTTGTCTTATAAACTCTTAAGAGATTTTGAAGCCAATGATTTCTTTTAAATAAATTACTTAATAGACTTGATCTAAATACAGTGTATTAGGAAAAAATGGTTATGCATATCTCCAACCACATAGACACTACACACCCAGCATTAACTAATCAGTTACTCAATGGACAGCAATCTGCCTAACATCAGTACCATCAAAGGACTCTATGGTAGGAGATGCTATGCAAATGTGATCCTCAAAGTGACTGACTAGTATCCTTCCAAATTTGTTTTTGTACTGTCTGTAATTTATGAAAGAGGAACGGAAGCCCTTCTGAGATTCTGTGTAATATTTTGACAGGTATTTTATGATTTTATGAGATAACAGACTTTGCTAGATAAATGCCCATGACCTGCAAAGAAAGCACAGTTTGGTACTTGGGAGAGTAGGGAATCTACTGTCTGTATTTAGAACTGCCATTCTGTTAGGAAGGGGAGGCACACTAATTTGAGGTAACTTTAATCTGGAACTAGCACGGCTGCAGGTGCTCACGGGTGACGATGGACAATCCAATGATAGAGGAAATGCTTCAAAAGGAAGAATTTAGGACCACACAGTCACAAGTCCACGGCTAGCTTACCTCCCACACATTCTTTTGCTACAGCTGTGCGAGGCTGTGGAGTCCGTGTCTAGAGGTTGGAGGGAGGCATTGCTTACACGGGAGGAGAATGGCATTGCTCGAAAGCAGGAGGTATTTAGAGCAGACAAACGTCTCCGGTGGGTTCTGCAGACCTGCAATAAGTCTCAATTCAAGAAGGAGGGAGGAGAGGGATTATGGACCAAGAAAAAAGCTGGAGAATAAATGTGGATATGAGAGGGTACAAAGTGTACAGAGTGGGACGGGCTCCCTGCGGTAAGCATCGTGCACATAATTTTCATGTTCCTGGCAGACTCGGTCCTGAGATGTGACCAATTTTATTAGGAAATTCATACCAGAATGTGATTACACTCCATTAATTCTTACACTTTTTCCCCTCCAGATTTTGTTATTATTATATATGTAAATGCAAAACTTATGTGTCACTCAACAAAATGAACTATATCCTTCCTAAGTTGGTGTGAAATCACAGCTATGTTTGAAAACAATGCTTCATGCTGGCTTTTCATAAACAATCTGATGTCCCCTCCCAGTCTGGATGGTGCTGCCTTACTCAACAAGGAGATAGGGAAACAGCACACTGCTGTGCCCTCCAGTCCTGAAATAAAAATAGTGGTTTGATTAAATGCCAGTTGGTTGTAAACGATAACCCACATAAACAGTGGGAAATCATTACGCTTAAGCAGTGAGTTCTAATTTAATTTTATGGCCTTTGGAAAGAAATCCCTCAGGCCAGTCAGCAGAAGCTAAGCCATGAGGACTGAGCTGAGGTTGAGAAGGATTACAATTCTGTCAGGCTAGCTCTGGGGTGCCCTGTCCCCATCATGTACGACTGTCCACACCCATCTTTCCTTCTGTTCTTCTGATGGGGCCATTTTATGGTTAGGCCATACCAGTGAATTTTCCCATTTTATGCCTTTTTGTTTCATTTGTTTTATTGCTGCATTTAGAATACCCCCTTCAACTTCAATACTTTTTAACCACCGTTTTATTATATGTAACACTAGAAAAACTCTTCCCCCCCTCTTTCTTTGTAATAGAGAGAACTTCCACATATTACTGTGGGGTAGTCAATACATTTTGCTTGTTACATTTAATTTAACAATCATTTCGTTTAAACATTTATTCTTTGACAGTGTAATATAAGGTCTGATGTAATTGGATCATATACTCTTGTTACTCTCGCATTTATCTCTCACTTCTGCCAATTGTCTATTTGTCCTTAACAAATCCCCCTCCTGCTTTCATGCATTTTTGTTATATATATATATAGGTTTTGTGATCCACTGAATTTAATTAGGGTTACTCCCATGAGCATATGGGGAAGGGTATTTACTGGAGCATGTGAAACTAGCCAGTGGCTATATCATAGGAAAAAGTACCCCCATGCAAGTCATTAGCTGCCAATGAGCCCTTAAGGAGAGCTGGGGCCTCCAATTCTCCTCCCCAAGCCATGAGGAAGTGCTGATGGGATCAGTCTTGCGCAAGACCTGAACAGAACATCACAGATGCTGTCATTTTGTGAGTGGAATGGCCATGCCGTGTTTGGTACCCAGTTCCATAGTCCCACTTGTCAGTTGTTACACTGTTTTTACACCTTCTTGTTGAATGTCCCCAGAGCTTTGGAGGGGGTGTATACATGTACCCTTTAGGACTACATTCTCACATGTAACCATTGATTTGAGAGACCTTAGTTGTTCTCTGTTATAAGGTGATGGTTTTATGGGGTCCCTTCATGGTATCCACCTGGTGTCTTGGCAAATCTGACAGGAACAAAGGAGGATTTTCCTTTAAAAAAGCTGCTACATTGAGGCCCATTGGTTGAAGACTGCACCCACAAGGATCTTAGTCTTTTTCACATGTTTATGTGTCATCTAGTGTGGTCTCTCCAGCGTGGTTTTAAGTTTCTCACGTGGAGACTTGGAATAGGCCAAAGTAGAAGCTTCCATCTTTTTAAAACTAAGACAGAGGCTAGAATACTGTATCTTTCCCTGCATGAACTGGTCAAGATAGTGACAGGCTAGCCTAGACTCAAAGAAATGGTAAGTATATTTCATGTCTTGATAAAATATAGTCAAGAATTGTTGTTGATAGTCTATTGGTATGCAAAATGAGTCCTCTAGACAAATACATATTGGAAAAACTAAAATTGTTAATATATCTAACAGTCAATTAACAATATTTATAGAGTGATTGCTTCTTGATGTAGTACCAAGCAGGTACTATTGAGGGGATATCATCAATTTTAAAATCAAACTTAAACAAAAGAGATGTTTCTTATAAACATTTTATGTCCAGATTGGATAATTAGCTGATGCCTTGCCCTCTAGCCTTTATGTGACTAGCTGAATTATGCTCATGTTCTATAGTTGTTCCATATTAACTTTTTGCATGCTGTGCAGATTTTATGGAACCCTAAACTATATTCTTTGTTGGGGGCTGTGAATGTGCATACCAGGCAATAGATGCGACACGCCCTGTTGTTTTGGCAGCACACATACTTTAAGGGTCATTCCACCTCTCCTAATTCTCCTGAGCCTGTCTGTGTTGGCACTGAGTGACAGAAAATGCAGTGACATGTAAAGGTACCTGCTGCCACTGATCGCCTCTGTAGTCAGAGAAGACAAAGGGAGATTGCTTTTCAGCATTTTGTGCCTGAGCTGTTGGTCTAATCGGATCTACACAGGGGCTCATATAAAGATGCGCGTTGTTTTAGGCAGGCATCTGGAGCTGTCTGGCTAGGAGAATTATTATATATCAGAACAAATTAGGCAAAATTAGTGCAGCATACAAATGGCACCAGCACAGGTGTAATGTTGGCCGGCTGCTCAAATATGTCAAATAGCAACACAGTCACACTCACATGAGAAGGGTAAGATACATAGACATGTTGTGCGAGCAGAACATATCATAGGCCATTTGTGCAGTAGCCATGATATGAATGGATTAATTAAAACATGCCAGAATTTGCTTCCATGTGCTTTTTGAAATGATTTTTGCATCAGAGGAAGAAAGATAAAGTAAGAAATCATGGAAATTTTCAAAAATTTGTTTTTGAATTTCTTTCCTTGTTTCTATCCTCCAGCTGAAGAAGCATTTATTAACTGACTCGTGTTTGTACATGTTTCCCTGTATTCACACACTCAACAGGATTTACTGAGGACTTGCTACTTAGTAGGCACTGGGCCAGGAGCAAATGCTTGCTGGAGAGTGAAATTAGGCACAGCTCCAGCTTCAAGGGGCTTCTAGAATATTTAGGGAGATAAAGTAATAAATAAACCACATATACATGATACACATTTAAATTAAGAGCTTTGTGTAAGGAAGGCTATACACTCATATTTTAAAAATCCAGAATGTATGATGAATTTACTTCTTTTTGTTTATTTGGTTTTTTTTAAAGCCAGGATTTCTTTATGTAGCTCTGGCTTTCCTGGAACTTGCTCTGTAAACCAGGCTGGCCTTGACCTCACGGAGATCCACCTGCCTCTGCCTCCCAAGCGCTGGGATTAAAGGTGTGTGCCACCACCTCGTGGCTATGAATTTATTTCTTCTTTTCCAGTTCAACCTGGTTGTTCAGTGAGAGGCATAAGCTGGTAACTCTCCAGAAGGAAATTCAGAAGCCTGCTTCCCTATGTCTGGAGGCTCTGCCCACACTGTAGCTGTTCCTCACTAGTCTCCATTCAGGCAGGCAAGGGAAAGGCCAAGAGCGTTGTGGGTGGTAAACTTTGTGAGCATGCTTAGAAATGGGGAACCTTATTTCAGCCCACACTTTGTTTTTCAGAACTCAGGCACATGGCCATGTTTAACTCCAAGGAAGAAGAGAAAGCGTGGTTTAATTGATGCCCCAAAGGGTAATGGGATACCTTAGCTCCCCTCTGCCACGTGGTTATGAAGACAAATTGAGATACATATATATGAGAAACATCTACGTTATAAAGTCCTCAGAGAATCTATAGTTTTGTTGCTGAACTATATGTGAAATAATGAAGTCATGCACATGATTGATATTTAAAAGAAAAACCAATGTAAAGTTAAAGGAAAAACCTTAAGCTATCATTGACTCCCAGCTTTTCTGGGTGTGATGGACTGAGCAATGTGAGGAAGCTGCCACTGAGGTATTCTCTGGTAAGCATCACAGCTGACTCATTTGTTTGTCAGAGAGGCTTGAAATATCCACTCACTCTCACTACACAGCTGCGTTGTATTTTCTGTCTTCTGTTAGAAAAGCCAATACTCACACTCACTGGCATTAATTCTGAGTGCTGAACTTTTCTCTGAAGGAACCCAATTAAAGGGACTTTGATCCATAACAGAATCACAGCCATCTACTGGCCTGGCCATCACAATCTATCAGAGAAACTCAAGCTGATGGCTGTCCTTGCTTAATTGGTTTGGAGGCACGAGGCCAAAACTCTTTCCAAGATGGCTACAGCTGAGCCACATGGAAGAACCCTGGAGCTGTCTTTCTCAGGAGCCTGGCCAGTGTAACACCTGGCAACTGGCTAACTGAAAGTGGGATAATGGTACTCTCAAGTTCTGGGCTGGTTACACAGACTCTCTTACAAAGGAGAAAGGAGCATCCTCCACTGTGCATGTGTGTGTGTGTGTGTGTGTGTGTGTGTATGTGTGTGTGTGTATGTACCTGGATGTGCAGTGCCAGAGGCTGATATTGGTATCTTCCTCTATTTTTCTTGGCTACATTTGAGATAGGTTCTCTTATAGAGCCTGAAGCTTGCTGTTTCAGCTAGACCAGCAGGGCCCTGAACCCCAGGGTCTGCCTGCCTCTTGCCCCAACCCCCACCAGTGTAGATGCTGTAAGTGCACTCTGTCTGATTTTCACCTGAGTTCCAAATTCAGGTCCTCGTGTTCGTGCAATAGGACTTTACCCAATGAGCCATCTCCCAAGCCCCTTCAGTGCATATATCTGTGCACTGAGTAAATTCTTCTGTATTGGAAACACTGAAGTTTGACAATGTCTTGTTAACTTCTGGGATGAGGGCTTCAGTGAATTAGAGATATTGCTAATAAGAACTTAGAATCGCTTAACAAATAACAGCCCATGTCTCATACAGTCTTCTTCTTCTTCTTCTTCTTCTTCTTCTTCTTCTTCTTCTTCTTC
>OU015750.1:51489576-51502319 GCA_907169655.1 Acomys percivali
GAAGAAGAAGAAGAAGAAGAAGAAGAAGAAGAAGAAGAAGAAGAAGATCTCCAAGTTTAAAGATATTCTAATGAAAACTATGACAGACTTTTAGCTGGTTAACTAGCCGGAGTGTGATTAAGCTGATTTTAGGCACACAAGTCAGCAAGGTGCTACTGAGAGCCCACATCACATATGGAAAGTGTTGGCTTTCAGGAGCCAGGCTGGGGATGAGTCTATGGATAAATGAGATTTGTTCAAAGAAATGTGACTACAAATGTAAATAATGAGTCTAAAAACCAAGTAAAGTAACCAGGAATGCTTTTCTTGGTGAGGTAGAGATAAGAGAAGAGGTTGTGTGTGGTTTTCAGTTGTCTAAATAACTCAAGTGTGTTGGTGTTAGTTCAGTGTGCTCCGGCAAGAACAAGACCAAGGCTGATAAGGAGGACCCATCTCTTTCTGGGGTGCTGGGCTGTTGCTTGGCAGCACTGAAACATTTAACCTCTGCTTAAGATTCAATGTTATTGTTAATGTTATCCTTCTCAACATCTCACTCCTAGCCCCGTTTCAATGTCTATGTTCCTGTAAATAAACAAGGAAGTTGGGGGATGGGGTGGCTTGACTGCCTAATTAACAGTCTGCTGAGCATCCTTCTTGCTCTGTGTGCCTTGAGCAAAAAGCTCTTCAGTCAAGCAGCCAGCTAGATCACAATTATGCTAACATTGGTCATTTGGAATGTTCCATGAATGCCAGAGGGCAGCTATAAGGTAATAGCAACCGATTATTCTTGTGCCTGAGGTTGCAGACCCAGGCATGACTGTTTACATGGCTTGCACTGGACTTTCCCTGCAACCATCTCCAGCAGGAAGAGGACTTCCCTCTGATGACCTGCAGAGGGACTGCTGTGACTAGTACAACAGGCAGAAGGTCATGATTGGTCAAAACATGGATATTCATCTGCATGAAAGGTTTGCTCCTATTGGGCAGACACACAGTCAGTCTACTCCAGCTATGTAAGCAGGCTCTTGGGGTCAGTTGGTATGCAAGCTGGGAGACATCTTCCTAGGCTCTCTCTCCTGGTGTTGCAACCATAACTTCAATAAAATATTTCTCCCTAGTAGTGTTTGCTTACCTACTCTTAGTTGAGTAGGCTGAGCTGGTAACTCAAAGAATGAATCAGTGAGAACTAAGGCAACAGAGTGGCAGTGACAGTGGCAGCAGTGATGGCCGTGCCAAATGAGCATCAGGCAAGTAGAGCCACTGAAGCAAAGAAGTGAGGTGGGGTAGGGGTAGGGCAGCAGCTTTGATAGCCACAGCAGAGGGTGGTGGCAGGTTAAGCTGAAGCCCAGAGGGCCATGGGAACCAAGACTGTTAATCAAGATCATTAGCAAAGACAGAGCTACAGAAAACTGCAGAGCCTGCACCAGAGGCAGAGTGGAGCTGTGGGGGGAAAGTGGCGGTTGGCCTAGCAAGCTGCCGATTTGGGACTGGTCAATTGGCAGGCCCAGCTGTAAAAGTGGTGGAGCAACCAGCAGTAATGACGAATTCAAGAGGAGAAGCCTCAGAGTGGTGCATTATGGCAGAGCAGCCACCAAGAGGCAACTGTCTCTTCAGTGGTGGCAACCGTGACCATGGTCATTGCCACAGGAGATGGCTGGAGAGTTGAAATAAGAGGCAGAGCAGGACAACAAGGAAGAGCAGTAGTTGGAAGAAGTGAAAGAGCCAAGGATAGAGAAGTGTGAGAAAGCACAGAAGAGAAACTGCTTCCCCTGACTGTGGAAAGAAGTCCAGAGCACTGTCATACTTTCAGGGCTATGGGTCCCACACACTCCAAACATGGTGGTTGCAACACTGGGAGTTATCAAGGGCTAAAGAATTCAGTTTCTATTCCTGAAAGATGTACTGCTGCCTGAAGAATCTTAATTTTCTCTGCATACACAAGAGCTGAGACACTTGTACAGCTAAGTTTCCTAGTACCCTGAGGTGTGCACAAGAGTCGAAACACGGGACAACACCACTGTCTGCGGCTCCTTCCTGCTTCCTGCTTCTGCTTTCTAAGGCTAGACGTGGAGGCTACAATGATGCCTGTCCTATCTGCACTGAAGGTACTGCCACCATCTACCCATGGTTTCTAACTGGTTATATTATTGGCAAAGCTGACTGGTGACAGGACCAATCAGGAACGAGAACCACAAAAAGATAGACAGAAGCTCCAGAGCAAACAGGATATAAATTATAATTGTAAATTTTCATATACTCCTTTGACTTGTTGAGAGCAGACTCTGGAGACAAGGTAGGTATGGTACCTTTGTCTCAGACTCAACTTGTTTAATCTTATTTTCCTCTGATACTCCCATCCTGGGGCAGGCTGCCCTGCTGGGGAAAAGCCAAGCAGACAAGGGTATTAAAACTGTTGCGCCTCTGAGAGCCACTAGATGTTAAACCACTTCCAACAGGGATGAATATTGTTTATCACATGATATTAACATTCATTTGTTAGGAATGGGAAACATAGAACCTCACCCAAGGGGTAAAATGAAGTTTTGCCTAGGACCTTCAATTAACAACAGCAGCTGATAGTCTCAGTGGGATAGATCCCGCCATTTTTGTTTTGTTTTGTTTTGCTTTTTTTCGAGACAGGGTTGCTCTGTGTAGCCTTGGCTGTCCTACACGCGCTTTGTAGACCAGGCTGGCCTCAAACTCATGGTGGTCCACCAGCCTCTGCCTCCCGAGTGCTGGGATTAAAGAAGTGTGTCACCACACCCAGCTGATCTCGTCATTTTAAAGATGGGCATTATTAGTGCCCAACTTGATATGGTATTGTTTCTCTGCTATTTGGTGTTTGTTCTTTTGATTTTTCTTGCTATATAGTTAATAAACTCGTGCATTCAAAACTGAATGTAGGGATATCATGAATTGTTTTCCAAGCAAAGTAAACTTTTCAAAGTAGATAGACCTTCCCAGACAACAAAGTGAGTTGTCCTTCATTGGAGGCATTCAAGACCAGAACAGAAAGTGGTCAGAACAGAATGCTATACAAAGTTTATCATGTGTGAGAAAAATGTTGATATCTTGCTTTACAAACCCAAATTCCTTAAATCTATAGTTTCAAGCCATGAACCAAGTTAAATTATGTAAGTAAAAGAACAGCTCTTGTGAGTATACATGTTAGCTGCTTCTGAGAGATATAATTTCAACACAAAGATTTTTCTAGAATGTGAAATTATAGAAATACAGAGTAAGGCTCCTTCTGAGGAAGGAAGTCCCCTTTGAAGGTGGCCAGTGATGAAACAGCCATGAGCTGTTAGCAACTGACAAGGGCTCATGCAACTTCATTCTGCTAGGTGAGTTACTGCCTGCCGGGAAGGCTGTGTGTGGACCCCTGAATTCCTTGAAGACACACTAGGAAGCCAAATCTTCTATTTCCATGGATTTATTTTGCTATTTCTGCTCTGTACCCAGGTATGCCATGTTTTATTTAGTCCATGTTGAATTCTTTTCTTGACTGCTCTAGAAATATCTTCTACTGAAATCAAATCAATATTATATACAGCAAACATGATTCCTCTTGCAGGAGGGTCTTACTTATTCCTTACCAATCTTCTCAGTTGACTTGGATGTTTTTATTAATATAACTGGTTGACACTTGATAATTCTTTGAGGGAAGAAAGGTGGGCATATTTTTCCTAAGTCTTAAAATTGCAGAAGATAAGATGATAAAACCATCAAGATTTCATACACTCAGAATTTTAGCATCTGCTTGGATATAGGTTATTTTCTTTTAATAATTTGGATTACAACTTAACTCTACAAGGTTGTAATTATTAGTTTCAGGATATTTAATTGTTAGGTCATACTATATTTTTAGCCACATTTTCCTGTTGGGAAAGAATTATGTTTGATATACAAAATAGAAGAAAATATCTTACTTCTGACGAGAAAATTAGTGACCACTTCCTACATTAGTTTCCTATGGCTGTTGTAACAGATCTGTCTTCCCACATGGAAAGGCATCTAAGGGACTTGAATTGTTAATATTTTGTGTTTTCTGATCCAAAGTAGTTTGGTCCTTGCTATTTCCTTCCCAAGAAGCTTCCTGGGTTTAGTAGTCTGAATGACACGAGGCAGGCATCAGTTTTGTTGTTGCTGCTATTTTTTAAAGACCCCTGGCTACGCAGAAGCAGTTGTTTTCAGACCCAATCCCTTTCATACTCACAACATGTGTTTGATCTTCATCACAACAATGACACCAGGACATCAGAGTTATTGGCAGGCAGAAAGCACATCGCACCTAAGGATTTAAGGCTTCCTTTCCATGCTGACTTGACATCTTAACCTGACCAGTCTTGTACATGAACTATAAACTACTCAATGTCATTATTCATATATCCAAGTGAACATCTTAAAGCTATATCTTGGGGAGTTTGAACTTTCTTTTTTTAAATTAATTTATTCATATTACATCTCAATGGTTATCCCATCCCTTGTATCCTCCCATTCTTCCCTCCCTCCCATTTTCCCCTTACTCCCCTCCCCTATGACTGTAACTGAGGGGGACTTCCTCTCCCTGTATATGCTCATAGATTATCAAGTCTCTTCTTCGTAGCCTGCTATCCTTCCTCTGAGTGCCACCAGGTCTCTCCCTCCAGGGGACATGGTCAAATATGAGGCACTAGAGTACATGTGAAAGTCAGACCCCACTCTCCACTCAACTGTGAAAAATGTCCTGTCCATTGGCTAGATCTGGGTAGGGGTTTGAAGTTTATGGTGTGTATTATCCTTGGCTGAAGCCATAGTTTGAGCGGGACCCCTAGGCCCAAATCTGCCTATCATAATTTTCTTCTTGTAGGTTTCAAGGACCCTCTGGATCCTTCTACTTTGCCATTCTCCCATGCTTCTCTCATCTAGAGTCCCAATAGGATGTCCTCCCCTCTGTCCCAGTTTCCTGGTTAGTGAAGACTTTCATGGGACATGCCCCTTGGGCTAGTATGCTGATATAAGTGAGTATATACCATTTGACTCTTTCTGCTTCTGGGTTAACTCACTCATTATGATCATTTCTAGATCAATCCATTTATCACAAATTTCGGGAATTCCTTGTTTTTAATAGCTGAGTAGTATTCCATAGTGTAAATGTACCACAGTTTCTTTATCCATTCTTCTACTGAGGGGCACTTAGGCTGTTTCCATGATCTGGCTATTATGAATAAGGCTGCTATGAACATGGTAGAGCAAATTTTCTTGTTGTGTGCTGGAGCATCTTCTGGGTATATTCCTAGAAGTGGAATAGCTGGGTCTTGAGGAAGCCCTATTCCCAGTTTTCTGAGATAGCACCAGATAGCTTTCCAAAGTGGTTGTACTAGTTTGCATTCCCACCAGCAATGAAGGAGTGTTCCTCTCTCTCCACATCCTCGACAGCATGTGGTGTCAGTTGAGTTATTGATCTTAGCCATTCTGATAGGTGTAAGATGGAATCTCAGAGTTGTTTTGATTTGCATTTCTCTGATGACTAAGGAGGTTGAGCATTTCTTTAAGTGTTTCTCAGCCATTTGATATTCCTCTGTTGAGAATTCTCTGTTTAGTTCCAAGCCCCATTTCTCAATTGGGTTATTTGGTTTGGTGGTGTTTAATTTCTTGAGTTCTTTATATATTTTGGATATTAGACCTTTGTCAGATGTAGGGTTGGTGAAGATCTTTTCCCAGTCTGTAGGCTGTCGCTTTGTTTTCTTGACAGTGTCTCCTGCCTTACAGAAGCTTCTCAGCCCCATGAGGTCCCATTTATTAATTGTTGACATTAAGGCCTGGGCTGCTGGTGTTCTGTTCAGGAAGTTGTCTCCTGTGCTAATATGTTCCAGGCTCTTCCCCACTTTTTTCTGCTAACTGACTTAGTGACTCTGGTTTTATGTTGAGGTCTTTGATCCACGTGGACTTGAGTTTTGTGCAAGGTGGCGAATATGGGTCCAGTTGCAGTTTTTTTTACACATAGACATCCAATTAGACCAGCACCATTTGTTGAAGATGCTATCCTTTTTCCATTGAATGGATTTGGCTTCTTTGTCAAAAATCAAGTGACCATATGTGTGTGGATTCATATCTAGGTCTTCGATTCGATGGGGAGCTTGAACTTTCAAAAGCTAAGATTCTGCGCATATTTTTAAATAGAAGCATTTAAATCTATTTTGGTTAGGATAATAAAGTAAAAAGGCAAAAATGTAAATTAGCAAATCAGCGGCAAAACCAAACCAAACCAAAACAACAAGAACAACAAAACCCCATAGAGCTGGTGAGATGGGTCTGCAAGTAAGGACCTTTGCTGCCCGACAAGCTGAATTCCATCTCTAGGGTCCTGCATGGTGCAAGGACAGAACTGATTCCCACATCACATCGCGTTCTGCCATGGCTCAATCCTTTCTTCACACTCAAGTAAATAAATGTGATATGGGGTGTGTGTGTGTGTGTGTGTGTGTGTGTGTGTGTGTGTGTGTGTGTGTATGTGTGTGTGTATGATTAAAAACAAGGCTTTGTTGCAATCTCCATCTAAAACAGTCATGTTTTCCTCATTGCTATTTATTATATTTATGTGTGGAAGTCCAGAATGGGTCTGTTAAATTATGTGCATATATCTCTTTATGTATTTTAAAGAAGAGCCAAATATCTAAAATGTTTCGTGTAAAATACTTTGACTTTAAAAGTTTTAATTATGCATGTGTATGTGTGTCTGCAAATGCCCAAAGAGGTGAGAAGATCTGGTCAGATCCTCTGTGCCTGAAGCTGTGAACTGACCAACACGGGTGCTGCTGGGAACCAGACTCCTGTCCTCTCAGAGGGCAGAACTTGCTCTTTCCTCTGAGCCATCTCTCCAGCCCCTAAATTTTAAGTACAGAAAGCAAGTGAAATTATACAAACAATGACAAAAGCAACAGTTTCTAAAACAGAAATAACATAATTGGAGTGAGTTTCTCCCTTTGCAATATTAGCCTGTAGTTTTAGTCTAACTTTGACTTTCCTTAATTGAGGGGGCCATGCTGTTGCAGAGTTCCCTGGTGTTTTGGTTAGTTTGTTTGTTTGGTAGTCTGACTTTCAGTTTGCCACCCCTCCCCCTTGAGTAGCCCAGGGCCAGATGACACGGGAGATAAAAACCCTGAGTTCTGTTAGTCATGTTGTGGAACACTTTCAAATTCGAGCTCACAGTTGGGCAGCCCTAAAATTGTAACGTCAGTTTGAATCTCTCTTTTTGGCACTCAATCAATTGCATTCATCTTTTAGCCACTTCTAAAGGTCAAATGAAGAATTTCATTCTTTGTGCATATGAACACTCGATCTTTCTTATTTGAGGAAGACAGCATTTCAGGCTGGTTATTTAAGAGGAAATCACTATACAAAATTAAGACATTAGTTGATTCATTTGCAAAGGAAAAGTTTGATAAGATTTATCTAAAGCACTTAATTTAAGTGGTTGGTTTTGTATGGAAAATAATGGTGTAATTTTAACACTTTAATTTTCTTTATGAAATTTTATTATTATATTTGTCTAAATATGTGAGTATTATAACAATTACTCTGCATATGAATTCTCTTTCTATAAAATCTTTTGAAAAGTAGTCTAAAACACATTTATGATTTTGTTACTCAAGTTTTTGTCATAGCGTTTAAAGATGTAATAGGGATTAAGGTGATATATCCCATAGTTAATGCTAAATTAATTTTATATAATAGTTATACTATAAAATTTATTACACAATGTGAGTGAACAGAGTCTAAATGTTGAGTAAGATTCATCATTTGTTTATGTGACATTGACAATGTAATTGGTTTTCTTCAGTGTGTACCATGTCAATCATGGGATTTATCACTGTGTTATCTCCACTAGTTCAATTGTCAGGTGAAACAAGCTGGTTTGCCTTTGACTAAAATTGATTCCTTTGTAATAGCCAACAACAGTTCTGTTATCCCTCAGAGGGTCTCCTGGTGTCTATTTCAGTCCAAATATACAAAGAGCTATTGACTAGCGAATAACTCAAGCTCCAGACTTGTAATGGAACATGAAAGAATTTAAGGAAAAATATTGACAGAAAGGGGTGTTAGAAAATGTACACGTCTATAGTGTTCTCACACTGTTCAGTGGTTTTTCATGGTAGACTTGTATAAAACAGTTGAGAAACTCATAGAATAGTGAATTAATCATGGCCCTTATAGTCCAATGAGGTTACTGCTCACTTGGTGTATTTTTAGCACTCTTTCAGGTTGGCGGGGTAAGTTTAGGGGTAAGAGATCATCTGTGGGATATTACGTGAATATACATACCTAATAGGACTTGTTTGGTGGACTGAGGATAAGTTATGAGAAATGAAAAGTATCGAGTAATGTTTTAAAGCTTTAACCTAAGAAGCTGGATGCTTCATTGTGGCTCATGCTGTAACAGTGATTCCCAGGGAAAGGCCATGTCTTTCAGGCAGTAGGCATGAAAATCAAGATCTCAGTTTTGAATTTGCTAGGATTTAAATACCCATTAGACATTGGAAGGCAGGCATAAAATCAGAATCAGAGAAAGGTCAACTGGTTGGAGGCGGTGTGTCACTGTGGGGGCAGGCTTTGAGGTCTCAGGGTGTCTCATTTATGATCGTGGTGTCTCTTCACAGCACTAGAAATCCTAACTAAGAAACATGGGAGTTCCAGCAAGCAGGTCCTATGATCAGTCTTCGAGTAACTGTTTTGTGTAGCTCTGTTTGCTATCTGAGGATAGCAAATAGATGGCAATCTGAACCCTGTACAATTTACAAATTTTTTTTTTTCAGAAAAGAGATATTGTATGAGTAGTGGATCCTCTGCTGAGTACCAGGATTCTAATTAGTCTTCACTTTTGGCCCCCTGCTCCATTTGTAGAAGATGAAGCATAGGTTGAAATACAAGTACGATACTGGGTTTCTGTAGCTTTCCGCAATGTTTTTCTGTGAAGACTTTTCTTCTTGAGATAAGACGGGGAACACCGTTTATTTTAGATAGCAATCCAAACGTTTTCTCTAATCCTCCCTCTTTGCCTTATGCCTATATATTTCCAAGTTCAAATGATAAGTCTGATAATCTTCCAAGAGAGCACTTTAAGCTTGTGATCACATTGTCATCACCACCAGCCAGACCGAAGCACCATGACATGTTGATTAATTGTTGACAGTAACTCCTTTGGAAGACTCTTTGAAATTCCAGGTAAGACTGACCGGAGTGTCAGTTGACTAGAAATCCCTGATCACTATGTCACCTTCAAATAGCTTAGACCAATGCCTTTTTACACTCTTGGCATCAGTGATTCTTGTACTGGGTATCTTCTGCTGGGTGAGGGTTCGGGAATCAGGACCAAGTAGAAAAGGCAGTTTCAGTCGCAATCCTTTCTGCAGCTTTTTTTTAGGGGACCCTGAATTCCTAAATTTCTCCATCCTCTGTTCTCGGGTGACTTTCCTTTTGACATGTCTGCTTGGCTTCATTCTGTGATCTTCTGTCAAGCCTGGAGAGGTGTAACCCGACTGTCATCAATCTGTACTTGACACTAGTCTGAGATATACAGAGAAAAGAGGATGGTCACTTAATTTGATAATTTCCTAGTCTGTGATTCAGAGTCAAACTTAATGCGAGGATAATTGAGTCTAATCATCTTTAGACCCATTTGCTTAGGCTACCGTCAAAGGCTGAAGATGGCCATGGTATGGTGTTGACACGTGTTTTCAGTTTGCAAAGAAAGATGTTTTTAACCACACACATTCATACTCCACCACAGATACTCTCAGCAGAGCCACAGGCATTTGGGGGTAAAGATGAGAAGATGTACTGTGTGTTGTCTATTTACCTTGGGGCCCTTATGGGCTAGTGTCTCACTGCCAAGCTTCTCATGGGCCTTTCATTCTTTGGCTTTTGCTGATATTCTGGCCCCAGTATTTAGGTATGGAAGGAACAGGTTGTGCGTGCTTGTTCTGTAGATGGGTGCTGAGGTGTCTTTCAGGCGAGCGGCTCCTTTAATAGTGCCAGCCACTTGGATGGTGGAGAAACTGAGCTGGGCAAGCCAACAGCAGTCTACAGAACAAAGGGACTTCCTTACAATTACAATCTTTGTAGGGGAGAGCTATCTGAGTCTAGAGGGTTTTCTCTGAGTGTAGCAGATTAGTGAAGGTGGTAGATAGGATACGAGGCAAGAACTTACAAAGCTAGTCCTTTGGTACCACCCTACATTAGGGCTGCTACATGCTGGGGTTCATCAACTTAGGGAAAGCACTAGATAGAACGGAAAGGGTGGCTAATCCTATCTACAGGGCAACAACAGTAAAAAGTGATCATCTAACAATGGCCGTTCTCTGCCTATAGCTTAGGAGACAAACTTCTGAGGTGCCTGTCACATCCCATACTAAAAAGCTGTTGGGTTACCTTGTATCTCAGCAGAGAGGGAAAGGGACGGAGGTCACATCTATATGTAAGTAGATGAAGAAAACGGAGGTTGGAAGTATGCAAAGCTAGAAGTAGGCTGGGATGAATTAGTTTAAGTTGCAGAGGTGTAAAAATTTCAGCACTGGGTTTGGCTCTCATTGGCATCAGGCCTAATCACAAGTCCTCTCTTGTCAGGGATGGTCTTAATAATGAATACACACAATTACAAATGTATTATGCATCTCATATTTTAAGAGATAATGGGATTTATTAGAATTCCTGGTATGAAGGTACAAACTCGAGGCAGCACTACAAAGAGAATATATGGAAATGTGAGCCACCATTGCTGTTGCATCTCAATTATCAATAATGAAAATACATTTCAATCCACTGCTCATTATGTCTTCCTGATGGAAAATGTTATTATAAAATCATGGTCTCATGAAGCAGGAACAAAAAAGCATATAGCTCAACGTCTGGAAAATGATTCTTTAGATTAGATGTATCACATTTACAATTGTGTTTGTGTTTTTTCTTGTTTTTTTTTTTTTTTTCTTCTCAAAGGTATCAGTTTTGTAACTCTTTCCTTTGCTGCAAGTAAATATTTATTTTGTACCAAATTCTATATTTGTGATTTTGTGTTGTTTAGTAAAGGGGTCACAGAAGGATAGACCTGCATTGGATGGAACCTGGATAGGACCTTGTTTATATTTTCCAACAGGTTTTTTTTTTTTTTTTGTCTTAGTTGATAGTGACTTGAAATTGCTCCATAACTCTCTGATTAGTGCTTATGCCACCCACAAACCATGGCTAGATTATAGACAAGATCTGGAAACCATTGGAATTCTCTGGTACAACCATTTTTAGCAAATTTCTATAGAACCCCTGACAACTCTGGAATGTTAGAACCATAGGAAATGAACATTTTTTTTTTTTACAGTTTCCTTTCACTAGAAACTCAAAACATATCTCTGAATATGTCATCAATATGATATGGAATATACCATTTCCTAGACAGGTATTTATTCCAGGCACAGCACGGAACAAGGCACATGCATGTAAATGTGAAAGTTTAAAACCCTTTCCTGATGCTGTTAAACCAGGCAGCAGAACGATGCGCTTTTCTGGCATGGAAATCAATTCCCGTTGAGTCTCCGACTCACATTCTTTCCCTGAGTACATCTGTCAAGAATCTGTTGACACTTCATACGCAAAATCAAGCCGGTGTGATTCCGCTCTTCAGGACGGAGAGGAATGACGATCCGTGGAAAGAGGCATGTCAGAGACTAAGCTGAAATGTTCTGTTATTTTATAACATTAGATCTTCTTTCCTGTCAAACCTGTCACTTGTGTCCTGACTGTGCCTGGGATGATGAGAACACGATGGAAATAAAGATATGGAATGCAAGCTCTGGGGATTGGGGGATGATGAGAAATACCTGGGTGCGTGGTGCCAACTATTCCTGCGATAGCCCCTCCCGGGTGCATGGCGCAACCCTTCCTTCAATAGCCCCTCTCCCGGGTGAATGGTGCACCCCTTCCTTCAATAGCCCCTCTCCTTTTCAAACCATAGAGGGACTCAGTGGCAGCACGTGGTGCTCTTTGTGTTAGCCCCAAAGTGAGGCAAGTATCTTTAGGAGCAAATTCATATTAATGGGCCATCAAGAATCTTTTCTGGGGGGCTGGAGAGATGGCTCAGAGGTTAAGAGCACTGGCTGCTCTTTCAAAGGTCCTGAGTTCAATTCCCAGCAACCACATGGTGGTTCACAACCATCTGTAATGTGACTGATGCTCTCTTCTGGCCTGCAGGTGTGCATGTAGACAGAACATTGTATACATAATAATAAATAAATATATTTTTAAAAAAAGAATCTTTTCTGTTGCTTTCCGCTAATTAAACTGCTATGCTGTAAGCCGAGCATCCCCAGAGGTGCCCCATTCTACCATTTTAACCTTTCCAACATACGCTCAATGAATTAGCTGTAAGATTGTGTCTAGCATCTTTCTTTCTGAACGTAAGCAGAGCATGCTCAGGAATGTGCCCGCTGCTTTGCTGTTTACCTCTATCAATAGGTATAGGATCCAATAATAAAATCCCCATGCTTTCTTTATTCAGAGAGGACACTGCTTTGAAAGGACCCGCAGGTACCCTTGCTTGCTGCAGATGACAAGGTCTTTTCCCTTCCTAAATGTCTTGTCCATTTCAGCAGGACTTTGTACTCACTAGGGTGTGATCCTATTGTATCCAGTCACACTTGGTTGGGGATGTTCTTCCTGACACCACAACTTAGTATTAGTTACCTCATTACTGTCTCTGTGCTTGTATGCTTGGTCTCCCCCCCCCCCCCCCCCCC
>OU015750.1:51502419-51517701 GCA_907169655.1 Acomys percivali
CCCCCCCACCCCCGCCTGGAGTCAGTCTTTGGATGCCTGTGTTCATATTTGGAAGTAGTTGATGGTATTTGTGGTTTTCAAATATTTTTCTTCGGTAGGGACTTGCCTTGAACCCTCAGAGAAATCATCCAGTACTCAAACAAGAAAAAAAATGATATTTGATGATTTTCTGTGGCACATTGAACAGGGTCTGTCATGTTAGCACAGGTATGACTCCAAGGTGCCATTGGCAAAGCTGAAGACGATGATGGATGTGGCTAATGAGAAATAATATAGGGAGAAGAGAGAACAAAGGAGAGAGGAGAGAGCGAAAGACAGAGGGAGGAGAGAGGAGGGAGGGAGAGAGAGGGGGAGTGAGGGAGGGAGAGGGAGAGGGCAGGACAACAATAAGTAGGATAAACAATAAACAGGCATAAAATACATTGTCCCGCAAGACAACCCTCTGGACTTCCTCATCAGCATCTTGTACTTTAACCTCAGCAGTAAAACTTACACACAACCCATTTCCATACCTACTACAATACCCATAAACTCCGCCAACCTCAGTATTTGGAATTTTTATCTCTTTTCTCCAATGAACACTATGTGATTCTTTCTGAATTAACTTTCTGATTGACTTCCTGGATTCTGCTGCTGAAGATGGCTCTCCGTGGACCCCTGCCCCAGCGTTTCGCTAGCAAGAGGCTGTGGAGATTTCGGTGGTAAACGCTCACTGCTTCCCTAGTGTGACTAGTTGAACCTGGTGTATTTCTTGCTGTCTGTAGACAACCTCAGATTTCAGAGATCATCTCAAATGTTATTCATTCTTTAAGTTACTTGCCTTGTAAGTCATCCTTAGTTGATTTTCCTACACTGCCAAGCTTCTATCTGGCATTGGAGTTATCTGTGTCCTTATTTCAATTCCAGATGAAAACCGTAAACTCTATGAAGGAAGGCACACTGTGCCAATTTTATGTGCTGATTACCTATTCACTGAATGTGTTGTGTTTTCTTCCTAAGCTATAGAGATTAACTGAGTTGCTAGGGAAATTCAGCAAAAAAAGTGAGGCACATTCCACCAAATGCTGTTAAAACACATGCGGACCATTTTCTTATATACATTCTTTCCTGTCTGCAGATTCAATCATCTATATTCCAAAAATATTGGTCAAAAATCTCAGAAGTTTCCAAAAATCAAAACTTAATTTGCAGTATGTGAAAACTGTCTGGATCAATACAAATTAAATTATGTATAGGCACACATGCTGCTGTTAGGTAACCCTCATTTCAGAGATCTGAAGCCTGGACCCATTACCTTTTTGAGCACCAGATGTCTGTGTCTCAAGTGTACACCACATAGTTAGTCTGTGATGTTCCTTTTGTACTCAATAAGTACTCACCATTTCTTGTGATTATTCAATAAGTAGTGTTGCATAACAATTATCCACATAGTGGTTACATTATATTAGGTATCACGAATAATATATAGGTGATTTTAAATATACAGATGGATATATGAAGGTTATATGCAAATATCACAGCATTAATTTGAACATCTCTACATTTTGATATCCTACAAAGCTCTAGAACAGTGGTTCTCAACCCTTTGGTGGGTCACATATCACATATCTTGCATTTCAGATATTTACTTTATGACTCACAACAGTAGCAAAATCACAGATACGAAGTAGCAACAAAAATAATTTTGTGGCTGGAGAGGTCACCACAACATGAGGAACTGTATTCAAGGGTCACAGCACTGGGAAGATTGAAAACCACTGCTCTAGATCAAATCCTGCAGATACTAAGGGAAATCTGTGTGTGTGTGTGTGTGTGTGTGTATGTGTGTGTGTGTGTGTGTGTGTGTGGTGTGAAACCTCTTATGTGAAGACAAAGCTGTCAGAAAGACAGAGGAGGAGGACCTGGGCTGCCTCACACACTGTTCAGTCTACTGTGTGCACATCCCCAAATGTCTGTTGTGTGTCGTGACGCTTTGGTAACTTTTTTGCCTGGCTTCTTAGCCTTCTGGATTCCTTTGGAACATACTTCATCTCTTTAACACATGAGCAGTCATGGAAGGGCACCTGGCAGAATGAACATGATAGTAACTGTGCCCCAACCACACACAGCACTGGGGTAATTGTGCTGGGTTTTGTGCTGGATTGAGTATGGCCATTTCTTTATTCAGTGAGAATCTACTAAAAATTGCAGCATAATCCAAAGGCCGAAAGGACAGAAGCTATGGAACACTGCACACATTGCTGGGCTTAAGAAAGGAGTACTCTGGACTACGATAGCAAAATCTTGATACTATCATCTTAGTCATTGTTCTGTTGCTGTAATTAGGGCACCATGGCTAAGGCAGCTTATTAAAGACATTGTTTACTATGGGGAGTGGGATTCCAAGGGTTAGAGTTCATGAGTATCATGGCGGGGAGCATGGCAGCAGACAAGCATGGCTATGACCAGCTGAGTGCTTACATTTTTATCTGAAAGTAGGAGGCAGAGAGAGTTAACTGATCCTGGCATGGGCTTTAGAAACCTCTAAGTGACCCTATGTGACACACCTCCAATTTCTTCTCAAATAGTTACACTAACTTGGGACCAAACATTCAAACATACTATGAACCTCAGGAGGCTTTTTAATTAAAACCACCACAACTATGACATGCCTGTCCCTTTTTTTTTTTCATGTCCGTCAGCAAGAAGAGTACACTGTGATGCTAAATATCCTAGTTGATGTTACCATTGCTGTGATGAAACGCCACAACCAAAACAATCTGGGGAAGACAGGGTTTATTTAGCATTCACTTCCACATCATTGTTCATCACTGGAGGAAGTCAGAACAGGAACTCAATTAGAGAAGGAACCGGAAGGCAGGAACTGATACAGAGGCCATAGAGGAGAGCTGCTGATTGGTTTACTCCTCATAGCTTGCTCAGCCTGCCTTCTTATAGAACCCCGGACCACCAGCCCAGAGACGGCACAAGCCACAGTGGATTGGGCCCTCCCCATCAACCACTAATTAAGAAGCACTCTATAGGCCTGCCTGCAGCACAATCTTATTTTCTCAGTTGAGGCTCCATCCTTTCTGATGACTATAAACTTGTGTCAAAGCGATATAAAAAAAAAGTCATATAGCACTAAAGTGTAGCTAGTGTTTCAGTTTTGATTCTTGAAAGGGCTAACTTAACTTGCAGGGTGTGCACTCTTGTGTTCTTAGACCTCAAGCACAGTGCCCTCCTGTTCTCCAAGGTGTCAGTCCATCATGCCACACAAAAGCAGTGGATTTGTCTCCACCTCCATGTCGTTCACTGTGCAGGGATCTGCTTCTAACTCACTGAATTAGCAAAAATTACTTTGGTTGGGAAGAAGTCCCTGTGCATTTCCCTTCCTGTGCCTTGCAGCTCTCATATATCAGGCCGAAACCACAATAGAAATATGACATACATATATTCATTTATTTACTAGACAGTATCTCTCTTCATTTTGACCAGGGGCAAAGCAGTACCTTGTACCTGCACAAAAGGTAGATTTATATGCTATTTGAATTTAATATCTGAACAACATGCATATCCAATCAAGGACCACAAAAAACAGATAAACAATGAAAAATATATGAACATTTTAGAAATATTGTTTGTAAGAAAGTAGATGCAATGAACTAAAACTTTAAAGTGCTGAGAGACGATCGTGACCATCAGGAGTCTTCTGTGTTCCTACTACACATCTTAAGAACGGGACATTAAGTTCCCTTTGGTTTTGGACTTTCTCTTGAGGAAGGTATAGACAGATCATAGCCTTTCCAACACACAGACAGCGTTTGGGTCAGAAGACAAAGATTCCTCACTGCCTAGCACAAACACTTTGGGTTTCCTTCCTGTAGCGTATGCCTCTGCATTCTCACGCACAGCTGGACCCATTTCTGACATCTCTATTAGACTTGGTTGTCAGAAGGACTGACACAAATATAATGATGCCAAGTATGAATAACGCCCACTGGTTCTGACCAAGGGGTCTTTTGTATTCAGCCACCATGCATAGACCAATAGTACACAAGTTGGTAGCTGTAAGTTGATTAAAATCTCAGGTTTTCTAAGGTCTTGACACATAATGACTTTAGTGCATGAAAAAATAAAGGCAAAGCCCAAGAAAAAAGCAACTGATATTTTCCATATTGTGTAGAAAGTAAAAAAGAAATTTTAATATCTTCGAATCTTTCTATTGAGGCTATCCAAAATAATGTGATATCGGGGAAACATTTTTTCCACCCAGCACATTGATGAAAACTAAAATTCACAGTGATAGCTGCATCAGGAGGGGAGATGGTGAGGTGAGTGCTCATGCACAGCCAATGGATGAGGGCAATAAAGCAGCTGACAAAAGGATGTGCTTATTTACGTCTGTCAGCTTGGCCACTCTTCCTACTTTTGTCACCCCTCAGTGGGGATAGTGGCTGGTGGCCACTTACACTTTCTGATTCTCCTTTTTTACATATACCTATGTACACACAAATATAGATATGTTTCTGTATGTATATGTGTACATATGTATACATGTAAATACATGCAGTAACAGAAGCTGCTTATAGAAACATTATTGGCTAGACCAAAATCTGGCAATATCAGGATCTTCTGTAACATAACAGTACATGGGTTCAGGTAGTTTATCTGTATCATGAAATGGGATGTGCTTTTATGTGGACAGGTTAAGAAAGTCACATATATTATAAAAATCCTTTTTAAATTTAAGATAGAATAGATCGTGTGTATGTATGTAAATGTATTATAACCCGCCACAATGAAGAAATATGGACTAAATGTACTATTTAACCCAAATGTATTATTGTAAATTGGAGCAATGAAGAAATAAGGGCTAATTGAACTATTTAACTCAAAGGCTTCCCTTCCAGAGAGAGAGGGGGGGGGGAGGGAGGGAGGGAGGGAGAGAGAGAGAGAGAGAGAGAGACAGACAGACAGACAGACAGACAGACAAACAGGCAGGGGGGGGAGGGAGGGAGAGAAACGGCTTACACACATCCAGCACGTCAATCCTCACTGCCGCCTGCCCAGGCTTTGGGCCAAAGCTCCTGTCCTAATTAGACAGCTTATTGACTGAACAACTGGACTGAAGACCAAGCCACTCACTCTTTCTGAGCTTCTCTTTCCATATTTGTTAAGATGGTGACACTATTATATCTACCTCACATATTTATGAAAATTAATATATGAAAACATGATCCCATCATCACAGTTATTTCTGTCACAGAATGATGGCAGTGCTGGAACCTCACATTGACTTACTTAGTGTGTGATTCGATTTCCTATGTGGTAGACCTCCTTCCCCCACCACTCCCCCACACACCCACACACACTCAAATTTTGTCTTTTTGTACACAATAGGCACATCTTTCTGTCTGGTGGTAACGCAGATTTTTTCAAAGTGTTTTTAATATAAGCCCCATCAAATAGCAATTGAACCGAGACCCTGAGATAGCTGTGCATGTGGCTTGGATGCTGAGCCTCAGTGACATATGTAGAACTACACAACCAGTAGGTGGTTTGCTGGGGTTGCAATTAGGGTCACATGAGCATGTTTGCAAGTCATTGGATAAAACAATGGGTAATTTTACATTTAAAAAATCACTTCATACCTTTCTCAAGTAAAAACTAGTCTCACGGTACATTGAATGCAACAACTCCTTATACATTTTAAAAAAGTAATCACCACAGGCTTTATTACAAAAGATCAGAGAAAAGAGCCCGCTGAGCTGAGAGTCGCCCGAATGAATTTCTCAACTCTGGAGATTGCGGTGATGGAGCTATTTATAGGTCCCTTTCTCCTGTAAGTCCTTACAGAAGGGGGAGAAAGCTGGATCAAGAAAATTGAATTTTGTTCAGAGTTGTGCACACAGTTTGCATTAATTACTTTCCCTGAAATGGTCCAAGTATTAATGATTTCCCTGGCAGAACTCAGTGAGCATTTACTGTGGGTTGTAGCTACTTTTGCTTCCTTCACATACGCACACACTTTGATCAGCAGTTTAGTTAGGTAAGAGATGATTGTCTTGTAGGCTGTCAGAGTGTCAGTTAGAGAATGCTCTAGAATTATGAATGCAACTTAAATTAGAATGTGAGAAGATGGCAATCTGAAACATAACAGAGACAACCCAATGGAGTCCATGACAGAGCTGTTGAATTGGAATCAGTTGAAAGCCCATAGGATCATTGGACTGTGTTCAAGCATTCTCCAAACTCCGGTGACCTAGAGCAGGGCCAGGGAAGCAGCCTGTGGGGAGGTCACAGGAGGAAGCCAAGGTGCAGAAATGTGTTCAGATGTTCATTCTGTACTGGAAACACAGTGAGTTCGTTACTAGAACTTCCACAGGACAGCCATCAACACCACCAATTGGGGGTTAAGTCCATTGTGACTATTCTATCAGTCCTGTTCACTGTCCCCTGCTACACTTTGTCAGGTGACATCTTCGGTAACTATTGCAGGGAAAGGCCTATGTACACAAAGAGCTAGAATTTTCCTGCAAATTGCTAAGAAGGTCAAGTGAGAGCTGAAGGCGAGGTTGTTTTCCGTTTTCCTAGGAGTCAAAGGTGAAAGATGATTTGTAAAATGCAACCCACATCATTAAATGTTTCTTCTGGGAAGATGTCATCTAGGTAAGAGCAGATGGGTAGAGAAGTTGGTGGTTGAAGTAGCACCCCACATTCTGACAGGTATAAGGTGGAATCTCAGAGCTTATTTGATTTGCATTTCCCTGATGACTTAAGGATGTTGAGCATTTCTTTAAGTGCCTCTTGACCGTTCCTCTGTTGAGAATTCTCTCTTTAGCTCTGTGCCTCATTTTTTAAGTTGGGTTATTTTGTTTGCTGGAATTTAATGTTTTGAGTTCTTTATATATTTTGGATATTTGCCGTTTGTCAGATGTAGGATTGGCGAAGATCTTTTCACAGTCTGCACGGTGCCTTTTCATTCTATTGGCAACTTTGCCTTTCAGAAGCTTTTGAGTTTCATGAGATCCCATTTATTAAATTGTTGATCTTATAGCCTGAGCTTTTGGTGTTCTGTTCAGGAAGTTGTCTCCTGTGCCAATGAGTTCAAGATTCTTTCTCACTTTCTATTTTAATAGATTTAGTGTAACATATCTGGTGTTATATTGAGGTCTTTGATCCACTTGGACTTGAGTTGTCTGCAGGGTGATAAGTATGAATCTATTTGCATTTGTATATATGTAGACATCCAGTTAGACCAGCACCATTTGTTGAAGATGCTTCTTTATTCAATTGTATGGTTTTGGCTTCTTTGTCAAAAATCAACTATCCATAGGCATGTGGGTTTATGACCTGGAGGTGACAGGAGCTCTACAAGAAGACCAACAGAATTAACTAACCCTGCCCAGAGGGGCTTTCTGAGACTGAAGCACCAACCAAGGACCATGCATGGACTGGACCAAGGCCCCCTACACAGATGTAGCCAATGGACACCTCAGGCTTCATGTGGATCCTCTAGTAAGGGGAGTAGGGTCTGTCTTTGATATAGACTCTGATGCCAGCTTTTTGATCCCTTCCTCCCGGCAGGACTGTGTTCCCAGGCCACAAGGGAATAGTACATGCTCAGTCCTGATGTGACTTGATGATCTGGGGTGAATGGGAAGGGGGGAACTCCATTTTCTGAGGAATAGGGAAAGGAGGGAGGGAAGACGGAAGTAGGATGGACCTGGGAGGAGATGAGGGGTGGCATGGGGCTATGACCAGGAGGTTAAATAAATAAATAAATAAATAAATAAATAAATAAATAAAAAGAAATAGCTCCCCACAAAGGCCAAGCTTGGTGTTGCTAACTCTACTGTTATTTTTCAAGATCAATGGCATATTTCTGCCTCAATTTTCTCATGCATAACATTTGGGGAATTTCAGTACTCTTAATTACTTTTCAAAATAACTGATTTAATTCATGTAAAGCTTTAAGATTATCTAGTATACATTATTTCTTTTTTTCAAAATGTACTTAACTTTAATTTTATATATTTAATATGAGGGTATCAGATCACTGGGAACTGGGGTTACAGGTCGGTGCTGGGAATTGAACTCAGAACCTCTAGAAGAGTAACTGTTCTTAACCTCTGAGCCATCTCTCCACCGCCCACCCCCATAGTAAGCATTTCTAAGAAACATGTTGGATAGATGTTTGTGAGGCAGGAACTATTGAGGACTTTCTTACTCTGTCTTGGCAGTTTGGCTGTTGAGATATACTGGCCAGAAGGCTGAAAATAATGCTCCAACATTATAGAGAGTTTTGTGTGACTGTTCAGGCAGAAAACTGTTTCTGCCATTTCTTTTTTCACTTTGGAAGCTGCTAACCTGCGCTTCCTGTTTACTCAAGTAATTAGTTTTATTCCTTCTCAAATCTCTGATGGGGTTGAAGACCGGATAGTTTAGTCTTACAAGTAAGCTTAGTTGGTTAGGGGTTAAGATGTTTTTAGGTCTAGATAGATGTTTTAAGTTGATAGAGATGAGACATGATAGATAGTGATTTACATTTAGAAATTTAGACTCACCAAGGTAGGAAAGATGTTTTCTTCAAAGTTGCCAAATACAAATAGCCAAAATACTATGAATGTAACACTTATATAATTCCTGATAGTTTCATGGTTCTTCTTGCTGTATGTATGTTGTATGTTGTATGTGTGTACATATATACACACATACAACATACAACATACATACTACATATGTTGAAGAACTCAAATATCAAAATGGAAACTGCATGCTCAATGTAGTAACTTGGCATCTCTTGCCTCTAAGTTGACAGGTACAGAAAACTGTGCTGCTTAGCTCTATGTGGGCAAAGGGGTCCTACATAGAAAGCCATGTGTAGATCTGAGCACATTAGGAAAAGGTTCAGCAAAAAGAAATCCCAGTCATAGGCAAGACAGGATATCCTGTCATCTGGCACTCATAGGAAGTAACTGGGTGCCCGTAAGTATCATGGGTAATCTTAACAGTGAGCTCACCTGGGAAGGAATGAGACAGAGCTTCCCAGAGGGCTTTGTGGTGATCTCTCACCATGTGGAGGTTTGAATGAGAGTGCCCCCATAGGCTCATATATTTGAATGCTTGGTCTCCTCTTAGTGGAACTGTGAGAGATTAGGAGATGTGGCCTTGTTGAAGTAGGCATGACATTGTCGGAGGAAGTGTGTCACTGGAGGGTGGGCTTTGAGGCTTCAAAAGCCCATGGCAGGCCTTGGGTCTCTCTGCATGTGAGTGGGTCTGTAAAGCTCTCAGCTTCTTTTCCAGTACCATGTCTGACCGCTGGGAGCCTGTGAGTCAACATGATGTTAACCTACTAATCTGAAATTGTAAGCAAGTCCTCAAACAAATGATTTCATCTGTAAGTTGCCTTGGTCATGGTGTCTCTTCACAGCAATAGGACTGTAACTCACCACACTTCGTGACCTATCAAATCATTGCTTCCAAAAATCACAAGATGTACCATTGCCTTTTCGCCAGTCAACAACGGGTTTAGTTGAGGTCAGAGTATTTACCGAAGGGAGCATACCCTAAAAATTGTCTGGATTGATGTTTCATTCAGGGGCACAGTGAACAGATGCACAGGGAGGAGATCAGGATTTGCTTGCAGTTTGCCTGGTGGCTCGGCTCTGAGGGGCAGGGCAATGAGAGGGCTGTAAGAAGCTGGGTGCTTTTTCAAGGTGTGTGAGACCCTGCCCCTCAGTGCTTGTGACTCCAGTTGCTTAACAGTGTCTCCAGTTTTTAATCACCCATACTGTTTATTAGAATCTCTCTAGTTCCAAAAAGTGCCGGGAACACAGGTTTGAGGGTCAGTGCTGTCAAGGCCGGTGACTTGGTGTGTCCTGAAATTCTCATGCTAATCCTCCCCAGAGTAATTATTGGTTTTTAGAGTAAGGACTTTTTCAAATGTACCTGTACTTAACTGCTGATTTATCAATTCCACGAACCAGGCCATAGAAGAAACTCGTGTTTCTACATTGCAATTTCCATGTTGGCATTCAGATGGCAGACATCCATGAGTTGACAAGCCAGAAGCAGGGCACTTGCCATGGTTTTGGGGAAAAAAGTTATTGTGCTAAACATAATTACAGTTATTTCTTCTTCAATGGAATGCTTAGTAACAGAATTTCTGTTTATGATTCCAGAATCTAAATTTCTGTTTATGTCTGAACAATTCCACAAAGTAATTGGCCTATTTTGTTCATATAAAGCCATAACTATTGGTAGTTTGAAATATAGATACATTGTACACATGTATGATCAACTTAAAATGGAAAATAAAATCCATTGTTGCTTTCAGAGCAGAAAGTAGAATGGTAGGAGCTTTGGGGAGTCCGAGTATCCATTAGGTGTCTGGAGACCCAGATCATTCATAGACTTCATTTGGAAATTTAACAAGGAATCTTTGCATATCACTGAACCTCATTACATTTCACATTCTGCCTATTTAAATCATATGCAAATATCTGATCTAATCATCCTGCCCTGTTTCTAGGAGAATTAGATATAAAATGTGAATGAAAGCACATTATTTAGCTATATGATACTATTCATCAAAGTATTACCATGTGGTATTCTCTTCTCAACATTAATATTTAGGTTTCTCTGTTTTAAATTTCTCCTTTTATTATATGAAGAAAATGTAACTATGTTATCATTATAGAAATCAGAGCATTGCCATAATATACAGAGAAGAGAATGGGAGACCCTTGACACACTTAACTGCAAATCTTCCTTTCTCTTTAGTGACATCCTGAGTAGTTGAGTCTTCACCAATGTCCTAAGCATACATGTATGTGTGTACAGAAAATGCAATTTTATTTCAAAGTTTATTTCTAACTTGAGAAGTAAGTTCACTGAACCAAAACAAAGGCTCCCCTCCTCCTATTTTTTTGTTTTGTTTTTTTGTTTTTTGTTTTATTTTATTTTATTTTATTTTATTTTATTTTATTTTATTTTTTTGTGTGTAAGAAAATACACAACATAATTAATACTGCAGCTTTTCCAGGTGGAGGATTGATGTTGGAAGATGGAAGGGGTCTGAGTAATATGAACCTGCCTTCTGTATCCATAACAAAGGACACTTCTCATATACAAATGAAAATGCTCCAGTTGTCATGGTCCTAAAACCCCATTGTGTTAGCAAATGGGAAGTCACGCCTCACGGCACAGAATCTAAAACATGCTCGATGTGTTGAGTACCACAGGCAGATCTGCCAGGACCGCAGAGGTTCCATGTGATCACAGAGATTTTGCTGGTCACAAACAGAGAAAAGCACAGGATTGCTTGGAACAACGACAGTGCTGCCCGCCCAGAAATCACAGCTCAGGCTCCTCTGCAATAGCAGCAGACTATCACACCTGCCATTTGACAGGTGTGTGCTAAAATTTATGAAAAGCTTTTCTAGCCAAGCCACTGGCTGCTGAAAGGAATGGTGGATGCCTTGAGCCTTGACATTTATTACAGCTTTGCCGGCATATCTGTCTTGTGGAGTGTGATTTGAAAAACGATATGTCTAACCATGATCTTAATAAGCTCATTTGTTCCAGGATCTCATTGTACTTGAGCTTGCAGATAGACGAGGAGAGGACCAACAATATAAATAATGGAGGCCTCCTTCTGGAATGGCTGTGCTTATTTCAATACGCAGACAGCCCCTGCGCCTAATATTGCCAGGTGCCAAGCGAGGGACCACAGTGCTGCCACTGTTCCTAACAGAGACTTCCTTAATAGCCTCAATTTCTATCAGTTTGCCTAAAAACCACTGAAATTAAAGCAGTCAGCCGATATTCTGTTAGTGACGCAAATTTGTTAGTACCAGTCAGGAAAAATACATCCTTACTTGTGTCTCGAAAGCTTTAAAAGTTTCTTATTTAGCACTCAACTTTTAAAAGATTAAACTATTTCTTGTATTTTCTTATTTGTTATTGAAATAGGCTTGGTAAATAATTACGGGACAAATACCATCCTTGCTTCACCCAGAATGAATGAGAGGAACAAAGCACTCAACAGCAGATTCCCTCGACTCGCACCATAGCAAGTGCACAATTCCTGATTATCAGTGTAGCAATTTTTCTAGATAAATATAGGCCTATATTTGAAAACATTCATTTTGATAAATGTGTCTATCTATTACAATACAATGCTCATTTAGGCTGAGCTACTAAAGTAGTGCTTTAAAGGTATTATTATGTTATCAAGACACACAATAATATTGTTTATCTTTAAGAGAATTCTGTCCTTTTTTTGTTGTTCCCTCACTGCTATTAAAAATTATTTCATTAGATGAAAATATTTACTGTCTCTCTCTCTCTCTCTCTCTCTCTCTCTCTCTCTCTCTCTCTCTCTCCTGTGTCTTTATTCTGACAATTAGTATAAAGTTTGCTATCTGATTTTGTGATTTCTAATTTTATTAGTTTGAAGCACCAGCCACCCACCCCCACCCTCACCCCTACCCCCGGTGAACATAAACCAAGAAATATAAAAAACAAAAGTAAGAAAAAGTCTAATAAAAGTAGAGAGAACAATAGTTTCATGGCAACAGCCCTGTAAAAATCTGCAATGGGAAGAAAAACTATGACACTCTATGCAAGCACACTTCAAAATCTAAGTGAAACAAGATGCACATTTTCTATAAATGCTAATCACTACAATTTGAAGAACCAAGGGACTTGACTAGGGACTTTGGTATATTTGAAGAGAACTAAAAAGGCCACCACAGAATTAATGTGAGCCCAACATGTGACAGTTTTATGAGGAGATCCTTTCATGTTTTCCAAGAACTTAAGAGCCTCCTAAGGCTTCCTCCAACAGACTGGAAAGAACCAAATGCTACGGCATCGTTTTCTACTCACTGGATGGTGGCGCCACCCCTCATGATTGCGAATATGCACGGTCATGTGCAGAGTAAGGGGGTGGTGCTTGGGTGGCTCGATCCCTACACTGTAAATTATAGTAAAAGTAAATTCCGCTTATTTTGTTTGTCTCTGTAGGGAAACTAAACAATACACAGAAAGATATAAAAATATGTATGAGTAAGTACGCAATAATACTTTGATGGCAACACAAAACAAATGCAATAAAATGCAGCACTAAGCTTTTGAAAAAAATGCATCATCTCGATCGAGGTGTAATGTGAATAAATTATAATACATAAAAAAATTTAAAAAGGAAAGAAGTGCATCATTTTGGGAAGGTGTAAGCATGGATTGTTACAATAAAATTATTAACATAGTTACATAGACTGATTAAGAGATACAGATAAGACTTTAATCTCAGTTAAATAACTAAAAGCATTTGATAGATTTCAAAGTCCATTTTCAAGCCCTGCTCAGAGGCTGCCCATTTTGAGCCTTCTTTGATTCCTTTGGCTGAAATTAAATTCTCCCTGGTGCTTTCTTGTTGTTGAATTTACTTTCCATTCCTGATGTTTCACTCTATCTCACAGTACATACGTATTTGCATATCTACCCCAGGTGCTTTACCATGGTATGATCTTCAAATATCACATTCTTTTCTCATCTCTCATAGCATCCAGGAGAGAACTGCTTGCTAATAATGCTTGCTTAAGAAGTGTTTAAAAACAAGCACATCCCATTTAAAATGATAAATGGTACAACATGCATAGATAAGGGTAGCAATTACTTGCATGAATATCTTCTTTGCATCACTTGATAGTGGGTGGCTAGGTACTGGGTCAGAATGCAGCTGCCCAACAGCTTGTCTTGATAATTCTCTGACAAAGCTTTAGAAAGAGCTGTGTATTGATTCCATGGTAGGATTACAGTGATATTTATGCCGATAAACTATTATTACTTCTTTCAACTCTTCCTAATTTTATCATGTTTAGGCAGTGGTTATAAATGGTTAAGTAGTGTAATAATGCAAAACTGAAATTTACTACTGTTTTGGTTCCTATGAAGTCACAATTAAGTCATGTAATTGTACAGTAAACTAAAACTTGTCTTTTCAAAAGGCTGTACTTTCCCTCTGACAAACACAAAATGCTTTCATCAAAGCATTCTTACACTTCTATAGTTATAATACATTATATAAAGTCTTGTATTATTCTAGCTATTTACTAGGAAGTTACATCTTAAGGATAAATCCAAATTTCTCCAAAAATATAGAATTTGCTCATTAGTTGCACAAATATAATGATCTCATATTGCTTTTATCTCTACATTGAAAATTAGTTTATTATTCTTATTGAAAATATTTTTCATACAATATATTCTGATCATGCTTTCTCCTACCATAACTCCTTCCATAACTTCTACATCCATCCATCTCTACACCTTTTCTTTTATTCTTTTTAAACAACAAACATGCAAACAAGCCAGAATTTTAAAAAACACAAGAACAAAAGAAACACACACACACACACACACACACACACACAAATTGGAAACCATAATATAAAAGCAAAAGACAGAAAATAGGCCAAACAAAGCAATATGAGACAAAAAATAGTCTACAAAACACCATTGAGATTGTTTTCCGTTGGCCATCTGTTTCTGAGCCCAAGGCCTACTTTTAAGTGTAGGTAATATACCCAGTGAGACTCTGCTGGAGAAAATTAATTTTTCCTTCGCAAGTGGATGTCAATTGGAGATGGCTTCTTAGTTAGGGGTGGGAACCTGTGTCCATTTCTCCCCTTGGTGCTAGGACCCCATGTAGTTTGAATAGAGACCATGGTGCCATGGTCTCTATAAGCACATATGTAAGTATTTGTGCTTTTTCTGGAAGACACTTTCCTTGGAGTCATCTATCTATCCCCTCTGGCTCTTACAATCTTTCTGCCTCTTCCTCTGCATAGATCCCTGAACCCCAAGGGGACTGCTTGGTGAAGATATTCCATTCAGGACTGAGTGTTCCGGAATCTCACATTCTGTACACATTGTCCCTTTGTCTATCTCTATGCAAGTTGCCATCTACAGCAAGAGGAAGCTTCTCTGATAATGGTTGAGCAAGGCGTTGATCTACAGGTGTCTTAGTTACTGTTCTATTGCTGTGAAGAAACACCGTGCCCAAGGCAACTCTTATAACAGAAATAACTTAGTTGGGAGCTTGCTTACAGTTTCAGATCCTGGTAGCAGGCAAGATGGCAGGCCTGGTTCAGGAGAAGAAGTAGCTGAGAGCTTTACATCTTGATCTGCTAGCATCAGGTGGGGGAGAGAGAGAGAGGGAGAGGGGGAGGGGGAGGGAGAGGGGGAGAGAGAGAGAGAGAGAGAGAGAGAGAGAGAGAGAGAGAGAGAGAG
>OU015750.1:51530989-51577327 GCA_907169655.1 Acomys percivali
AGCACAAACACACATACACACCAAAACCAACCAACCAAATAAACACACAAACACACGCATACACACACCAAAATCAACAAACCAACCAAACACATAAGTCCTGAACACAAACACACACACCCACCAAAACCAACCAACCAAACACATAAGACCTGAACACAAACACACACACATACACACACACACACACACACCAAAACCAACCAAACACATAAGAAAGAAAGAGAAGTGAGAAATAAATTCCAAAATCCCCACTTTGAAACTTATAAAGACAAGTTAGTTGAATTTCTTTTGAAATTATAAAACAATCTTAACACCCACATAAAAAGCATGTATTTTGTGGTTGCAATGCTATATGGGAGGTATTAAATAAAAACTTGGTTTTCCTGCAATGCATTACTGTACTGCTCTGCTATGAGCCAATTAAAAAAGAATTTTAATCTTATCACTTACATAAAAACTTTATTCTCACTAGGAAGGTAAGCAAATCAGATAACCTTCTATGTTACAGAAAGGTAAATTTCTCAAAATAGGAGTGTAAAGATTAGAAGCCAGGCAATTCATAGATATGCATTCACATATATGAGAAAGATTATGATATCAAGATACAATAGTTAATTCAAGATAAAGCATCAATATTGTCATAAAAGGTTTAACATTTTTCTATAAAAATATCTTCTGAAGAATGTACTACATTTATTGATTATGTGTCTAGACTGTTTCAGGGTGGTTTATTTCCACACTGAATGCACATAAGGTACAATGACACTCCAATCCTGAGCTAACCTTTTCAAATGGATTAGTCAATTCTTATCCTTAATGTCACAACAGTTGATCATTTACTATGCTGACAATTTATTAATATTTATAGCCACTTATTAAAATAAGGAATTTTTATCTTGTGTTTTTCTAATGATGAACCAAAGGTTTATTTGGCCCTCTTTGTTATTTGAGCCCCTTGCTGATGCTTGCGGTTACTCTTGTTTTTTTTTATCTTTTTTTTTTTTATTAATTTATTCTTGTTACATCTCTATGGTTATCCCATCCCTTGTATCCTCCCATTCTTCCCTCCCTCCCATTTTCCCCTTATTTCCCTCCCCTATGACTGTTCCTGAGAGGGATTACCTCCCCCTGTATATGCTCATAGGGTATCAAGTCTCTTCTCGGTGACCTGCTGTCCTTCCTCTGAGTGCCACCAGGTCTCCCCCTCCAGGGGACATAGTCAAATGTGAGGCACCGGAGTATGTGAGAAAGTCATATCCCACTCTCCACTCAAGTGTGGAGACTGTCCTGTCCATGGGCTAGATCTGGGTAGGGGTTTAAATTTTACCGCCTGTATTGTCCTTGGTTTGAGCGGGACCCCTTGGCCCAAATCTGCCTATCATAATGTTCTACTTGTAGGTTTCTAGGACCCACTGGATCCTTCTACATTGCTATTCTCCCATTGTTCTCTCATCTAGAGTCCCAATAGGATGTCCTCCCCTCTGTCCGGTTACTCTTACAACTCCACCTTCCCAAGTGAGTCCCAACAGCTCAATTAACAGACACTAGAGAGAGTAAAGGGAGGAGTAGAAATGGTGGAAGCATAGTGTATTCACACATTAAATTCTACAAAAATTTAAAAAAGAAAAGAGAAGCTAGTGGGAACTCCAAAGGACTTTTCTGTTCTTTCAGAACTGAACACAGGTTGAGTCCTTGAGTGTGAACCTGGCGTTGTTTACTCCTCCTTGTGTACCACCTTAACTGGGTTAGTGTACCACCTTAACTCAGTTAATTAGTGTACCCTTGAGAAATGGAGCAGGTTGCCCACGGAGTCTATATACTAAAGCTCCTTTCCTTCATTTTCTCTTTGTGAGACAGAATCTCACTTTGTAGCCCAGACTGACCTCAGCCCAGGCAATCATCCCGCCTCAGCCTCCAGCATCCTGAGTCTCCAGGGTACACTGTGCACAAACAGCCAGCTCACTGTTCCAGAGACAATCAGACCTGGAAATTTGGAGTTAGTTAAATGATATGAGCATCAGGCTTTTAGTCTGTACAACAGGGTAACAATGCTATTCTTCAGGATAGTGATTTCCACAGGCAGAGTTGGATTTTTAATACCATTTGTGAGGGTTCAACTTGGTGATGGCGTTGGTAGAGATGGTAGTACTCTCGAGAGTGGGGTCAGGGTGCACAGCCCCTATTTTAGAGGTGCCTGTTCTGAACTTCTTGTCACTAGCTGTAAGACATTTATTTATGTTCTTTTTTTTATAGTTATCTTATAACATATATATGATATAAAGTTATCTTATAACTCTTATAAAATGTTCTTTTTATAGTTATCTAAGCCTAGAATACATAAGAATGTAATATTTTTACATAGTTTTATTTTTGTTTTGTTTTTTGTTGTTGTTATTGTTTGGGTTGTTTGTTTGCTTGTTTGTTTGTTTTTGAGACAGGGTTCCTCTGTGTAATCTTGGCTGTCCTGAACTCACTTTGTAGACCAGGCTGGCCATAAACTCACAGTGATCCGCTTGCCTCTGCCTCCCTGAGTGCTGGGATTACAAGCATGTGCCCACCACACCAGGTTAGTTTTAGTTTTTTTTAAACTAGAGTGTAATTTCATAGTCTCTCCTTCATGTTCCTCCTTCCAAACCCTTCTACTTACCCCACTTTGCCTTTTCTGGAATTTGTTGTCTCTTTTTCCTCCCACTGTAATTGATAATATATGATACAAGTGCAACCATTTATTGTCATGTGCATAATGTTTCCAGGAACACATTTACTAGCGTGTAAACTGAGGAAGAATCATACTTGATTTTCTTTCTGATTTATTGTCAATGCTTCTTCACCCTTTGTAAAAGTAACCACACAACCCATACTGATGTTGTGCACACACTTAAATCATCAATTCGATTTCTATCAGACTTCAGCTGGGAAGACAAAACTCTCAGCGACACGTGCGAGTGTCACCACTGACTCTCACATTATGTGCCTGAGAGCAACAATTCTTGGGCATTTGAAGTACATTAATAAGCTGCATATTCTTTAAGAAATTCTTTAACATTTGACATTGTCATCCATGTAAGCCATATCCTGTGCACATATTCAACCCTGGTCTCTCCCTTCGCTTCCCTATTGCTGTTTGCCCCTTTAGTCTTCCCAGCTGTCTCTACTTCCAAATTCTGTTTTATCTGCTTGGGTGTTTGCTTTTCTTTTGTCCCCTGAACCCTGGAGGAAGGTATGAGACAGCTTTCCCATTGAGGACTGAGCACTCCATAGTCACTTATTTGCAGCGTTTGAAACAAGCTATGAGTCTCGGTATGAACCATTGTCCATTGCAAACAGAAACTTCTCTGGTGAGGGCTGAAGGCAGGACTAATTTGTGGGTATAAACGTAAATATTTAGAATGCAGTCTGACAACATGTCCACTTACCAAATTATCACTAGTAGGTTCTTCCTTCTTCCTTGACCTATGAATTCCCCAGTGTTTGACAAGGTTTACAATACCAACATGAATGCCCTGCTTGAGATAGAAATTCTTGCAATGTGAAGTATTTTCCTTTTAATTCTCCTTTATTAGGATGTTAAATAATTATAACATGTTCAAGTTTTCTTTATTTTACTTTACATATATGAGGGGTTTTTTTTGCCTGAATGCATGTATGTATACCACAAATGTTTTACAAACATGAGTGAAAGTAGGTTATATGAGCCTTGACTTTCATTACCAGATAGTGAACACAGCATGATAATCTGTCCTGAGAGGTAGAAATGACTGAAGGTCATTTGAAGACTGTTGTTTGCTATACCTCGAGATGGCCAAAGGAGACTATTGTCTGAGGCTATTGGAGGTGCTAAGATAGTATCTGGTGTACTGTAAGTGAGCACACATGGTTGCTGTTACCATAATTAGGAGTTAGAGACACTAGAAAGAATGGGTGTGGGTACCAATTGATATGAGGTAGCTACCCACTACACAGGAAGTCTCTTTCAGGGTAAGGATTCAACTTTACTCAAGTTGCCATAGCAACTTCTTCTTCAAAAAGACACTGAGTGCAGCTTTGAGGCTCCAGATTTCAACCTAGCCTCTCATAGAAAGGGAATGCAGTAGCTAGTCAATCCAAACAGAAACTGTAGGCAATTAGCAATGTGATTCAACTTGCTTCCCCGTCTCCATTGGCTAGACAGTGGTATATGGATGTTTCTGTTGTTAATGTTACCTTGTTTTCTCTCAGCACTGCCTGTGTGACCTCCTCCAGTGTTGCAGTACTAATTCTACAGTCCCACGTTACTGGAGTGTTATCAAGGAGAAAGTCTCAGATGCCATTTTAGAACACAGGCAGAGTTCTTAGGCTTGGGGATGGTTTCAATAACCTAAAGTTCAGCCCGTTTAAACTGTGCATTGGAATTTACCACTATTCTTAATTTGGCTCATGAGCGGTGGCAGATTCTCTGCATTAGGTACTTGTAGTCAATAATATAGATAGCTGGATGTTTGGATAAGGAGTTAGAAATTCCACTGATCCAACAGTGCACTGGCATTCCTCTCACACATCGACCCCAGGCATTATAAAGAAACTTTGTAACAATGCAGTATTGACTAGGTAAGACAATCAATGTATTTTTGATGAAGATAAAAATTATCTTTCTTTCCCTGAGCTAGTCACAAAGCATAGATTAAATCCCTTATTTAAGGAGACTTTTATGGATTTTTGTGCCAGGGCAATGAAAAATGGATCATCTTTCTTTAAATGGAGCCTACCAAATATAGCCACTGACTTATAATGCTGATAAGCCAGAGTAATGTATAAAACATGAAGAGGACATTCAAATAATTTTATGAAGATAATGATATTAGGTGAATAGGTAAATACAAAGTGACACAGTATGCTAGGCTTTTATATTCTGAAATAATAACTGAACCAGTGAATGATATTAATCAATGAAGTGCCAAGGGATTTTTACTTTAAAATATACCATACTGTGTAAAGTGGTAATATGAACTGGAAGTATGTCAGAATATGTGGACTTAAAAATGGAAGGTCATCCTATGCCAAAAGCCACTTCAGCTCTGGGGTCTGTGTGATTAGAACACTTAGAACAATTGGAAGATGGCCTGACATTTTAGGAATATACAAGCTTTTGGAACTCCACCAGCTCTGACATAGGGTACATATGGAATGGAAACAATCCATCCTTTGTACCTTTTAAATACCATTCAATAGATATAGACTACTTTGGGGATTTCTTTGGGTATTGTTGAGAGGCTTTTCTTTGATTCTTGACTTGATATAAAGCCTGTTCTTTCTTTGTGCACATGTATTTCCCCTGAAAGCCAATTCTCAGTAAAGCTGCATTCTGGATAGTACAGTCTCTGGTTTGATACAGGCTTAGAAAGGTGGACATGATTCCAACTGGGACTCCAAGTTTCCACACTCATAATTGAAATATATACTCTACATGGTTTCTTTGCCGTCAGCATTAATACCCATCTGCTGAAATGGCAAGGTGCCTGCTCTCTGGTGGTTGGATAGACGCCCCGGAGCACAGGTGCCTGGCAATGATGGGCTTAGAGAAATCCTTGACAAAACATTGTTCGTGACATTTCCTCTGCAGGCCATCTCTCCTGGGTACGTGATATGCAACGGGCTCTCCCTTCTTGCCTGATGTCATAACTGCAGCCGTATGTCTTCAGAAATTTCTGCTTATCATTAAAAGCAAAAATTCTCAGAACAAGGTGCCATTTAAAAGTAGAAACCATAATTTGTTTTGAATCTTCAGGGCCAGTACAGAGTTTTTAAAAAATCCTTTCTCGAAATATTTTAAGCATGAAATGTTTAGGCTCAGATTATCCTTTAAAGCACTAGTTACTCACTATATTGTATTTTTTTCCCACTAAACTTGGTGACATAAATTTAAAAGCTAAGGCATAACAATATTCATAGGATGTATGCTACAACATGTATATGGATGTATGCATCTCAAATAAGTTTCAGTAAATCTCTCTCTCTTTCCCCCATATATATATAATGGTAAACTTCATAAGTTTCAGTAAATCTCTCTCTCGTCCCCCATATATATATATATGTACCACATATATATATATATATATATATATATATATATATATATGTGGTAAGCGTCTGGTTACCTCATTTTAAAAGCTATTGTGTCCAGTAGCATATGCTTCTAATGATGGTGCTGGGGAGGTGGAGACAGGCAGATCCCTTGGACTTGCTGGCCAGCCAGTCTGGGTAAAGCAGCAAAGAATCACCAGGTTCAGGGACAGATCCTATCTCCAAAGTAAAAGCTAGAAAGTGACTGTAAAAGGCATCCAGCACCAACCTCTGGATCACACAAATGTGCATACACTTCTAACCACACACACACACACACACACACACATGTTCACAATTAAAATATTAACTACAATTTCTTCTCTGATAAATTTTATTGGAGAGAAAATTCTTCATTGGAGTCACTTTGTTGTCTAGATCCTTGGGAGGCAGATGTGACAGTGAAGACAGAACTGAAACCTCATGAGCCATCCAGACAGTAGGAGATGGAAGATCTTTCAAAGAGTAAACTCAGTATTAGGGAGGAACAAGAACATAAATATAGGATCTCCTCTGACCAATTTCTCGTCCTTATAAAGGTTCCTCAGGGTTGGTAAATGGAAGGTGAGGTGACAAAAGAAGATAGCAGTCGGATGGATGTTGGGCATGGACCTCTCTGTCATCTCACAAGCTAAGGCCAGGGACAACGGCAGAACATGAAGGAGAAGTACTATGAGCTTTCTATAGGTAACGGGGGCCACAGGAAGCTGCGTAGAATTACCTATACCTCCAGGAGCAGAGCTAAGGGTTATTACAAGGTTAGCCTTTATCCTGGACCCAGGTTATTCAAGAATTCATGAATCTATAGCTCCCTTCTCATCTTTTTATAGCTTGGGAATAAAAACATTCCTGTGCTTTGATACAGCTTTAAGAAGAAATAACATAAAATCAAACTCCAGTGAATATGTTTCTTCTTTCTTGAGAGATTTGACATTGATACATGTCATTAAAAAAAAATCATAGACTTAGGTTTGTAATTCAAGTGGGTGTAATTAGCTTTACATGGGCCACGCAATTCCTAGTGTGACTTATTCCAGGAAAGAGTTAAGTATGAAAGTGAAACCTTTACTTCTTTCTTTTTTCTTTTGTGAAAGGCACCGATTGAACCTGCTCAGGTAAGGTAGAGAGTAGGCTGCCCATCACACTCAAGGAAAGTCGAACTCAACACCCCACTGTCATTTGTTTCAGCTCTGTAGCCATCACAGTACCTAGAAGGCTTGTCTAGAACATGATTTTGTGAAAACAGAAAATGGATTTTTGATATTTACAGCTCTAATACACTAACATATGATCTCAATCCGGCTGAGATTTAAAATTTTTATTCTCCCCCTCTTCCTTTCTCTTTCCCCTCCTCACTGTGTGTGTGTGTGTGTGTGTGTGTGTGTGTGTGTGTGTGTGTGTGTGCATGCCCTTGCATGCATGAGAGCACGCATGTATATGTGCAAGTATGTGCCTGTGGAGACCAAATAGGAAGTTTGATTCTGAGGAGCTATAGTTAAATGTGCTTGTAAGCTGCCCAGTGCATGTTGTGGGAAGCAAACTCAGGACCTCTGCACAGCGGCAAACCCTCCTAACTGCTGCATTACCACCAGCTCTATACAATCTTAGAGAATTTCAAAGCTCTTTATTGCATTGACTATCATGGTGCACTTTCCATTTCCTCTTTGCTTGGAAATAGCTAGCGTCCTCAAATCTGTTCACCAACATTCTGTTTAGGAGAAAACCGTTCTTCATGAGTGAGACGCTTCTCTTGTGCCAGAGTGCCTACACGTTTTTTTCAAGGTTCCCATGGTCGAATATCGGATGCCCTTACTATCTTCTTTGTTTATGGAGCCATACAGTCAGCAGTGTCATGCACACAACCATTCTTGGTAGATTTTCACAGTCTTGCTTTGTCCTCAGAATTCCACACATGCCTCCTTGCTGTAAACGGCTTTCTGGTGCTGCTTCTCTGACCCTGTGAGTCTCTGCACTCTCCTTGACCAGCGTGTTCCTGCTGCCTGCTCAGCATTCTGAATGCGCCATTGATGTTCTGAAACGAGGATGGCAGGGGCATTTTAAGCATCTTTTGTTGGCAACATTCTCTTTAAGGCCAAGACAAATCACATTATGCCCTTATTCATCTCCAAGACACAATTCAACGTTCTCCTGCCTCTTTTCTATTTATTTACTTTCTATGTTTTCATTTCATGTCTAAAAGAAGATGGACACATTTGTACCCACAAGCCTGGGTGGGTGGGTGGGGGGGTAAGTCAGTAAAATATGACCTTGGTTTTATGTCTCTATTCTCTTTAAATATAGCTGGTTGGTCTATAACATGAATCTGCCTACCTTACTGTCAATATTTTTCAAAAACTGGATTTATCCCAACTAGAAAAAAAAATTATTATTGGTTTCAATATTATTGAAATCATTCTGATTTTCAAATAACTTTTGAGGGTTTTACATGGCACTCTGGGGTTTCTTATTATGTTCTGCTTCAACATGGGAGAAATACAAAGAAACATGTGGGAATAATTCATAAGGCATTTATGTGCCGTATAATCTGGTTTTATAATCTGGTTTTATAAATTCATGTAACAGGAGGTTTTCTGGGAATAATTTTCACTGATTAACCTTTAGGTCAATTTGTTATTTTTGTATAACCAACCATGACTTCCTTTCATATCCTTAACCTCTGATTCTTCCAGTTGATTAATTTTCTAAATAGTTAATTACTTGATAAATACACTAGAATTTCTTCCAGCGATCTGCTGGGTGGAGATCCCTTTACCAGCAGAGCACCACTTGAATGTAGTTTCTCTGGAACTGTTTCCTTTAAATCTTTGAGTACCAGAGTACAAATACTATCTTTTTTGATATGAAGGATGAGGTGTTTTCAAAACCTGCATAGACCCTGACATCTGTCAGTGTGTATAGTGACTAATTACTTTTAAATATAGAAAAAAAAAATCAAGAAGGTACTGTTGTGGAAAATCTGCCGATTTCTAATTTAGAGCCAGGATGAGTGTGCTTTTATCAGTAGTCAAATTTTGGAATTAACAAAAGAAAGGAAAACTTCTATGTTTGGACATTTCTTTAACTAAATAACTACTTAATAAAACTAATCTGATGACCTAAACATTAAAGCTAGATTGCTTTGTTTGAAATTTATTATTGTGTCAAAAAGCTGTTGAAGCCTTTTCTTTTCATTGTGTTCTACTAATGCACCTTCAGCCTTCACACTGATCTAAGGAACAATACAATGACAAAGTAGGGTCCAGATACAGTAAAACAGAGTTAGATTTATAACTTAAACTCAGCATCGTCTATTTAGGCCAAACTGACATTTCACTAAAAGCTCAGTAGAGAGACCATATTTATTTACTTCAGAGTGCTGAATCAAGTCAGTGAAAGGTGATTTGTAAATTGCTTCTTCAGTGAACTTGAATAAATAACTCACAAATCAATGTGTTACAAGGATTTGGTAACCAGCCCATTTCATTTGGAGCCCTGCTGCCAGCCTATTGCTCTTTTCCTCTGGATTATGTTGGACAGGGACTGTTGGAGTAGATGCAGGTTATACTACATACCTGCCAAGAACTGTTTATTTTAAAAGAAAGGGAATGCAATTAGCATTTGTATTTTAAACGTCCTTCTTGCCAGCACTGTGACACTGGGGACCAAAGAAGAGAAGCCATTGCCATGGAAAAGGTGATGTCGAGGACACCAACACTTCCACGGTGTTTCTCACGGAACTGGTACGAACATGGCTGAGAAGAGGAATTCTCCAGTTTGCGCGTTACCTACTTTTAGGATAACAAGCTTGCCGTGCATGGAGCCCAGCATCTAAAGCTTTCCCTCCTCCTCCATCCACTAAGCTTAAACCACGTGGCACCTGGTTTGAGGTGGGATTCATAGATCTAGGCTGCACTATCCTCATGGAGGAGCTTAGATTCTTTTCCTAGACCAGAAAAACAAAAGGAACCGGTTATGTGCCGGGTCTCTCACTGCCCTGCAGTTCATCGGTTCACCTGGGATGCATGGCTAGTGAGCTCCAACAGGAGGGTCACAGACATGTGTCACCACGCTCAGCTTTTATGTGGATAATAGGATGTAAACTCAAGTCCTTCAAGTCCTCATACTGCCACAGAGGGTTGTTTTTTTTTTTTTTTTTTTACTGACTGAGACCTCAGAACACTGATTTTCAAAATGTCTTCAGTTCCTTTGCGACCATATTCTGTGCCTTCAGACATGTTCCATTGCTTGAGAGTATGAATTAAGGAAATAAGGAGGAAGAAATAAGTAGCTCCATGTTCCAATACTGTGTACATATTTTTATTTCTACTGATCACAGAGAAAAGCATTTTATTCCCTCCATGCAAAGGTGTTCTCTGGCATAAGGTAATAGCTCCAAGCACGAGCTGCTATTCATCTCTTTCCAGAAACACTACTAAATACTGCTAGGAAACATTGCCTCTGCTTTCTCCAACCTGTGCCAGGTCTTGAAGAAAATTTTAGAGTTAAAGACTAAACATGAAACTTGGAGATTTATGTTGAATAAGAAGTGTTTTTATTCAGTAAACCATAAAAAGAACACCTGTTTTGGAGTTGACAGCAGGCTTTTGAATTCAAGTCAGTTTGAATTCTGTTCTCTATTTCCTCTCCGACCTAGTAAAGTCATAATATTTGTCCTTTCCATTTTATGGCACCGAAGAACTATTTGTTGCCACTGGAAGAAAATGTTTTCGCTGACATCCCTGATACACATGAACTTTTTTATAAATGTGATATTTTTTTATTTGGGATGAACGTTTCAAATACCAAAATTACAGCAACGAACATCTTTATTGTGTTTCCCCTTTCAGATTGTTATACCATATGAGCTCATTGAAAATTTCAGCTTCATAGAAGAGTGTAGGGAATCGGATGGAGGGAGCAACGCCAGAAGGATAGTAAAAACAAAGCTACAGACCCCTCCTCCTTTTTTAATACATTGCCCCGACCACATACTGTCAAATACCTTTTTTAAAAAATTTTATTAATTTATTCTTGTTACATCTCTATGGTTATCCCATCCCTTGTATCCTCCCATTCTCCCCTCCCTCCCATTTTCCCCTTATTCCCCTCCTCTATGACTGTTCCTGAGAGGGATTACCTCCCCCTCTATATGCTCATAGGGTATCAAGTCTCTTCTCGGTGACCTGCTGTCCTTCCTCTGAGTGCCACTAGGTCTCCCCCTCCAGGGGACATAGTCAAATGTGAGGCACCAGAGTACATGAGAAAGTCAAATCCCTCTCTCCACTCAAGTGTGGAGATTGTCCTGTCCATAGACCTCAGAGAAGAAGGCGAGCAACACAGAGGTGAGCTTTTCTAACAGAATCCAAGAGACGGAAGAACGAATCTCAGGTCTAGAAGATACAATCACAGATCTTGAAGCAACCATTAAAGATAATGCCAAATCTGGAAAAATCCTGACACAAAACATCCAAGAAACTCAGGACACCATGAAAAGAAGAAATCTGAGGATAATAGGCATTGAAGAAAGAGAAGATATCAGACTCCAAGGCCCAGAAACTATTCTCAACAAAATCATAGAAGAAAATTTTCCCAACCTAAAGAAAGAGATACCTATAAACATACAAGAGGCCTACAGAACACCAAATAAAATTGACCAGAAAAGGAAAACTGCCCGTCACATAATAATCAAAACACAAAACATACAGAACAAAGAAAAAATATTAAAAGCTGCAAGGGAAAAGGGCCAAATAACATTCAATGGCAAACCTATCAGAAGTCAAATACCTTTTGTGAGAAATTCACAAGCTGCCTTGGAAGTTGGTGGTCCAGGATGGAGCAGGCACATGGAAGCTGGTAATGAAAACACTGTCAACCCATTCCAGGCATGCTACGTAGACTCAAAAGGAAACCCTAACTCCCAGCATGCCTGTGGAGGACTTGGGTTTTAAATCCACTGTTCCAGATCATCCCTGAGGTCATCCTGAGTACTGGCTTTCACCACACTTGCTTCAGAGCATGGGAGGGAGCTGGAATCTTCTAAATGATTTGTAGATTCTTAGAGTAAACACCGTATTTGAATTTGCACAGAGTCACCACAGCTTTGCATTCTGTTTCAGTGTAAAGAAACACAAACTCCCTATTCTTTCTTGGGCAATGACTTAGGATGTACATCAAAATATTCTGACATCTCATGTGCTTAATTCTATTTTTAACCTCTGTTCAAGAGCTAGGTGATTGGCAAGCATCAAGAAGAAAGATAGTGGTTTAACTAGAAGTTTGTAGAGCCTCTCGACTTAGCAGAGCCCCAAATTAATGGTAAAAAATATTCATCTCCCAGGTTTTTCCTGGAAGAAAAAGAAGTGGAAAATACAACCTAGGTGACAATATTTCTAGTGGATGCCCAAAAAGAATGATTTCTATTGTGACCATAATTTGCTCAGGGCTGTGGAGAAAGAGTCAAGGACTCAGGAAACGTAATGTTAACAAGGCAGGAGTTGGCTACTTCTCTCTTCCCAAGCTGTAGACATCAAACTGGCTCCTCCACCATCAACCCGAGTGAAAATCTAACACACTGACAGTTATTAGACTTTACACCTTGCTCGACTTTATAAGCCCACCCCCACCCCCCCTGACCCTACAGTAGTAAGCATGCAGATGAAGCATCTTCCAACACCATTTCCCTGCCCACAAAAACCTTGCCCCAGAGAACCTGGCCACCTCCCCAGGGGCAAAAATGTCCCCCCAATAAACAGAAAAAGCTCTCTGAAGCTGTTCCCAGGTGTGTTTTGACCCCCACACTTGCTTCGCACTCACCACTGACCAAGACCCTGCACTGCCTTGCACTCACCGGAGCCCAGCTGTGCTTCATGCCCACCACCGCAGCCCACTGTGCAAGGAGCCTGTCTACAAACCCCGCCCCCAGGAAGAAGCAAAAACCAGGCAACTGGCGCCCAACTTGGATGTAAGAGGATCTCTGGTAGAAGTACGCATTAGATGAGTGTCCCTGGCCTTGTGGCTTTAGCTCATAGGCCCTCACCCCCCACCCCCCCACCCTCCCACCCCCCCATCCCCCAGTGCACTCAGTGGTGGTGCACTGAGAGAGTGTGCACTCGGGAAGGAGAAGGAGGGGCCTGTTGCACAAGTGCAAGCACACTCTCCTAGACTTTTCCCAGGCCTGATTGGGATTCCCACTGTGTCCCCTGCAAAGTGGGAACCATGGTGGGGACAGCAAAAACAAACAAACAAACAAACAAACAATGGAAGCACAACAGCATGGGCCCTTCCCCAGGTCAGTCATGGATGGTGGTAGACTGGAAAGGGTCTGTTGAGACCACCAACACTGCCGTTTGCGTACCACTGACAGACTGCGTATACCTGTTGGCCATCAGATCTTTCTGCTAAGGGACCTCCTGCCCAGAACAGCAACACCTGAATTCCATGAATAACTGATAGTGTTTTGCTGCTGCAGCACAAAATAATACAGCTAGCCCAGAATACCCAGGAATAATTCATTAGAGTGGGAATAAGTCACTATCAACGGTCCATTCAAGGGAGAAAAGAATCTAGGGTGAACTAAACTTCTAATATAAAACCAAATACAATCAAAGCATAAAGTACTAGGCCAATGCTGTTTAAATTTCCAAAGGTATTAGTCATCCATTATAAAGAAAACTAATTGGATTCTTCCTCATATAATGAGAAAAACACCAATTTCTAAAGAACCTTTTATATAAATGCCAATAAAGCAAGAATTACAGGTTATAAATCATGAGATACAAGTAAAGTAGTCAAAGTCCCTATGCTTTAGTTTTAAAAAAAATCAGAACTATACACTATTCTTATGGCTCTATTAGATTTTCCAAAATCTCTTAATATAGTTATTGACTATCAACATACAAAAAGGTGGTTTTACATATGGAAACTAAGAAACTTGTTCCAGATGATTCAAAATTAACTTTGTTATTTATACAACTACAATTACAAGCTTCAATTTTTCATAAAGAACATCATGTTAATATTAGAGGGTTGAATGAAAGAATTTATACCCTGCTGACAAGCCAAGAATATTATAAAAAATTATCCTACTTGTTTTTTATTTAATCAGGTTTCATTACCTGCTGAAAATAACCCTAAAGATACACAAAGAAATAAAATTTGGCTAATGAATATGTTTGATTTTGCAGAGTTTGAAAAATTAAAATATATACAACACACCATTGTGTTACAATGGGTTTCTGCCTTGAGCTCTCTAAAAAGACTAATTCTGTTATTACACATTTGTTAGAAGTAATGGATGTCACGGGAATACCTTTACAAACTAAAAATGATAATTCACCAGCAAACGTATCTAATAATAACCTAAACATGTTACTGGTATATACGTCAAGCAAATACAAAAAGATCTAACTGCACCTTAAAGTAAATGCTCATAACATACAAAGGTGATATAAGGACTCCCAGAAATAGATTAAATGATGTTTTTAGTGACTTAAAAAATGTTTAAATTTCAACGAGGCACATAGTACAGCTGCTGAAAAACTCTAGATTTCAGAAAGAACAGCTAAATTAAATCTACCTATGTATTTTAGGGATATGATAACCTCAGCATGGAAATTAGAAAATATGTTGCATTGGAGAAGAGGTTTTGCTCTTGTTTCAACAGGAAGCAAAACGCTCTAGATTTCTTCAAAATTAATAAAAACTAGATTTGCCCAGGAAAGATTCCCTGAAAGTCTTGACTGAAGACATGGAAGAAGAGACCCAGAAAAGCAACAAATCAGGTGAGATGACTGCTGACTCCCCTACTGTGGAACAGCTCAGGATGGTACCTGAGTCATGAATGTCTCTACAGAAGCCAATGAGGGTTTTTTTTGTTTTGTTTTTTGTTTTTTTGGCTACTTATTATTACATGCCATCCTTTCATATAGCATGGATGAGGATTTATATTACAGTTCAGTTATGAAGTCCTGATGGACTTATAAAGTTGATAGATGCTTTTCAGCTGTTCAAACATAGAACAGAGAATCATCATTAGCTAATTTGTGCACATGGTACATTCCATACATGTGTTAATGCAAAAATGTACCACATTGTTACCTTTAAAAGTTTGCATGTTTTCAAAACAAAAGAACAAGATACAACACCTAGATGACAGCTTCCAAGACAAGCTTGACCAGGCCACAGCTTTCACCATGGACTCTATCAAGTCCCTCCAGCAACAGACCACCTTTCTAGCAGGCCATTGGGGGAGCATGTTCTACAAAACTGGAGAGCGCTGGACTTACTGACTGCTGAGCAGGGAGGGATGTGCACTGTGTTGGGGGAGGGGAATGTTGCTTCTATGTCAGTGAATCTGGACTGGTGGAAGAAAACATACAAATGCCCAGAGATTTCTGAGCTCTCTATGCCCCAGATATCTCAACACCTTCGTACTCAAACCCTCTGATAGCTTAATTTCTTCCCACCCTTGTCCCCATACTGGTCATTGGGGCCTTTTTCCTCCTGGCCCCCTGTTTCATCCAATTTCTAAAGCAACAAGTAAACGACATTGCAAAAGTCACTACCAACCAGGTTCTGGTTCAATACCAAACTTTTTCAAATGTAGATGTTGATGATACTATTCCTTTATAAAACAAAAGAGAAGAGCTGTGGAGTGTAATGTCCAGGGCATTGGAAAGAGGGTCAAGGAAGCTTCAACCCTGAAAACCTCTCACGTGAGGATGACAGGAATTAGCTGCCTCCTCGTTCCTAAGCATGCACCACAAAGTTGGCTCCCCCACCATCAAGAACACATTACCCTGACAGTTACCCAGCTTCACTCCTTGTTTGACTTTATAAGGCTCCCCCACCCTCACCCCCTACCCCCCACCACATACCCCTGATCCTACAGCCCCTGAATACACAGATGAAGCATCTTTCAACACCCTTGCCCTGGCCAATGGCACATGGCCACACAAACATTGCCCCAGAGACTCTGACTATTTTCCCAGGGCATAAATTCCGCCATCCCCTTCTCCCACGCCAATAAACTGAACCAGTTCTCCAAAGCTATTCCCTAGTATGTTTTTTACCTGCATACTCGCTGCTGCCAACTGAGCCCTTGCACTGCACTCACCCACACCCACCTAAGCCTCACTCCTTCCCGCCCAGTCTGGTGCACAATGGGCCTAGCTACCCTGAAGGAGAAGTGGACATGGGCCACTATTCTGTTTTGCCTATCTCAGAGTACTGTTGGGGGCACTCATACTCTATATGTGTAGGACCCAGTAATTAAAGAAAGATCTATCATGGAACTGTTGCCCATGGCTCCTTGTGATCAAGTATGAGTATGTAAATGGGGAAAGTTGTTTGGAGTCCAATTTTCCCTGAAGTGTATCTGAACTGAAGAGCTTTGGTAATCTGTTTTCCCATGGCTTCTAAGGAGCCTACATTTTGTCCTGTTGTTTCAGAGATGGCACCCACTCCATAAACCCAGGACCTTATGAGAACAAACTAGCATGAAGGTTTAAGGAGTACCTCATCATTTCTGGCCAGCCTGACTGTTGTGTTTCTTTTTCTGGACTATGTCAAGTCCTTTAGGAATGGAGAAGAAGCTGTTTTGTCTACTGTTTAGATCCATAAAGTATTAAGGAAAGTGAAGTTGTAAGAAAATAGTACCAATCATAGCAACAATATGTTTCCAGAAACTGATACTATTGTAACAATGTCACAAATAATTCAAAATAATCATCACATAAGTCCCTAGTCATGGTAACAGGACAAAGCATGCACATTGTGAACATTTCCACAAAGAGAAAATATTCCACATGCCAGATGCAAATCCCAAAGCTGCAAAATAAATACAGTCGCAGAATGAAAAACATTCACTTGAGTGGCTCAAAGCCAAGTAGAACGAAGGTCAAAAGCACCAGAGTTATAAAAACAGATACTGGAAGCTATTAAATTAAAAGAGTTCCGGGATACGACTCATTGATAGAACTTCGGTCTAGCATGAGCAAAGCCCCTGTATTCAACCCCCTGTCGATTTTTGAACTGATCAATCAGAAGAGACAATTTAGGGGACATATAATGCTTTCGAGTATCACTAAGGCTAAGAAGAATAGAAAAAGAGAGAATATTTTAAAAGAAAAGAAAGAGTCTCAAAATCCTAAGAAATGGTCACCTAACTCTAAGCATCAAAAGAAAAATGATAATTATATACAACGAAATCTTTATGAGACTATGAGTGAATTCCTAGCAGAAACCGTTAGGGCAGAAGAACGGAAGTGAACATTTCTGATTTCTTTAAAAACTCAGTTGTATCCTGTGATGTTTTTCTGGAAACTCTTGTGAGAGGGCATGTGATGTTTTACTGAAAACATATACATGAGAGGGTGTGTGGTGTTTGGAAAGAATATAAATAGAAGCCCACAGACAGTGAGTTGACACTTTTGCATTGATATGCTGTTCAACGCTTTGTCGGTCTTCGCTTCGCAGAGAGAAGCGTTCCAGAGAACTTCTGGTGGTACTCCGGATGATGCTGGCCGCTTCTGCTGACTTGTGCAGATTCAGCAGAGCCTTGCTGTGTCTGCTGTACTGTGCCACTGCTACAGATTCATGTTGCTGTTTGGTGTTTGCTATTGTACTGGACTGCTGGCATTCTAACAAGCAAAGTGGAATTGGCCCAAGGAACTACTTCAAAACAGGCCCACAGCCTATTAATACTCATTCTTCCTTTCCTCTGGTTGGTGGGTTAGAAGTGAGGTTGAAGTGTTTAAGAACCCTAAATAAAGTAGGTTATGAAAATTCTAAGCTTACACAGAAAATGGGATGACTAATTCAAAATGCCAAATAAAAAAGAAATGCCCGCAAAGAATGATGTATTCACTAAAATATTCTTTAAAATAAAGATGTGATAAAGATTTTCTGGGAAAAGACTGACAGTGTTGATCCCAGCTTGACCACCATGTAAAAGTACCATGGCGAATTTTTTTTTTACTTGAAATAACATTAAGACACAAAGCAGTAGAACATTATGATAGGCAGATTTGGGCTAAGGGGTCCCGCTCAAACTAAGGCACTAGCCAAGGACAATACAGGCGGTAAAATTTAAACCCCTACCCTGATCTAGCCCATGGACAGGACAGTCTCCACACTTGAGTGGAGAGAGGGATATGACTTTCTCATGTACTCTGGTGCCTCACATTTGACTATGTCCCCTGGAGGGGGAGACCTAGTGGCACTCAGAGGAAGGACAGCAGGTCACCGAGAAGAGACTTGATACCCTATGAGCATATACAGGGGGAGGTAATCCCTCTCAGGAACAGTCATAGGGGGAAAATGGGAGGGAGGGGAGAATGGGAGGATACAAGGGATGGGATAACCATAGAGATGTAACAAGAATAAATTAAAAAAAAAGACACAAAGCAGTAAAGTGAAGTCATGATGAATGTAGACAAATACATACGCTGTGAAGTTGATCAGTACATTTTTTGCATCTAATATAGAAACAAAGGCAAAAATATTGATGGTAACTTTATACACAATGTTGTTATATGGTATGGAAATAGCATATTTGCTATTAACAACGATTAAGGGGGAAGTAAAAACACATGTTTTGTATGTGATTAAGTTGTTATTGATCTACAATAGGTTGTTTAGGTAAGACTATTTAGGTGAGTCTTATGGGATTCATGAGGAAGATACCTATAGAAGATAATTAGAGGAGTCAGGCTGTAGAGATGGCTCAGAGGTTAAGAGCACTGGCTGTTCTTCCAAAGGTTCTGAGTTCAATTCCCAGCAACCATGTGGTGGCTCACAACCATCTATAATAAGATCTCTCTTCTGGCCTCTTCTGGCCTGCTGGCTCCATGCAGACAGAATACTTTATAAATAAATAAATAAATAAATAAGTAAGCAAATAAATCTTAAGAATATAATCAGAAGAACATATAGGAACCAAAGCATATCAATGCAAAATGAAGCCCTAAAATGTAAAAGAGCAAACTAAACCACAAGACAAAGAAACAGCTAATCTTAAAATGTCATATGAAATTCCTTCCTTATCAATTTAAAAAATGAATATAACTCTACCCCCCCAAAAAAACCAAAAAAAACAACCCCCCCAAAACAAACAAACAAACAAACAAACAAGCAAAAAACAAGGCTCACTGGACATGGTAGTGCACACTTTTAATCAACTCTAAGAACACTGAGGTCTGAGGATTGCAAGTTTGAGTGCAGCCTGGCCTATATAATGAGTTTGCCCCTAAGCTGTGAGTCATGACCCTGTCTCATAAAACAAACACTATAGCCCAGTGAGTCTCAACCTTCCTAATGCCATGACCCTTTAATACAGTTCCTCATGTTGTGGTGACCCCCAACCATAAACTTATCCTTGTTTTAACTTCATAAGTGTAATATGATGTTATGAATCATAATATAAATATATGATATGCAGGATATCTGATGTGATGTCTGCAATTATCACAACAAAAAAAATGCAAAGAAAAAATGCTGTTCTTCAGATGCAAAATTGAAGTAGTACACATGTCATAGAAAACTAAACACTTCCCCTTTCCCCCAAAATTTGAAGGCTTAAATGGCCTCCGTAAAAAATGTAATGTTCACACATTAACAAGTGGTTAATCAAAAATTGATTTTGGCAGAAAACGCACGGTAGAAACATGATGCTTTGTGTCCAGATGCCCAGAGCAGCACTGCACCAAAATTCAGTGACTGGTTCAAACAGAGAAGGTTTCTCACATACTGCACTTGGCAATACTGTCTGCTGCCCAGCATCCGCAGAGAACCTGGTCTGTTTCCAAATGACTGCTTTCAGAGTAGCTCTCTTGGACATCAGCACTCCACCGCCCTGTCATGCTTCCTCCTAAGGCAAACAGTATGAAAGTCTTTACCTAGAACAAATAGCTTACGGTCTCTAAAGCTAAAGCCAGCAGGAGCACAGATCGCCCTAACATTAATGTTTTACCGAGTCATTATTCTGGTAACGAATATGTTTCACTGGGATCATTTAGTTAATGACATTTATTTTAAGAATAAGCATTGAAAGAGCAGTACGGGAATAATTAATTCAGGAATGCACAGGCACATTTAGCACAGATTACGTTCAGTCCAGGTAGAAAGAACTGAGCAAGTATTTGCTAATTCACCTCTCAAAGTAAGTAAAAGAAAACTGACTCAGCATTTTACAAAATAAAATACCTTTCGGTTTCATCTGATCTATCTGTTTCTTTATCACTTTCTAAAACATCAAGTTACAGGACAAGAGGGGGTAAAAAAAGAGATAGTAGAAACGTCTGTCTCATATTGCCTGCAGAAAGAGAGCAAGAGGTGGGAAGATTGGGAGTGTCAGCACAGGCATCGCCATGAACAAGAGGGGCCTAGGGGGCAGCCACGCCCACTCCAGCCACGCCCACTCCAGTCACGCCCACTCCAGTTTTTTTCCTCACTGCATCTGTTGCATGGCTTATTGCTGATCCTGCCTGTTGACACTGTTGATGGAACCCTGTGCAGCCACGACCTTTCCCTCCGCACACAGATGTGAAAGGCACTCCGGCCATTTCACGAGACTGATCTCAGATTTGTTTCCTCCCAGTCAGAGGCAATGATTTTATTTTTAAGGAAGCCTACCCAAGTTGGCAGCCTACACTGGGAAGGGAGAAGTCAGGTGTTATGCTATCTTCGCTCTCAATCTAGACACTTCACTCTTTTTAAGTTTCTGATGCTTGTATTAGTTTTTCCAATATTTTTATGCTCATTTGAAAAAAAAAATTGTTCACTAAATTCACAATTTAGGTAATTTAAAAGTAAGCACACAGATCTCAGCCACTTTTCTTTTCAGTTTGCCTTGACACTTTAGCTGGGATCTCAGTCATCATTTCCCTGTACTGTCACAACCCTCCTGCCCTTGCAAACACCCTCCTTTTTGTTTTCTTTCCTCACTCCTTCCTTACATTCCTCTGTTCATTTCTCCAACTTCCCTTTTTGTATCCTTTACACTCTTCTGTCTGGCTGTAGCTATCAGTTGCTGCATGCTGAGTATAATATGTCTATCGCTGCAATCCATGAAGAGCTCTAAACTTGCCCTTGACCTGAGCTACCTTTTAGCTCCCTCCTTAGTCCTTCATTTTCTCTCTATTGGCACTTCTTGTATGTTTCATATTTTGTAACTCCAAGTTCTCCTTCTTAACGTTTTTGTTTTGTTACCTGTCATGATGTACAAGCACCCTATTCCTATTCATACAGATCCTCTCCATTGGCCAGATCTGGGGTTCAATGTTTACTGCATGTACTGTTCTTGGGTGGTACAGTAATTTGAGCAGACGCCCGCACCCCCCCCCCCCGCCCGGTCCAGATCTGCCTGTCATGATGTTCTTCTTCTAGGTTTCTAGGACCTTCTGGATCCTTCTGTTTCCCCATTCTCCCACATTTCTCTCACCTAAAGCCCCAATAGAAGGTCCCTGCATCTATCCCAATCTCCTGGTAAGTGAAGGCCTGGAGGCACTCAGAGAAAGAATAGGCAGGCTACCAAGATGAGACTGGATAGGCTGTGACCATATGGTGGGGAAGGAGGTCCCCTTCTGTCACAGACCTAGCCGAGGGGAATAGGGTGAAAGAGAGAGGGGGATAACAATTGAGATGTAATCCAAATAAATTAATTTAAAAAGGAATGAAAAAAAAGATCCTCTTGTGCTAGGGTAGCTGTATCTGTGTCTATATGATCATATTCTCTTTCAGTGTTTTTAAAGCATTGATCACCGGGCGTGTTCAATGATCAGACAACGCACCTCTGATTTCCAAGTTGAGCTTCATCCTTTGTGTTTTGGGCAAAATATATAACTTGCGATAAGTATCATAGCATTCTTTTGAGGCACTGACACCACTGCAACCTCCCTTCCTTAGCTTGAAGATAGCCTGTCTGCTATTAACATGATGATGTAAGTAGGGGGGGACACCTTCCTTCAGCCAACAATCCTCTCCAGTCATAGTGTCTTCCTGCCTACATGAAGTGCCCCTTACTTGTACAGAACATCCTTTCTTCTGTCCTCATCTCTGTCCTTCGTGGGCTCTTGTCTTCCATCTTGATGTTTTCTCCCATTTCTCTATACTCTTTCCACTGCCGTCCGGTTTTCTCCCCCTTATTCCGTGCTTTGTGTATTTTTCTTTCCAAAACTTCAGTCATTATATAAAATGCCCTCAAATGTATGTCCTTCTTGGATGGCTGTGCTGGTTTCTAACTTCCCATGGAATCACTGAACTTGTGTCTAAATGACAAAACACTTCCATCTTTCAAATCTTTACTTCTTACTTCTCCGTGATCAGTGAGCAATACTCCCCCTTTCACCTGATTGCATAGTCTGGATAGCCTGGCTTCCTTTCTCTTAAAGCCACGTCCAGTTGCACTACAAGCTTAATAAATTCTGCATTAATCCTTTGCTCAGATCTCTGTGCTTCTATAGCTTTGAAACTAACCTTTGCTACGCTGGAGCTTTCCTTGGCTTACTGCAGCAGTTTCTTGTTAGGTCTCCAGGATTGCCACGCACTTCTCCTTTAGGCATGCTTAATAATGTAGTTAGAGGGACCCTGTGAGGTCTTTGGGATCTGATGCTTTGTAGTTCTTTATGAGACACGCCTACCTCCCACCACATGGAACTTGACCTCCATAGTTCTAAGTTTATTATGAGACATCAAGACATTCAAGTAAGACCCAGTCTTGGCTTAATTCACATCTTGTTCTAGGAAACTTGGATTTAACACTAAAAGTTGTAAACTGTTTGTTAAATATTTTAAATGAGTGTTTTGAGTATTTGGAGTTTGCAGGTTTAGTGTCTTCTACCAAAATGAAAAAATAAAATAAGGACCTTAACTCAAGGAGAGAAGCAGAAGAAGAAATGTGGAATGTAAAGATAGATCAAGAGATGAGTTCAGGCTGAGAAAGGAGATGCCCTCGCCAGTGGCTTAGGTTTTTTTGTTTTTCCATTAACCCTTCATGAAGCTATACCAGTCTTCGGCCTGTATGATTTAGCTCTAAAGCTGTAATTTTATGTAATTGAGAAGAGCTCCCCGGTAGGTGGGCTGAAAAAAAATGTGTGCTTTGATATTAACTCCTGGGGCCTAAGGGCAGTTACAGTCCCCAGGCTGATTGTCTCTTGCCACAAGCTGCCTCATCTGTGTTCCCCGGAGTGCATATAACTATTATCATTTCTCTATGAAAAACACTAAAAATACTATGATATATAATTAATAAATCTCTCCCCTTTGTGTAGGTCAGCTCAAGTGAGATTCTGTTGCTTCCCATGGATAATGTGAACCAAGCATAGTTTTGAGTGGATTTTTCTCTGCTGTAAAACTATGAAGCGTTTCTTTAATGTCTTGGAGACTTGATTCAAGCTCCTCAAAGTAGCATTAGCCTCAAATCACACTATTTTTCTTGTTTCCAAGACAGCCATTTTCCATCATTATCTTTAAAACTTTTATTAGCATCTTTCCTAACATATCTAGTTTGTCCATTTTTAAAAAAAAATTTTTTTTTTTTACTCTAGGAATACTGAACTCTTTAGCAATTTCTGAAAAATTCCCAATGTATGTTATTCTTGTGTTACACAGTTCATAGATAGATAGATAGATAGACAGACAGACAGACAGACACAGAGATAGTGGCTTTTCCTACTAATGTATTAGCCATCAAGAGCCACCTTCAGAGCTGGGTGTGGTGGCACATGCATTTAATCTCAGAATTCTCTAAAAAGAGGCAAATGGAACACTAAGATCAAGGCCAGCCATATCTACAAAGCTGAGTTCCAGGACATCCAGGGGTATGGAGAGAGACCTTCTCTTGAAGAAGATTCACTTTCAGTCCCATTGTTTTCATGAAACATTTTAAATTTGTCAAATGAATAACTTATTGAGTCATTTATTAAATTTTATACCACATTATACTCAATAATCAGGCAGATAGAATAAGTTTATTGAAGGTCAAAACTTTATCATCCTAATTTTATAGTATCTAGTCCTAAGTGAAAGCATAACATAAGAGGATAGTAGCAGAATTTAGAACTTATGTGTTTGCTTTGAGTTAGGCAATTTTCACAGGTTATGTTATGGTGTCAGTCATTACACTGATGCCTAATTACTAGTTAAGTCATTATCATCATCATCCTAATAGAATAAGGCAAGGTGTGAATGACATAAATTTGTCATCATGAAGACATGTGCTTGAATTAATATCTATCACCACTTGGCAGCCACACCTTGAACTTCATTTCTCTGAGACTCATACATGGTCATATGTTATTTGACAAAGTCATGCATTCCTAAGGGACTTACAGTAGTCATACACAAATTACTAGCCACCAATTACATATTTGTTTCTTCTCCATTTTAATCTATAGACACTCTATAAAGTTTATTGAGATGACTTGAGTGCCTATATATTTGAGATCTGCTGTAAATATGGTGGCAAGAGAAGTTTTTGACATGGGGCTTGTAAATAACTGAGCTAGTATTGAAATGCAGTATGCTGTGAGATACTTCAGGTCATGGATTTGAACCTACATAGGACGTTCAGAGTCAGAGAAAGGATGAGGCAGATAATGCAAACTCTACTTCATAATTTTTTATTTAGTTTTACAATTACAATTATCTATTTTTTTTATGCATGGGGTCAGGTGCATGCATTTAGTACTTAGAGGAAAATTTGATAGAGCTCTTTTCTCCTTCTAACTTGTGTCACCTGCAGATTCAACTTGGGGCATCCGACTTAACAGCAAGTGGCTTCCACATGCTGAGCTATCTCAACGGTCCTCATCATCTCTTTAACCAATCAAAACATGCACTGATGACAGACCAAGAGTAGAAACATTTGGCACATGTTTTTAATGTTATCATGTCTTGATTGCCATGACTGTATGACGTAAATGTTGTTTTTATTTCCCCAGTTGAAGGGATGAGATGAGAGCTGTACCTAAGCTTCATGAAGACATGTCTGGAGCTTAGCCCAGAGCATTTGCATCTAAGTATTCCTAGGCCTAGGCCCGCAAGATTCTAGACTCAAAGCAACCTAATCTTCTGCAAGCCTGGACCTTGAAGGCTTCAGCCTCTAGCCTCTGTCTGCTAACCTAGGCCTAGAATCTTTCAGCCTGCGAGACTTACCGCTGAATAAACTCATCCTTTCTAATATTTTCTGAACTCTGGCTGACTGAGTCAACTCAGCTGTGGTAGCTCAAAACTCCTCTCCAAGCTGGCTGATTTAAATTGGCTTTTCCTTCTGTCAGCCTCTCTCGTTGAATGGCTCTGCATGGAAAAACTGCCTCTGAACTCCTCCAACTGAACTGCACCGAACTTCCTTAACTGAACTCAACCACGCTGACTGGATGAACTCCCCTGTAGTCCTGTACTGTACTCCCACTCCTCTTCTCTACTCTCTCTGTGCTGTTTTAAGGAGCTATTCTTTCCTGTCTTTTCTCCTGAGATATGGGCATTCTGAGTTAGTGTATCTGTGACTCATTCTGCCAAATCTTTCACTAATTCATCACTTTGACTGCCTGTCATTGTTTGAATATAAAGGTGTGCACTAAAGGTGTGTGTTTGTGTGTGTGTGTGTGTGTGTGTGTGTGTGTGTGTGTGTGTGCGTGTTCTGGCCAGAGGGATTGGAGGAATTTAATCTAGCTGGGTCACACAGACCTAGGTATTTGGATGTGATCCCTTGCCAGAGCAGCTATGTTACTAGGTTAGAATTCTTCTACAGTATAAGAATTACAAAAAATATACTTTGGAAAAATAAGTGTTTTTGTGCTTATTGGTCACATAGACAAGGAATTTTGAAAAGTTATGAAAATAACAGCTTACCCTTTCCATTCAGAAGGTATGAGGCAGCAGCTATAAAAACTGGAGGCTGGAAACTCCTGAATGATGCCTCATACCTGAAGTTGTGATTGGCCATCAGATGGCAAAGCCAGTGTACCCTTATGTGGACTCTGTGTGAATTCTCTATGGGGACTCAAGACAAAGACAAAACACAAGAAAGAAAGAAAAGATGAAGGCTACCATGGACTAAAGCTTAACCTCAGCAACAACAGAAATAACAAAAAAGCCTACACATGCATGGAAACTGAACAACTCTCTACTCAATGACAACTATGTCTGGGAAGAAATAAAGAAATTAAAGACTTCCTAAATTCAATGAAAATGAAGGCACAACATACCCAAACCTATTGGACACAATGAAAACAGTACTAAGAGGAAAGTTCATAGCACTAAGTGCCTTCAAAAAGAAATTGGAGACATTGCACACAAGCAACTTAACGGCACACCTGAAGGCCCTAGAAAAAAGAGCAGACACACCCAAGAGAAGTAGAAAGCTGGAATTATTCAAACTCAGGGCCGAAATCAACAAATTAGAAACAAAGAGAACAATTGAAAGAATCAATGAAACCAGAAGCTGGTTCTTTAAGAAGATCAACAAAAGAGACAGACCCTTACCCAAACTAACCAGAAGGCAGAGAGACACTATCCAAATCAATAAACTCAGAAAGTAAAAGGGGAACATTACAACAGACGTGGTGGAAATCCAAAGAATCATTAGGTCTTATTTCAAAAAACCTATATGCTAGAAAAATTGAAAATCTAAAAGAAATGAACACTTTTCTTAATAGATTCTACTTACCAAAGTTTAATCAAGATCAGGTAAACAAAGGAAATAGTCCTTTATCCCCTAAGGATATAGAAGCAGTCATTAAAAGTCTTTCAAGCAAAAAAAGAAAAGGGAAAAAAAAAAAAAAAAAAGCCCAGGGCCAAATGGAGTCAGCACTAAATTCTACCAGGCCTTCAAATACTTTTCAAACTATTCTACAGAACAGAATCAGAAGGAACATTATCAAACTCATTATATGAGGCCAGAGTCACCTTGATACCTAAACCACACAAACACCCAGTAAAGAAAGAGAATTTTAGACCAATTTCCCTTATGCGCATTAATGCAAAAATACTTAATAAAATACTCATAAACTGAATCCAAGAACACATCAAAAATATCATTCACTGTGATCAAGTAAGCTTCATCTCAGGCATGCAGGGGTGGTTCATTATATGAAAATCCATCAATGTAATCCACCATATAAAACAAACTGAAAGAAAAAAAAATCCACATGATTATCTCCTTAGATGCTAAAGTCATTTGACAAAATCCAACACCCCTCATGTTAAAATTCTTGGAGAGGTCAGGGATATAAGGCATATACTTAAACATAGTAAAGACAATATACTGCAGGCTTACAGCCAACGTCAAAGTAAACTAAGAGAAACTTAAGGAATACCACGGAAATCAGGTACAAGACGAGGCTGTCCACTCTCTCCGTATCTTTTTAATATACATCTTGAAGTCTTAGCTAAAGGAGATCAAATTATATATATATAAATGATCCCAAGAATTCTATCAGGAAATAAGTCTAATAAACACATTTAGCAATGTGTCTGGACACAAAGTCAACTAAAAAAATCAGTTCTCTCCTGTATACAAAAGACAAATGGGCTGAGAAAGAAATTAGGAAAACAACACCCTTCACAATAGCCATTCACACACACACACACACACACACACACACACACACACACACACACACCACACACCACAAAACACAAAACAAAAAGTATCTAGGTGTAACTCTAACTGAGCAAGTGAAAGAAAGACTTGTATGAAAAAACTTCAAGTCTCTTAAGAAAGAAATTGAAGAAGATGTCAGAAGATGGAAAGATCTCCCATGCTTATGGATAGGTAGGATTAATATTGGAAAAATAGTCATTTTATCAAAAGCAATCTACAGATTCAATGCAATTCCCATCAAAATACCAACACAATTCTTTATAGACTTTGAAAGGTCAATTCTCAACTTCATATGGAAAAACAAAAAACCTAGAAAAGAAAAGACAACCTGTACAATAAAAGATCTTCTGGAGGTATCTCCATCCTGAATCTCAAGCTGTACTATAGAGCAACTGTAATAAAAAGTACTTAGTACTGGCATAGAAACAGATTGGTAGATCAATGGAATCAAATCGAAGACCCATAAAACCACACACACATATGGACACTCAATCTTTGACAAAGAAGCCAAAAGCATACAACGGAAAAAAGACAGTATCCTCAAAAAATGGTGCTGGATTAACTGGGTGTCTACATGTAGAAAAATGAAAATAGATCCATATTTGTCATCCTGCACAAAATTCAAGTCCAAGGGAATCAAGAACCTTAACATAAAACCAGACACACTAAATCTATTAGAAGAGGAAGTGGGGAAAACCACTGAACTCATTGGCACAGGAGACATCTTCCTGAACAGAACACAAACAGCTCAGGCTCTAAGATCAACAATTAATAAGTGGGACCTCATGAAACTGAAAAGCTTCTGTAAAGGAAAGGACACCGTCAATAAAACAAAACGACAGCCTACATACTGGGAAAAGATCTTTGCCAACCCTACATCCAGCAAAGGGCTAATATCCAATATATATAAAGAACTGAAGAAATTAAACACAAACAAAACAAATAATCCAGTTAAAAATGGGGCACAGAGGTAAACAGAGAATTCTCAATGGAAGAATAGTGAAAGGTTAAGAAGCACTTAATGAAATTCTCAACATCCTTAGCCATTAGGGAAATGCAGTTCAAAATGACTCTGAGATTTCATCTTACGCCCATCAGAATGGCTAAGATAAAAAATTCAAGAGACAGCACATGCTGGTGAGGATGTGGAGAAAGGGGAACATTCCCCCATTGTTGGTGGAAGTGCAAACTTGTACAATCACTTTGGAATCTTCTGGTGCTTTCTCCGGAAATTGGGAATAGTTCTACCTCAAGACCAGTTATACCACTTCTGGGCATATACTTGAAAGATGCTTCACCATACAATGAGGACATTAGTTCAACTATGTTCATTGCAGCATTGTTCATAACATCCAGAATCTGGAAACAATTTAGATGTCCCTCAACTGAAGAATAGATAAATAACCTATGGTATATTTATACAATGGAATACTACTCAGCTATCAAAAACAAGGATATCATGAAAATTTCAGGAAATGGATGGGGCTGGTAAAGATCATCCTGAGTGAAGGAATCCAGACCCAGGAGGACACTCATGGTATATACTTACTTATAAGTGGATATTTGCTATATATTTAATACATAATAATCATATTACAATGCACAGACCTACAGAAGCTAAGGAACAGGGAGACCCCAGGGAAGATGTTTAATTCTCATTCAGAAGGGCAAATAGAATAGACATTGGAAGCAATTGAAGAGAGGGAACAGGATGGGAGCCTACCATAGTTGTCCTCTGAAAGACTCCACCCAGCAGGGAACAAAGCAGAAGCTGAGTCTCACAGCCAAACTTTGGGCAGAATGCAGAGAGTCTTATGAAAAATTTGGGGGAAGGGTGTAGAAGGACCCAGAGGAGATAGCAGTTCCACAAGAACACCAACAAAGCCGACAAATCTGGACCTGGGGGACCAGCAGAGAGTGATGAACCAAAGAAAGACCACGCATGGAGAGGGCCTAGTGTCCTCCTCCCCGCCCCACGTCCTCCTCCCCGCCTCACCTCCTCCCACGCCCCCGCCCCCGCTCAGATGTAGCTTATAGGCAGCTCAGTCTCTGTACGGGTTCCCTATTAAGGGGAGCAGGGTCTGCCTCTGCCATACAGTCTGTTGCCTGCACTTTAATCACTTCCCCCTGATGGGGCACCTTACCGTGCCACAGAGGAAGAGGATGTAGTCAGTCCTGGTGAGACTTGATAGGCTGGGGTCAGTTGGTAGGGGAGAAGGGTTCTGCCTCCCTGTGGACTAGGGGAGGGGAGTAGTGGGAAGGAGGAAGGGAGGGTGGGACCAGGAGAAAGCGAGAGAGGGGGCTACAAGTGGGATGTAAAGTGAATAAAAATTTAAAAAATAAATTACGATGAAAAATACAATAAAATAGAAGGAAGAAGAGATGGTGACTTCTCTATAAAAGCACTGTTATATTGTGTGACAAGCACGCGGGATGGCCTGTATGCTAGCAGTACAGCTATCTCTGAATTTCACACTGTATCAAAAGGCATATGAAAAAAAAAAAAAGGCATATGTAGACATGCCTGGCATTTCTGTGGCCTGTTATTAGCCATCGATGGTTTTCTTTAAGTTGTCATTTCTGAGATATAAAGTGATAAAATCAAAGTGGTTCTTTGGACAAATTTTAATCTTAAGACTTCCATTGTAATAACATATTTATTAGCTATTCTCAGTACAATAAAGGCAGAAAAATTTTATTTCAAAACACAAACAGAATAATGATAGAGAAGGGGAAAAGATTTTTTTTGTACCTTATTTAGTCGTTATAAGTTAGGATTTCAGAAGGTTTATTTGCTTTTCCCAAAGATGTCCCTATTTTCAATATTTACATTTCTAAGGCTCTAGTTACTTCTTCATATTACTTTTGATTATTAAATGAAACAAAAGAGCCAAATTTGCTCTTTGGCATTGAGCTTGAAACCACCTTTCTTTGCCCAAATATTTTCTTTCTTTGGCTTTAAATGAAAATGTTCAACTTCTCACTCTTAATCTTTCTAGAATGTGTGCCAGAGGATGCAAGTAGAAAATATTAGTTTTAGAATCTCCAAGTCACTCTTTCATCTAGTTAGAGTATCAGACATATTCACAGTCCTGAACTCATTGCTCAACCTTTGCTTTTTTTTTTTTTTTTTTTAAACCTGTGGAATATTGTATTGTTGTTGCATGTAGACTGCAGTTTCCCTCCCCTGTCTCCTCATCTCCAGTTTCCTACTCATTACCTCCCCTCTACCCATCCCTATTTACTCCTCCATTTCTCTTTGGGAACGAGCAGGCTTCCCATGGATACCAACAGAACATCGCCATGACTTCAAGTTACCAAGCTGTAGTAATACGAGGCACCTTCCCTCAATTAAAGCCGGGCATGGCAAGCATCCATATGAATTTTCCTTTCTCATATAATGTCTACTATATATTTAAGACCTTTTCAGTTCCGGATTAGAAATGCTATGCTAAATACTAAAACCTAGAGTTAGGATGACTCGGATTTACAAAAGAATTGAAGTTGTGTTACAGACCTTTCTTTGAAGCCAAATTTGACTGGAGAAATGGGGGGTGGGGTGGGATCGTGTATTGTGATGGAGAAAACTAGTAACAAACTCCGCCTCTCCTTCGATGGAGGGTAACCGACACACATGGACCTAGTCTAGATACAGGTAGAGGAAAAGTATAAAATAAGACAGATATATAAGAAGTACTAATTTCTGGGGAGAGCCAAAAGCATCATTGCAGGGCCTCTTGCCTTTAAACAGAATAATTGGGCTCTCAGTGCCAGAGATGGTAGCAGATTAGGTAACCTGGCATGGAGAGGTAAAAGGTTTAAATCAAACTTTTAACCGGAAGTGCAGCCCGTTAGCAACAACTGTTAACAGCTACTGCACTTGGTGTGTATGGAATGTGCCCTGATTTTTGAACGTTTGTCAAGTGCTGGCGTAAATAAAGATGAGTGTATCAGGAACAGGAGTCATCTTTGGATACCTAGGATGATGACGCATCACTACGCTTCTGACATTCTTAAGTCTGTGATCTAGGAGAACATGGAATTTCTAGATGATTTATGACACATTTTGTCATGAAATTTATTGCACAGTGGCTAGGACATTTATCTTATTGCTCAGCTACAAACTTCTTGCTAGCTAAATTTGCTGTATATCCACCACATCCAATACTGATAAAGATCTCAGCATAATAGCTCATGAATAACTCCTGAAATTGCCTTATATAAGAGATGACCAGCAAAATATGGCAACCCTGTAGATATAGATACAATAGGATGTGAAAGCTAAAAATAGAAAAAAAAATCAAACAGGAGAAAAATATATGGAAATTCTGCTTCTCAGCTATAAGGCACTACAAATACGGAAGATGGAATAAACACCATCCTCTTATCTGCAGGCCAATTGCTGCACCAAAAGACGAGAGCTCTGTCTTGTTGCACCTAGTAGGCTTTTCTTGGTGACTTATTTATTTATTTTTCTTGGTTTTGTTTAATGGGCTCAATCCCAGGCCCCCAGCACACAGCTAGGCAAACACTCTCTAGCTCACCTATAGCCAGGGGGCTTTTGTTTCACATTTGCAACTGATCTCTACAACTTTCATGCGAAGGAAGCACATACATTAAAAAAGAAAGAAAAAAAAAAGAATACAGGTCTGAGAGATGTATTTTCCATTTACCTCTCTTTGCCAGTTTTTAAAAAATTAATTCACTATTTTCCCTTAGTTCTCCTGGTATAGTCCTTAATGGGTTTTGCTCCTAAATCAGCTTTCACGGAGCAATATAATGACAGGCTTACAGGCCACACATACCACAGAAACAGGTCTCTTTGTCCCATAGCAATAGGTGGGAAGATATTAGACAATTACAAGCGTAAAGTCGTTATGATCATTACATGAAGCGTAGCAAGGCAATTACGCATTGGAGCTAATTACTCTCCGGTCATTTTATACTTTTTAACAAATGATTTATGATTCAAATGATTACCTGTCTCCGGTTAGTTGTTTAGTAACCAAACTCGAATAAAAATAATTAAAAAAAAAAAAGACCCCAAGTCTATAGAACATCAACTTTTGCTCTCAAAAGGTGCGTAGATTCCCACCAGCGTCCAAGAAGCTCTTCTGCTGATGAGAAGTGAAGTAAATGGAGCCCAGAATTTATAAGCAGAGCTCTGCAGGTTCAAGGTCTAACCTCAAGTTCTTTTATCTGAGAATTGGGACAGGCTGAATAATTTTTGAGCCAATTTTTCCTCATATATTATAAAAAACAGATACGTTCATTATTTGTCTTATGAGGGTTTAATTTGGTCAGTTGTTAAAATGAGGACATGTATTTTAAACAGAAGCCCAGTTAGCACCTCTTTAGATATATTAAAAGTGTAACTTCAGATAAATATTCCCTCAGGCCCTGTTTGAATTTCTGAACTACCTTAAAATACTCAAACAACATCCAGTTTTCCTGTCTATAGTAAATTAAAGAAAAACTGCATATGCTTCTTTAATAAATTTGTACTGAGTAGAATTTAAGTCCAGAGGAAATGGTCATACAGAAAATTGTAATAGAGACATGGAAGTTGCTATACATATATGAAACTTGATATATGTGGTTATGTATATGAGAAACAGATGGTTCAGGATGCCTGCTGGACTTGATCGTCTCCTTGCCCTGCATCTAGCTCTTAATGTCCTTCTCTGAATTCACTTAGGTGTTAGAGGTAAGGACTGTGTCTCATAGCCTAGCCTGTTCTAATTTATTTCATCACACAAAATGTATGTTCTCGTTTTCAAATGAAAACAAAATTCAGAGAAAATAGTGTTGAACCTGTTAAATATCACAGAAGTATTACTTCCAAAAGCCAGAAAATTAAAACAAATGGTTGGGTTTATATAGTAGCAAAACTAATGCTTTCTAACTCTTGCTCTGATATCATTTTAACCCTCTGTTTTCTAAGTCACAAACAGTAGATTGTCTAAGCTGCCTTTGAAGGGTACTTAAGATGTATGACAAATGTTCGTCACCAAAAGTAGAAAAACCATAACCATCAATCTCACTCAGCTATGAATCAGTACCAACCTCCTTGCAAGCTATGCCCATCAGTACAACAGTGGCACAAATATCATGATAGTGAACAATCACCTTTCTGATTGTATTTAAAGTCCATTCCATGAGATGAAACCCATGCGTGACACTGTTAATGAGGCCAAGAACTTGAGACTATGTACGTCATGGGCCCTAAGAGAAAATCTACTACAATTATCATGCTAAGTGAGGGTAGCAAATAAACAACTTCTAACAACATATTGGCGCACACAGATTAGTGCATCGCTTCACCTTCCACGTCATAGAACCTTCTTCTTGCAATAGATGGTAATGAATACAGACAACTACACCCGGACAATGTGCAGAGACCGAGAGAACTTCGGAGCACTCGTTCCTAAACGGGATATTTGTATCCTACTCCTCCCCTCACGGCTCATAGATCTATGCAGAGGAGCTGACAGGAAGATTATTAGAGGTGGTGGATAACGCTAAGGAAATGGCGTTTTCTAGACACAATAGAGCTGATACACATATGCTCTCAGAGACTGCGACGGCATTCACAGGACCTGCACAAGTCCAAACTACACAAAATCCCAACACAGAGAAGCAGAAGGGGGTGCAAAGTCCCATCTCTAACCAGGAACCTGCTTGCAAATGATAACTGCTGGGAGATGGGAAGTCAGGTTTTTTCCCAATGAAATAATACTGGGTTTATGAACCACACCCAGGCAGGGTCAACGCAAATCTAACTACTGGGTTTTTGTATGAGGGTACCTTTTTATTTGTTTTCTGTTTTTTTTGTTGTTGTTGTTGTTCTTTTGTTTTAAGAGAGGGAAAGATTATAAAGTTTGGTAGCATGCAGGGAAAGATCTTGGAATTTGGAAAGAGGCAAAGAATATGATAAAAAATATGGTATAATTTTTTTTTAAAATACACTGTTTTTAAAAAGTAGAAAAGCTCAAGTCCAGTCTCAGCCATACTCTTGTCTTTGTTTTTTTTTCTTGTCTCTATACAATATTATATATGTAAATATTGCGATTTCAGTTAACAATTTCTTAACTTTGACAATTTACCAAAGGGTTGGTGGCACAGAACATTTTAGGGTTTGAGCGTTGTTACAGTTTGAATGTGAATCTTCCTCGTAGGTTCCTCCAGGTTGCAGCTAGTGTTTGTAAGAAATGCCTTACGTGGGCCTGCTGCCTATAAGAAAGGCTTTGGACGCAGGCCTGATGCGTATGTGTCCTAGCCCAGGTCTGGTTCTGACCTGAGCTCACTCTATACCTACTCACCGAGCAAGTCACTTCCTGTTCCTTCTGTCAAAGCATTAAAGCCACACTGTCCCTGCCATGGTGGACTGCAAGCCCTGAGTCCCGAATCAGAATACATCCTTGCTCTGTAAATTGTGTCTGTCAGTCAATCTCACCCAGTAAGGCATACAGGAACTAATGTAAGTGTATAGCACAAGGGTTTCATTACACTAAAGTTAGGGCCACTTGACACGTTCCAAAACAGCACTAACCACACAGGAAGCCCTAAGAAGGACACGGGCTTACTCTCCCTACTTTTGCTTGCTGACCCTGTAATTCAGGGTAGTGTTAACCTTTTCTGTCCTTAGTTAACTCTCACGAGAAAAGAGAATATACAAATGTAGGAATTGAATCAAATGCTTTTTTTTTTTTTTTTACCAGCTTTAAGATCCATGAGCATAAAATAATAAGTTTATCCTGCGGGTTTTGGGTTCCTGGAGTCAAAATCAACATCCCAAGAATACATTGTGACCTTCCATTTGGCTGAACCATGAAGTTTTACATTTCTGTTTGAGGCTAAATGGTTCAAGGACCATTTGATAACCACCTACAGTGTGTTCAGCATACCTGAGAGCAGGGGCATAAAAAAGGAATATAGTCCTGGTGCTGCTCCTCGGGTGTTTGCACCTTGGAGGGTGAATAGACACCAGCTGAGATAATTACAGAAGACCGTGCTCAGTGTGGTGATGGTTTGCATTAGAACTATGAGCTGACGCTGGGCATGGTGGCGCACGCCTTTAATCCCAACACTCGGGAGGCAGAGGCAGGCGAATTGCTGTGAGTTCGAGGCCATCCTGGTCTACAAAGCAAGTCAGGGACAGCCAAAGCTACACAGAGACACCCTGTCTCAAAAAACAAAACAAAACAAAAAACTATGAGCTGAGAAAGAAGCAATAGTCTGTGATAATTTTTTTGCATTAGCATAATACATTTTTTAAAAAAATAATTAAAGATGCAGTGCAGTGAGTGCAGTGACAGGTGCCACTAGGCAGGGTGACTAAGTTCTGTTTTTATTAACTTGACATTGTGTCATTACTACATACTTGACATACAGCCTGCAGCAAAGCACTTTAATCTTTCTTCCTGCAAAATTACGGAGCTCACACTAGGCAATCTTAAATTCTATTAGCACTCTACAACCTGATGACCCTGGCAGGCATAGCGTCTGAGTCTGTTTTGGCCACTATAACAAAACACCAAGTGCTAGCCTACTAATACATAGGAAGGGCTTCTCTCTTCTAGTTCTGGTGTCTGAAAAGTCCAGTACTGAAGTGCTGGAGGTCAGCTGTCTTGAGGGCTGGTCTTTGCTCCTAAGATGGTAGCTTGTTGCTGCATCCTTAGAAGCAGAGGATTCAAAAGAGATAAACTTCCTCCTGCAAGCCCTTATAGGATACTTAATTCTACTTATGAAGGGACTAGTCTTCATGACTCTACTATGTTTTAAAGATCTTGTCTCTGAAAACAATCACCATGGCCATTGAACCTTAATGCCCAAGATGCAGAGGCGAAGGTTTTAAATCATAACACATGTCTATTGTCCATATAGAAGTCACTTTTTTTTCTAGTCACTTCAATAAAATGTAAAATTATTTTTATTTGGGGTTATGATATTCTCTGATAAAAAATTTAGTTTTATTAGCACTTTGTCTCCTGAGAATGGCCATGTGACACGTTGTAGTCACTAAAACAAAATAGAATGTCTTCCGTCCCTACCACAGGCATTACCCTTCCTGCTTTTCATTCCTCCATCCGTACTTTTCATTTATGCTTTTTGTTACTTTATTTGAGACAGCTCCATGAATGTAAAAGCCACAGCCACATGGAGGGGATGAAAGTGAAAAGTCTGAATCCTGAATGTAGCCCTGGACAGCAGGACCCTGACACAGTTACTGGAGTTGTTGCCTGAGTAACGCTGTAAACTGCCTTTTGTTACAGTCAGACAGGTGTCATCTTTCCTAATACATCCATGTGTTTAGTATTTTAAAACATATTTTCTGAGTTCAGAACCGGGGTTATGTCATAGTTCAACATAACATGGTTCTTTATATTAACACGTGAATACGTATATATGTGTATGTACAAGCGTATACATCTATCGGTCTATCTATCATCTACCCATCTATCACTTATCTATCCCTTACCTATTTATTCTCTGCCTATCTATTTTTTGGTCAGTCCAATCAATTTATCTTTCTATCTTCTAATCTATCACCAGTCTCAGTCCAAGGACACTTAGAGCAGACAAAAAGGTGGTCCATGACTCTGTTCCTGTGCACGATGTAGTGCATTTTTTTCTTGCATTTTTCCTCAAGTGTATGGTTACTTAATCTCTTTTTCTCTCGGTGTGCCAATCATTTTGAAATGGACATATTCATATCTCCATATATTCCCTTGTGGCAGAGATGCAGTGCCAATTCTTAATTGACACAGTAAGGATTATGCTGTAGAAGACTGGGAATGTTGCTCAGCGGCAGAGCACTTGCCTCTTACTCAAGTGTTCAAGATCCTCATTTCCGTGCTGAAAAAAGAATTATGCTCAAAGAATAAAGTTTAACTAGGAAGAAATAAGCAGAACAAACTAGGTTTAGGATTTCTCCCATTCCTCTCAAAACAGGAGATGGTGATTAGCCCCTGCCTTCAGAGGCAGGATAATCTCCACTCTTGGAAACTATAGCAGAATGTAGTTTGAGCATGGCGTTTGGTTGAGACAGGAGACTCTTCTAGATCTGCACTTGTCAGGGCAGGCTGCACAAGGATGCAGTGGTAGCAGTACTGGAAAAAAACTGATGGAAGTTTGGGCATGATAACTCAGTCTTTGTGGAGTTCCAGCTTCCATATGCTCTAGAACTGGTTTACCTTATGTTCAGCAATATGATCATCAGCAGTGATGATTTTATTGTCTTGTCCAGTGTCCCTTTCCAAACACTCTGCCATTTAAAAAACTTACCACTTCTCACTGATCTACCTGAAAAAGCCCATCTGCTTTTGGAAGTCTAGCTCAGGTTTCGTCTCTTTGAGGGATCTTTTACAGGTACTACCGTGAATTAAATTGTGCTTCTTTTTCATCTAATAATACATGTTTCTGTGGTTTTACCTGCCACACTACAGACTATTTATTTTTCCTATTAAACTAAGAGACTCCTGCTTATGTCCATGATACAATCTTTATTTCCCATGGTGATAGGAAGTGTATGTTCAATGACTGAAAATACACAGTGCACGCAACATTAGCTGAGTGACATTGGTATCACACACAGTAGATGCAATGTGCTCGAAGAATCATGACCTCTGCTTGCCTAGGACTAACTTGTCATAGTCTACCAGGATATTAGACAGATACAGTTCTAGCAACAGCCTGTTTTAATAGGAATACATAGTTGATCCAGTTCTGTAAAGACATGTGAGATCAACTTGTCTCTTATGACTTCATACTTAAAATTACTTAAAAATATAATCCCATTTTAAAAAATAATATGATATTTAAAGAAGATGACTTTGTATCCCCTGGAACTGGTGGTTGTGAGGCACCATTTTATGTTCTGAGAAACAAACTCAGATCCTCTGCAAGAGCAGTGCATACAATTAAGTACTGAGCCACATCTCCCACCCTAGTCTCTTGACTTGGTTATAGAGAATGTTTCAGATAAGTAAAAAGTGGAGGTGATACAATACAAAATTGCAGCCAATATTACAATGTGATCTTATTTGAAATGTATCATCTTTATTATCCTCACAATAGACTCAAGAAAACTAAGTTGATCAGTTTTTGTTTTTTTTTTTGCCAAAAACAAACATTCAGAGACTCGAGTAAACCTTCATATAAAACACCTTTGTATTGAACTAAGGGTGTAACAATATTCATTAAATATTTAAAGTATGCATTAGGCACTTAAGAAAAAATGTACTTCTTTTTCATATCACATACCATGAATGTAATATCATTTGTATTTTAGTTTAAAGTTTGAAATCTTGTTGACTTCTGCTTACAACATAGAAAGTCTCAAGAGAGCTTTTCATTTAAAACAATGTTAAGAAATTAGATTGCCTTGAAGAGCAAATTTAAAAGAAGAGCATCAGAGATACAAGATTATGGAGAAAACATGTAGGATGAGATATGAAAAGTGATGAATCCCTTCTGGGAAAAAGGAGACTGGTGGCCACACCCATTCTTGGCTGAGCAATGGGAAGAAAAAGGAAGCTACTGCCATGTGTATGAGAAAGGTAAGAGTTCATAACAAATTAACTTCATGATGACTTGATGAAGGCTGACTTGGGTACAAAGTGTAATGTAGAGGACACAGGAGTCTTGAAGAAAAAAAAATGGCTCTACGCATACATCTTTTGCAAAGGTCTTCAATAAGTGTCCATGAGAACGATAGATAGAGCAGGCTTACAAAGATATCAAAGATAATCCAGAAAAAATTCCATCAAGCTTTCCAGCACTCATGCTGAATCCCAAGAATAACTATCAACTGCTGGCCAGAAAGCAGGAAAAAGTCCCTGCTTTTGAGATATAAATCCACATGACCTATTGAAGGCTGTGAAGAAGACTAGATTCCTGAGGCAAACGCTTCCGGCACTTGGACCCCACACTTTAATAAAGGGGATTTTATTTCTGTCATCAAATCTATTAAACCTGGTGGTGAACAGTATATAAGTAAAACATCCACAATCTAGAAAAAGGTGTTTAATTGGCTAGATTCACTCCAGGAAGCAGACAGGAGGTAAGTACCTATTAAAAAAACAAAGTCACTTCAGTTGCATGTAGAAGAAAATGTGACCTATTTCCAGACATGAAATAAACAATGGAGGACTGGTGGGATATCTCAGCAGGTAAAAGCACCTGCTACCAAGACTGAGTCCCTGAGTTCAAGCCCCACGACCCACATATGTGCAGCAATACATATGTGTACAGACACACATACATAAATAAATGAATGAAAAAAGAAGAAGAAATAGGTGACAGAATGAGAAGTAACACAGGTGATGAAACTGTTAGTATGTTTAAAATCAGTGCAGTAAATTATATATATATATATATATATATATAAAGTTTTAGAACACTTTAAATAATACTCTTTTCTAAAAATGTTTCTAATTAAGATATAATTATCATACTTCCCTCCCTGTCCTGCCTCTAATCCCTCCAGCGCCATTCCCTCAAATTTTCTTTTATTATTATTGTTTCAGACATCAGGAAGAAATTATATATAGCATTGTGTACATTCAAAAGAAGGTTTTGGTTTCAGAACTATTACATAAAATCCAAACAAAATATTACTAATTTGTAGTAAGGATGTTTAATGGGCAGAAGGTTCAACTCTCTGTGATTTTAGGGCACGTGGGCGAATGCTATTTCTTTATTTGCTGTGGCTATATGTGCAATTAATTCTAGCCAATGCATTATGAATAAAAATGAGACGTATGATTTCCTAAACAGGAAACTGAGAGCAATTATGGAGGACGTACACTAGCCAACTGAGAGAGCCAACATACAGCCAGGTAGTCGAGAGAGTATGTGACAGTGGGAAGGGCAGAAGAGAGTCTGATGGGGCAGAGAGAGAGAGAGACCCATGAGGTAGAGGAGGGGCCTGTGACAGTACCTGGAAATATGGGCATTCTCTGTGCCCGGATGTTTGTAGTACGTCAGTATACACTTATCAATAAGCTATATATCTAGACCTATCTCTTTCAAAGTACACAAATTATACTTTAAGGTAAGATGCAAAGTTTGATTTTTCTAACAACCCTGGATTTCTAAATAGCTATTCTTTTGTACCCTATTTTACATTCTATATTTTATACTTGTATCTTCCATCCTGCTTTGTTGAAGAGAGGTCACTGAAGTCATCCTAGTGTCCTTAAATTGTGTAAGGCACTGGACGGAGATGCAAGTTTACAATTGAAAATATGGTGTAATTACTGGGCTTCAGGCATCCCTGTGCATCTGGATTCTAGAACACTCCACAGCAACCCGAAACGGAGAAAATGACAGTATTTTAAATACTGTTGCTAAGCATGATTAATTTAAGCCTAGATTAATGTACATTAAAATAGAGTTAATTTTCTCCAGCACAACTAGTATTTACAGACATTGAACAGTGATGCCATGTGTCCTTCTGATTTGAAGTAGTAACCACAAAAACTTGTTTTAATTTTTTGATGGATATCTTTTCCAGAAATACAATTCATTATAGTGCATGAATTTATTACCATGTGTCAAATGGTAATGTACACTCCTGGAAATCTCTAAACACTTTGAAAGCTTGTGTGATAAAGTCATAAGAGTTAGACAAAATTCAAGCCATTTACAAAAATTTTGGAAGCTTTACCAAAACTTCATTAAATGAAAGTCATATTTTGGAACAGCATTTTATTCAAACATGTAAATAAAACTGAACAGAGTAGCATACCTTAAAAAATACCTATTTTCTGAAAGATCAAATTATGTTCTTTCCCTTTTCTATCACAAAGGAAATTTATGCTCAGCCTTTATCAATTATCTTCTAAATCTATTGTGTGGGAAGAAAATCTGTTGCTTTCTAAGAACTTGCTCACTCAGCACCTGTGGAGAATGTACTAAGTTGTTGACCTCCAGTCACTGACCTTTAAAATGATGCTCAGCCATCTATGAAATAGCCTAACCTCATCAAGAAATCCCATAATGCCAAAATTGTCTGTTAAATATCACATCATCTCCTTTGTCGTGTATGGGTAAGACACAGTTTTGGTCCATCCTCAGGATCATTGCTTATACAGTGAAATCATCCTTGGCTAGATTTATGAAATCACATAGCAATTTCTCCACCTTTGAACTGGAGGAACACTAATTTTCAAGACTCAGAAAAAGAAACATCCAGTGGCTATTGGCATATTCAGCAGCTAAGATTTGAGGTTTTGAAAATACAAGTTTCTATTGGGCTGACACCAACATACTTCAAGAATTTATAAAATAAAAGTTTTAGTATAGTAAATTAGCATCAAAATTATATTTTAATTTAATAAAATTTCAAGAAGCAGGATCTTGGACATCAAAAGCAAACATAGTAAATTTATCGTGCTAGATTAATTAATGAAAAATTGTATTATTGTTGTTGTTGTCGTGGTAAGCTCTGTAACTTTATTTGACATGCAGCAATTCTCATCCACACTAAATTTTAGTAGGTTTTTTTAAAAAATATTTTTACTGCTTTAGTGATTTTTTAAAAAATACCTTTTTAAAAATTAAAACATAATCATGTAATGTTCTCCCCCTCCAATCCTTCTTATCTACCACCCTGGCTTGCTTTCTTTCCAAATCATGATCTCTTTCTCTATAACTGTTATTGTTTCACACACACACATACACACACACACACAAACACACACACACACACACACATGCACACACACACACACATGCACACACACACATGTGCGCACACACACACACACACACAAACACACACACACACAAACACACACACACACACACACACACACACACACACACACACGAGTGCCTAAATATGTAAATACAGCCTGCTCAGCCCACTTACTGCTACTTCTTCTACGTACATGACTTGAGGGCTAACCACTTAGTGTGGGATGGTTCTTAGTTTTGACTTTAACTGTGTAGCTCATTATATGCATTCCTACTTTTCCTATCAACTGTTTTTCTACAGTTAATTCAGCTTCTTTCCTTTCATTTTCAAGTGGTTAGGGAGACCAATCGTTGTCACAATGGGTAGCCCTGCATCCTGAAGGATTCAGTCTCTGAAAGTGGGTCACACAGAAGCTGCCAATCATGTTCACTATTATTAGTAAAAGAGTTTAAGGTGTAAGGTGGCTGCAGTTGGTTGTGTTTTTTATTACATGACAGAACTTGAAGCTGGCCAAGGGGCCAAATTTCAGCTGATGTGAAGACTAGATTTAAAAAAAATACAAAGAAACTTTCCTGTAAATTAACTTTGCTACTGGGTTGTTGTTGTTTTTTTTTTTTTTTTTTTTTTTTTTTTTTTTTTTTTTTTTTTTTTTTACTTCAAAGATGTAATTACTTCTTTTTTTCATAGCTGCATGTTTTAATATTATAGCCAGCCCTGTTAGCTCCTCTGAGAATGGTCATGTTTCTAATTGTCCTTTTCTACTTTCCTTGTACCAACATTTTTATTGAAAAGTAATTGATTTTGTACGATTTGAGTACGATTTCCTCAAATCATTGGCATTCCTTGGTCTATTTTTATTCATAATACAGTCCTCTTATGTGAGTGGAAATCTCTAGTCTTGTGAGAAGTGTGATAGGAAATACTGGATTCAGACTGTAGATACAGCAAGTACTGTTGGTCCCTGTGTTCTGGAGTTTGCTTCTTAGGTAGCCTCTTGCCCATCGTGGACATTCTTTGCTTTTCTCCTTCCTTCTCATTTTTTTGTTGTTATTGCTGTTAGTTTCTGTAAAAACTAAGCCAGCACTCAAGTGCTGAGATACTTCCTCCATCATTTGCCTATTTAGACAGGTTCTTACTGTTTAGTGCAAGCTGGCTCAGAGCTTGTTGTATAACCCAGACTGGCTTTGATCCTCTCACCTTTGCATTCTGAATGTTGGGCTTAGAGGCGTGAGCCACTGTGTTGATTCTAAGAGCTTCCGTTCACTGACCTTACCTTACTCAAAGAGTAATGATTTTCTCTTGGTGAGAACATTGTAGCAGGAAACTGAGACTAGGAACCTGGGGAAATGTTCCTTGCTCTTTGAGTAGACCACCAATGCCAGGAGCTCCTAGTAGGGGGAGCACTCATGGTCGGCCCCAGGCCTATCATTCCTCATCGTGGGTGCTGCTCCTTGGTTATAGCATACTCTCTTCTAGTGAGATCATTTCTTCCCGTTAACATGGTTTGCTTTTATGGTCAAGTGTGCTGACTGTTTTCTACTTTCCAAAAGTTCATCTACTTTTAAGGCTGTTGATAGTAGCATTTCTGTGATTCCATAGATTTATTCTTATCTCTCTGTTTCTTCTGTGTAATAGACTTTAGAGAATCAATGTGAATGTTGAAGCTTACCTATTTTAGGCTAGAAAATCATTCCTGGTGACCAATTCACTGTTATTGTAAAAAAAAAAAAAATAACATTGTTGTTTCATTTTCTCTAGAAAATATATAAGCTTAAATTGTCGTAATTTATTTAATCTATGCATTAATTTTAGAAATAGAATTTTCCAACTTCCCAGGGCCTCAATCTTGACGGGCCTAATAGTATGACTTGGAAGTAATGATTTAATACTTAAGCAGGGCTGTTCCCATGGGCTTTTGCAGGTCCACAGGGAAACCAGACAGTCATTCTCAGACAGTCATCTCCAATCTTCTATGCTGAGAGGTTTCCAGAATTTCAAATTTTGCTCTAGGGAAAAAAAATGAAATCCAAGTTGGAGTGGTCAGCTCCACACCTGGACCTCTTCAGATAGCCGTGGGGTATGCTGAGAAGACTGTGGCCAGTCAGTGAGGTAATGAGACCTGGAGTTCCTTACTTTCTTCCCTTCACTTGTGAAGTGTCTCCTTTGTCAACTTGCTGGGTCTCAAAGTGAAGGGTATAGTCCAGCCCTCTCGTAAAAAAAAAAAAAAAAAAAAGTTGAGCATTGCTAATCTGAGAAAGCAGAATGTAAAATAATTTGTTCAAAAATGTGACCAGCTCAAGGCTTGTCAATTTTAATTTCCTCCACTAATTATGCCTTCTATCTCCAAGGATAACAAGAAAGTAAATATTGCTCTACTGAAACTGGAGCAAGCTTCCAAGAATAGTTAGATGATTAACTTCCCGCATGACTAATGAATGTTAAGTGGAAGCCCTAATGCTGTTTTGGCTGTGTTACATTTTAGCTTATGAGGGAGGAGAGAAGCAGAGTCAACCAACATCGTGTGTCCACGCATTTCCAGGAATACCACTACATATTAAAGACCAAAAGACAAATAAGAACAATGTACAACTATGCATTCAAAAAGGTTTCTTTTTTCCTAATGGCGACATTGTATTCATGGGATAACGGTTGTTTTAAGAGCAAGGCTGTATATCTAGCAATAGCATCCTGTCTAATTTGTGTTAACTTAGCCATTGAGGAGAAGGTTAATTGAAGGTAACGTTGTAATTACATTATATCCCCATGTGAGGTTTATTTTTACAAAAATAGAACTACTGTCATGATAAATTGGCCCCAAAACAGTGATATGGAAACTTGAGGGCTTAGTATAGTTAAGAACACTGAGATGATTCTTGTGTGACTTTAAAAAGAAACTTTCTAAAGTATTTTTTAGGTAAAAAAAAAAAATACACCCGAAGATATTTTAAAAGGAAAACACGGGGGCTGGAGAGATGGCTCAGTGGTTAAGAGCTCTGCCTGCTCTTCCAGAGGTCCTGAGTTCAATTCCCAGCAACCACATGGTGGCTCACAACCATCTATAATGTGATCTGGTACCCTCTTCTGCAGATAAAGCACTCATATGCAATAAATAAAATAAATAAAATCTAAAAAAAATTAAAGAAAAACATATTGAAGTTTGCTTGCTAGTGTAGGTAGGTTATCTATGTTGAGTTGAAGGATACAGGTTAGACCTCCATGCAGAGGTCTTAGCTGATCATTGATTTGAGAAACATTGTCATTGCGCTTCCAAGAGCATTCCTAGAAACACCTGGCCACAATCACAAAGTGAGGAGGAAGGCTTGACCTGGAAGCCAACAGTATGAATCAGTAAACACCGAGAGTTTAGAAACAGGTAATGTTTTGTTTTCTACAGACCAGCATATTAGACTATATTATGTGGGGAGAGTTCCCAGGTTGGACCTGCTCTTCTTATGAAGGTGACATTAGAGAAGATGAACAAGTCTGTGTGTTTTCAAAAAACACTTGGCAGGATAGCAGAGAAGGCGGGTGGCTTCTGAGTAATTTGTGGTTTTTGTTTTGCAGTTTTAATAGCTCAACAGATGGCTAGGTATTTGATAACCTTGGTCTTGGGGTTATTGACTTTTAAAAATTTATTTATTTATTATTATGGACACAGTGCTCTGACTGCATTTACACCTGCAGGCCAGAAGAGGGCATCAGATCACATTATAGATGGCTGTGAGCCACTGTGTGGTTGCTGGGAATTGAATTTAGGACTTTTGGAAGAGCAGCCAATGCTCTTAACCACTGAGGCATCTCTCCAGTCCCTGGTTTATTAATTTTAGCCTTTGGGAAAGTCAGTTTCAGATGAATGAAAAAAAAATCAGTGAGAGCAAAACATAAAGAAGAAGAAGAAGAAGAAGAAGAAGAAGAAGAAGAAGAAGAAGAA
>OU015750.1:51580165-51626868 GCA_907169655.1 Acomys percivali
CCCCCCCCCCCGCCCCGCACCCCCAGGCTTTCCTTCTTGATTCTCCGGGGCTCACATTACACAGACGCGACACAAGCTTAATTCACAGGTAGTGGCTGTTTTTCTTTAATTTATTGCTTTGTAGAATGGCACTACAAAATTCTTAGAGAAGTCAACTTGTTAAAGTACAGCAAAAAAACACTTCTCTTTCTACCTGTTCTGGGTTAACAAAAGTCTAGATGGAATATTGAAGGCCAATGCTGTGCTCGTTTGGAACATGCAACGCTGTGGTGTATCTATCTTCCTAAACTAATTTTATGCCTGATAATCAATCTACTGGGAATACTGGTGACTCATGCCACTCAACACCCAGGATCTATTCAAGTGCTGTTTTCTCTAAGAAATAGTTGGGCAAGTACCTAATTTACTCTCCACCAATTGTTTTAAAAGCAGCCTGATGTTCTTCAATCTTTTCTTAAATTGAACATTGGTAAGATAACAGTATAAACTGCTCGCAGCTACATTGGATTTTCCACGCCTGCTCTCCACACTTGGAAATAGGTTGATGCTAGATTTTACACAAAGGATATCTTAAATACCTCTAAGCATGTCTTTGCATGACTCATGGAACATATTTCCTCATGATTTGCATACATATTATTCGTTTTGTTTGTTTGTTTAAGATAAACAGTCCTCTGTTACTCCCTCAGGTCTGGAGAGCTACTCATATGTTCAGTCATCACTTAACCGCTGCATTTTGGAGGTCTTTACAGCCGTTCTGCCATGGGTCCCTGAGACCTCATTAGAGGATAGTTAAATGGTGGAGTCCAAGTGTGAATCTTAAAACGATAACTCCAATTTATGGCTGTATTTCGTCAAAATAAAATATGCTGGAGGAGGAAAAATGCTCATAGAAACATGTGCGCCCAAAGATATTTTTCAAGGCAGCAGCTTTTTAAGCAGTTTGCCAATTGTCATCAATTCATCTCATGAAGCTCATAATTCTTGCTGTTCAGTGTTGTACAACCACACTGCCAAGGAGCTCTCAATTCTCCTCTATTTATTATAGCAACCGGAGCGGTGACCTTAATGAAATGTCTATTAAGATAGGCATGTCATTGCCACATTTTAAAAGACAGTCTCAAGTGCAAAGATCTGAAGGTCGACATGATATTTTGAGTACATCATTCAAACAAAGATTAAGTTTTGAAAGGACGAGACTGAAGTCTCTTAATAATTTAATACATTTTTATGTGCTAAAGAAGACACTTGGAAGAACTAGGGGTTAGGAAGGATAGACTGATGCCATTTAATTTGCTTGGCTGTTGTTAATCTCCTAAATGCTTAAAAGACACTTTCTCCTGCAAATAATTATATCCAATTGGTAAGAGTATTTAAGTTTGAGAAGTGAAAAATGTCATTAGTCAAACGACCTTGGTCCTTTTGACATACATGATAGAATCTAATATTAAATAATAGCTAAGGAGGAGCTCTATTGTTTTAGAGGGTCATGGAGTATATAATTGGTTCAAGTTTTAAGATTATTTTCCTCTTTCTCCTCCCTGTCTACAAACCATCCTATATACCCATCTTGAACGTAGCAACAATTAAAGAAAAAGAGGCCATCAATTGAAAGAAATTTCAGTTTTTAAATAAATCTGTGCAACTGATCACTTCTGGGCTGGATTAACCAAATCGATGTGAGTTGATATTTCAGTCCATGGTAGTCTGATGATCAGCTAAGTTGTGAAATTAATTTAATCATAGGTTTTTTGAGAGCCATTTGTTTTCAATATTTCCTGTTAGATTCTATTGAGATAGGAACAGATATAAAAATCCTACTCTTGTCTTTAAGGAATTTACAGCCACTAGAAGGAATAGGAGATAAACATATGGGAGATAAAAGTAATTAACATCCGTTCCCCCCCCCCCCATTATAAAATGAAGCTTTCCCCTGCAGCATCCCAAGCAAATAGTTACTGAGCAGTGCCAGCTAAGCGCCTGCTTCCATGTAGTATACTCTACATTTAGAGAGGCCTGTGTGGTACTGAACTAAAATCTCTATCTTTTTGGTTTTTCCCAAACCAGCCCCCTCCCCGCCTTGGTTTCTGTTCTGTTCTTTGAATTGTCTGTGCTTTCTTTTGCAGAATAATCATCTAAATATCCGAGGTCATTTTTGTCCCCAGTTTGATCAGTTCTGTTTGACAAATGCCACTCTCTTCTCTACCAAAACACTCTAGTTTGTATAATATCGTTAAAAGTTACATAGCATTTTGAGAGATCTTGGCGCCCTATGTTATCCCATTTGTCTTATCCTGCTTGGAAGAAAAACATCCATTAGTTATGGAGATAAACATTACCATTCAGTGTGCTGAAGCTTAACTGTGTGTTGAAAAAGGACGGCGCTGAGCAAGGAAACGGAGGCCATAGGGAAGGACTGCTTGGAGTTCTAGAAGGATTTTTCTAGTGAGTCAACTTGGTTTTTTTAACTTAAAGTCCCTCCTGTGCTTCCTCCTCCTCTGGATGTATGGGTGTCCCTGATGTTGAGAAAATACAAACCGGTGCTCTCCAGTTTGCAGACACAGTGACATTGACATCTGCAGCCACCGCGGAAGAATCTGTCTCGCTTCCTCACAGTCAGCCTGACACCTCTACACACAAAGTCAACCCACCTGCGATGCTTTGTGCTGTAGAGCTGTGTCTGCCCGTGAGCCTTCCAGCTCCTCCCCAGCTCTGCTGTGCCACCGGAAATGGGCTTCCGTGTCTCTAGAGAGCTTCCTGCTTCAGCCTGCTCTTCTGCTGCTATTGGATTCTGCTACTGTGCGTGGCTGATGTACTTCACTGACACACTAGTATATAACCACCTGGGCTGCCGACCGCTTCAGGATTCTCTTGGTGACCTCACACTATCTCATTTTATACTAATAATTAGTATAAATTGTATAATAATTAGTATAAATTAAAATGGTTGACTACTGGCATTGAGAAGCTTCAGAAAGCTAGAATAGCAGGCGCCTTGACTATCACATACAATCACTGCATTAATCCATGTCTGGGGCTGTCGAGGGATTGGAGATTTGTTTGGTTTTTGAGACAGCGTTTCTGTGTGTAGCCCTGGCTGTCCGGGAATTTGTTCGGTAGACCAGTTTGGCCTTGAACTCACAGAGACCTGCCTCCCTCTGTCTCCAGAATGCTTGGATTAATGTGTGGACCGCCACGACCTGTGGGATTTGAGTTTTTAAAGCTAATTTATCTCCTCACCCCCATCATTAGCATGGGCCTACACATCTACCAGCAAACCAGAGAATTTAGTGATAGTTTTTTACTTTCTTCTGTTCAGTGAAATCTGGGCCTGGAAAACATATTTTCTATTTCACTTCAGATTAGGAAGTAGCAGTACAGATTTCAACAACGACAAAAATTTATAATAAACTTCATGGAATATGGTGTGCTAGATTGACATTCTATTTTTTGAAAATAAAATAACATGACATCATTTTCCTGCCCTTTCCTCTAGCCCTTCCCATATATCCCTCCCTTTCCTCCCTCTCAAACTCATGGCCTCTTTTGGTAATTCTCTCTCTCTCTCTCTCTCTCTCTCTCTCTCTCTCTCTCTCTCTCTCTCTCTCTCTCACACACACACACACACACACACACACACAAGCTCACATACATACTTATGCCCAAGCATGCATGCAAAAAAGATAGATAGATAGATAGATAGATAGATAGATAGATAGATAGAGCCCATCCAGTTTGGTTGCCTTACTTGCATGTGTATGATTTCAGGGCTTGAAACTGGTACTAGATAACCAGTGCGTTTTCCCTATTTCTTCCATTCGCATTTCTTAATTGCCTGCAATTCTTTGTCTAGGAGTAGGTCCTGGTGAGAGTTTCCTGCTTTCATGCTCCCCTTGTTCAGATCTTGTTTCGGCAGCCGTACAGCTGAGATGTCGCTGGTGAGGATTCCCTGACATTTCTAGGGCAAGACATTTTTTCATGAAGTCACTCTTCATCTTGCTCAATGGACATCTCTTGATGTTTTCTTCTCTGAGGGATTTCTACAAAACAGTATGTAGTGAGGACAGGGACATCAGGAATACGTACATCTAGAGTCTCTCCATCACTGCTGTGGCAGCTTTGAACACCAGAAGTAAAAACAGGACAATGTCACTGACCTCGGATACCTAAGCTAACAATGACACATAAAGGGTTGAGAGACCCAAGCACTTTCGCCTGTTTTGCACTGTCAGCACTATATGCTATATTTTTCTGAGACCTTGTTCTGTAATTCCTCAGTCATCACATGCTTTTTTAAGATCGAGAGCAAGAAATTCTATTTCTTACACTTTTGTATTCTCAGCCATGAATAATAAATAGTTCTTAGGGCGGAGGATGTAGCTTAGTTGGTAGAGTGTTTGCCCAGCTGCTATTAAGCCCCAGATAAGGTGTCTGGCACTGCATAAGCCAGTTGTGGTGGCATCCACCTCTAATCCCGGCAGTCTGAAAGATAGAAACAGCACACCAGAAGTTCAGTCTTCCTTCACTATGTAGTAAGTTCGAGGCCAGCCTGGGCTGCATGAAGCCCTATTTAACTAAATACTGGTTACATGATATTTTACATAAATTCCTTCTAGAAGGTAAGCCTTTCCTAAGCTTGTCATGACTCTTCTACTTACATATCTTCTGCTAGGAATATGGAATACAGATCAGACTCTGCGACTCAGTTATTTAGTTGTTAGTTCTCTTTTTTTCATCATATTTCTCTCTCCTTGAAATTAAAACGAATAATTTATATCTAGTATAGCTTTGCCATGTTATTTCCTGATATATGTCTCTGATAGCATTAACTTCACAGCCTGAAGAATGAGAGCTAGTGAAACAAAAATGTTTTATGTAGTAAAATAAGTTTGGAGAACTCTGGTTCAAACAAGATTAAACATATTGTTGGTTGTAGGATTTGTCAGTTCTTCCAACATGTTAATTTCCTTAAAAGATGAGAGCGAGGAGCATCTTAAAGTACTTCATGTTTTCCTGCTGAAACTGGAGAGGAGATTATCTCTCAGATGCCTAGCATTGGGAGAACCTGGGCTGTTCTGGTCTAATCCGTTTATTTAGCAGACAAAGAGAACAAGGCTCAGAAAGCCATTTCTTATTCACTAGGCTTTATCCATCGAAGCCCATGGAGCCGGGGCCAGGAGAAAAATCTTGATATCCTGGCAACAAGCAAGGCAGAGTGGGAAGAAGAGCCTGTGGTTTTAATATATTCAGAAAGACATTATCTATAGGTGAAAATTCCTCTCCTCTTAGCCTCCATGTTTTCCTGGTTCATGCATTTCCTAGTTTGCTGGCTACTTCAATCTGATCTGCTAATGACTTATTACTGTTGTCTATCTGAGCACAGATTGTTGAATGGGTGTGCCCTATAGGAATTGAATTATGCTCCCTAAAGCTCCATATTCTGAGGTCCTGGTGCCTAGTACCTCTGTATATAAATGTGTTTGCAAAGAAAGTCTCTGTAGAAGCAGTTAAGGTAAAACAAAACAAAACAAAACAAAACAAAACAAAACAAAACAAAAAACCAAACAGACTTTGTGGGAGGAAGCCCTATTGTCATATGAATGAAGAGATTTGGATGTAAAGAGAGGCATTCTCACGTAGTGAACGCACGTGAAGATGAAGGTGGAAACTACCAGTGTGTTCCTACAGACAACGATGTCTGAAGATCATCAGCGAGCCACTATCAACTAGGAGAAAGGCATAAATCTGTTTTTATTTCCACCTTCTAAAGAAAGCAACCTCTTGCTTTAATACTTCAAACACCTAGAACCATGGACGATGAACCCCTGGGTTTTAAATCATAAGTCTGAATTTGTGGTGCTTTGTTATGGCAGCCTATGCACTGTTTGCCTCTCCGAGGCCAATCTCACTTCCAGCTTCTACCTCATTGGCTGTCTGCCCTGGGGGTTCTTGTGTCTTCATTCTGCCAGGAGTCCAGGCAAACCAGAAGCTGAAGGGTTGTTTCTCTCCATCTGCTTTCGTTAACATGGTCTCAGTATGGATCGACCTTGTTCGAAGAATTGGAAGAGCACACAGATTATAAAGCTGTGAGGGGCTTTATTCAAAGGCCAAGTCAAAGTACAGATGAGATTCTCTACAGAGCAGCCAGGGGCTGAGTGAGTTAGAACGTTCGAGAGAGGTGGCATATTGTTTTGTTGTCCAGGAGGAGGCTCGGTTGTGTTTCAGGTGATAGGCGTGGGATACATAGCATTTCTTCTCTGTGTGTGTCCTTTCCCATGATGCACCTGATTGTACGTCATGGACATGCTCAGTCACGCATAGGCATAAGACTGTCAATAGGGGATTTCCTCTAAAAGTTCATTGTGATGTCACTGTTTGCGACGTTGCACATACATTTAGAACCAGTCTGATCTGAATTAGCTTCCTTCTTTCTTTCCTTCTTTCTTTCTTCCTTCCTTCCTTTCTGGATATATTCCAAGATGTATATCATCACAGAAGGGAAGTTCCTAAGGGTTGCTAGGTGGCCACAGGATGAAGTGATGCGATTGTTTTGTTTGGAGAGGTGTGCGTACAGCTTGACGCAGGCCAGGTTTTGGGTTGCTACGTACTTTGTTGGGAAAGATGAGTGTGTGAGGCTCAAGTCACGTGGGTCCATCGCTAAGCTATTCTATGCTTGCCTGCCTCACTTTGGCTTTTTAATTCTGTCCTGGTCCTCTGACACGGAGCTGGGCGTTGTAGATTACCATCTATGTTAGCTGCTGGGATGTTAGTTGACCCGATCATCTGGCTTAACATATTTCAAGCACACAGAATGTCAGAACTGTGAAAAGAATGAAAATTTAGTGTGCCTGTAGCAGCAATATGCCATATTTTTAATTTAAAGACACTGAAAATTAATATGAAAAGGAACATAAATTGATTTTAACAGAGGCAGGTCTTGTCTCTAGAAAACAAATATAATACCAAGAAGTGACTTGATACCCTATGAGCATATAAAGGGGGAAGAAGTCCCCCTCAGTCACAGTCATAGGGGAGGGGAGTAAGGGGAAATGGGAGGGAGGGAAGAATGGGAGAATACAAGGGATGGGATAATCATTGAAATGTAATATGAATAAATTAATAAAAAAGGAAAAAAAAGAATACCCATACACATAAAAAAGAAAACAAATATAAACATGCCTAGATACTTGTGAAAAAATTTTTCATTATATAACTAGTTTTTATAAGCATCATGTATATATCCTGAATATTGCTGAATTTGATTTATTCTGATCTTTTAAATTCAATATTTTATTATAAATAGTTTTTATAAATATCACATATTTCTTGGATATCATTTAAAAATCTGATTTATTTATGTAGGTATTTTAAATTAAATGTGTTTTCTCTTTCTTTTTACAGATCATGTTTGTCATTGCATGTTTGTCTGTGTACAATTTGGAAAAAAAAACTAAACAGAAGAAGCTGTTGATGGGGGCGGGGCTGTCTCCTGAACACAAATGCTTATCATTTTATGGCTATTTCCTCAGAGGCTGTAAGTCATTTAAAAGACTATTTCTACAACAAAGGTGTAAGCTTCAGGAGCTGTGAACTGTTTATTACTACCAATTTAAGAACCAAAGAAAACCTATGGATTCGCCTCACTATGAAAATAAAATTACGTATTTTCTGTAAATCTTCAAATAGCTACAAGAAGTATCTAAATTTTCACAGCTAAACTACCTAAGATTTAAGAACAATTTCTTAAGTTTTTTTTTTCCTCGTTAAGGTAATTACATAGGTGGGCATACTCACCAGGACGTATGCTTGGAGGTCAGAGGAAAACTTGCAAAAGTCTGTGTTCTCCCTCTACCTTGTCCTGGAGCTCAAGCTTGGGTTGTCTGCCTTGGTGGGGAGTGCCTTTAATGATGAACCATCTTAACAGCCTCAAGAGGTTGCTCTTTCTTCAAAAAATAAGTTTGTTTGTTTTTTGTGTGTATGTATGGATGTTTTGTCTGTGTGTGTGTATGTGTGTGTGTATTTGTGTATCATGTGTATAATGCATTTGGAGGCAGGAAGAGGGCATCAGAGCCATTGGAACTGAAGTTGCAAGCATTCGTTAGCATCCATGTGGGTGCTGGGAATTGAACCTGGGTCCTCTACAAGAGCAGCAAGGGCTCTTAACCACTGAGCCACCTCTCCCAGAACCATCCTCAGTGGATGCTGAGAGTATATCACCAATGCCACCTTCTTAGTTACGTCTCTCAGGAGACAACGGAGCTGCTTCCCACCTATAGAAAAGATATTTACCAAAGGATGGAATTGGTGGAATCAGAGAAGATGAGAAAAAAAAAGTATTCAGATTCTCAAGTGGATGTGCCCCACGTAAAAGGAGTTACTTTTCACAGAACAGATCTTAGGAAAACCAACAGAGTCAAGTCTGTTGAGTGGCCATCCTCTACATGACTTCCAGCTTATGTCTCTGAAGTGCCATTTATGTAGTGCACTCACCTGACGGCATCATCTTCTCAATTCTTTTTCTGAAAATAGCGCCCTACTTTTTTCTTTAGAGACTCAGTCTTCCTCGCTCATCTATCTGTCATACAAATGTCATCCATGAGCTCTTCTTCCACTCCTGACCTACTGTGCAAGCTCATCTCCCCGAATGCTCTCACAGCTTCCTTTTGGTCCATGTCAGAATAAATGGATCTTTTCTAACATGAGTGTAAACATATGTGTGTGTGTGTGCACTGCTGCTTGCTTATATTATTTATTTGTTTGTTTATATTTATTTATATTATATATTTGTTTATATTATATTTATTTTTATATATTTTATTAATTTATTCATATTACATCTCAGTGGTTATCCCATCCCTTGTATCCTCCCACTCCTCCCTCCCTCCCATTTTCCCCTTACTCCCCTCCCCTATGACTGTGACTGAGGGGGCCTCCTCCCCCTGTATATGCTCATAGGATATCAAGTCTATTTATTTATTTATTTATTTATTTATTTATTTATTTATTTTTGTGATACCCAGTGACATACCGGCCTTTGCTGAAATCAGCTTAACCATAGATATTTCACAGATATGCATGTACTGAACATTCCATGTTTGCCTAATCCATTTTGAGGGACTTCTATCACTTGCAAGTGGAAGGAATCTTGACTAATGCAATCTCTCTTGACCCCCTTGGGCCACCTTGTGCATTCTACTTGGAAAATAATTGCTTTAGAAATGTGGACAGACACATTATGGGAGTTAAAACTCACTTAGGTTGGAATGTAATTCTCCACCCAATCCATCATGTCACTCAGGGTCTATTAGTCCTTGTCCTGTAGAATCAGAGCAAAACTGCTGCTGGCGTTGAGAAATATGACCCCTGCTGCCTGTAGAATTTCAATCGGATTTTTTTATGCACACAAGTCCTAGCCCATGAAAGTGGCATGAATCAGACCAAAACATACTTCTTCCAATTAAAAGGTGTGAAAAGAGCAAAGAGAAATGGCCTTTCCTATTTACCCAACTCAGCAGCTGGGCTGTTCATTAGCGAGCCCTGAAATGCACGTAGGTCATAAGCTTGTGGAGTGCGAAGACTGTTTTATAACACAGTCTCAGAAGGGCAACCTTTAAGTCAAAAGTACTATTCCCCAATGAGGTTTATTAATTGAATCATTTGTTTACAAAAGGTGAATGTGGCTCTAAATGACAGGACTGTTTGCACGCTGGCACCAATATTAGGAAAGCTTATGTGTAATGCATTAGCAATGCAGAGAATGATGCAGCCCGAGTTGGGGATATTTGTTTAGCACATTAAAATCCAGTTATTTCAACAACTCTTGAGCATGAATTGAGTTAGCTTATTAAAGATAAAAATAGTCCCTTAAATATTGCTAATGAATGCTCTGAAGTCAGTTATTTGCCACCATCTCTGGCTTTATGAGAGACTTAACGTTGGTCATCACTTAAAGTTTCTTTTTTTCTTTTCTAAAGTGGTTGTAAGAGGGAATTCAGCCACCATTTTTATGTGTCTGTGTTATTTTTCAGTCAATGTTGAATTTTACTAGACATGGTTTTTAGAATAAGAATGTATCTATTATTCTTTGCCAGCAAATAGTGTCTCTTTTTAAAACTGTAACTCCCTGTAAAGAATGTGGTAGAGGATATAAATATTCCTATTAAAATTGCATCCTTTAAAATATTTTATTTTGTCTGATAGTAATTCACCAGTGAGCTTTAAGTTTGGGCTGAGTTAAGCCAGTTCTAAAATTGAATTAAAGGTTTATGGGTTTTGAATGACTTAGATAAATGAATTCCTTTCTCTATGTACAGAGATGGTTAACTGCCCACTAAAAGATGGTTCTGCCCTGTGTAGGTTACAGCTGTAGTTAGAAGGTATCATCTTGATTAGGGAATGCCTTTGACAACCTTTATAGATAAAATGTGGTCCTGGGCCATCTGAGAATGGACCGTGGGTGGGAAAAATGTGTGCTAAAGGAAGCATGCCTGTCTTAGCAAGCCCCTCTTTCTCTCTAGAGAGTATCTACAAGGCATTAGGGTCCACCATCCACAGATAAAGAATCTACACCACTCCTTGAATGATTGAGTACTGGAGAAGCTGCCAGATAGCTACAACAATCTTGGATTCTTTTCACGAATAAGAAATCGTTTCTCATTGAATAGAACCCACAGGGTAAGTCACAACTGTCTATAACTCCAGTACCAGGGGATCTGACACCCCGTTCTTCTAGACTCCGAAGGCACTACATGCACCTAGTACACAGACGTTCATACTGGCAAAACAACCACATATATATAAATAAAACCTAAAGGAAAAACATTGAGACATATGTATTGATGTGTTTAATTAATACATTATTCCCTTCAAAACAAGGTATTGTGAGCCATCTACATATGATCTGCATCAGTAGATAAAATTTCAATATACCAGATAGATGTAGTTTGCTGATCAATCGTGTGAAGGGACTGGCTGTGTAAATATATCCTTTCCATTCTTGTATATTTTGGTATTTAGTAGGGAGTGAGGGTAATTAAAGGAAGCAGTATAGCTTTCATGGAAGTGGAACTTAGCTGGAAGGAGATGGTCTCCTCCAAGCAGGTGCAAGGTTTGAACACTCATCAGTGAAGGAGCAGAAACCAACAACACCATTCAACCTATGCTACAAATTTCTCATGAGCATGGATCCCAATTCCACTTGGAACACAGGAGACAAAGACCTAACAGAGTTCAAAGACAGCTAAACTTTCTGCCTCAGCTCAGAATGAAGGACCAAAGCAAGACAGCTTTGGGAAGACCGGCCTAGACATTGCCATTTCAAAAGCGGCATCATCAGAAGCCATGGTTGGCAGGAAACAGCCCCATCCCTGAGTCACAGCAGCCATGCTGAGCACTCTTTATAGCTATCAGATGTAGCCACAGCTACAAATGCCTTACTGATCATAACTCTGCATGACACCACTTTGAAGAGGTAATTACTATGAGGGGAGGAGGAAGTGATTTCCCTGCTTTATATATTGAGAAACTGAGGCATACAGAGACCAAACAACTCACCCAATGCTGTATAGCTACTGATTAGAAACACTTGATTCCAAATATGGGCAATTTGAATTTAGAGCTTGAGCTGAGCTGACCCTTGCTTTTTCTTCCCCCACACCCCACGCCATCTATAGGGCACGGTTTTAAAGATAGATCTTGTTACCAGCTAAGCACTCTAGCCACCTGAGCATAATGAAACCTTCCAGAAATAGCCAGGACATTTAGAGTGGGGTGTGGCATTGAACCTCCTTTAGGCAGAGGCTTACAACTTAGGTTGTTCAAAGGCATCAGCAACCCTTTGATATTCAAAAGTTGATGAGTCCGTGGGACTTTGAAGTACCTTTACTCACTGAGAGACTGTGTCTCTCAGACACAGTCGGTACAAGTATGCCACAGGTAGTCAGGTGGCAAGATTAAATTAGCAGGTGTTTAGTGACTTCCAGGCAGAGTACCATGAAGTATTCTCTTTACTGAAAAGCAAATCAAGCCACTTAGGTAACAGTGGGGATGAGAAACAAGGAAGTTGCATATTAGGACATTAGGACAGGGAAAACAAGAGTTATTTTCTTCTATGGGCAATGCTGTGACTGCTCCTCTGGGGTGATGGGCGACTTCCTCCATGAATGTCTTATTTCTGTGCTCACAAATGACTAGTAGGGTCAGTCTGGCCACAGATTTCCCGGGAGGGTGGGTGGGCCTGGGTGGTTCATTTCATGTGTTACTCCTGCTGATTCTATTTTTCTTTTTTCTTTCTTTCTTTCTTTCTTTCTTTCTTTCTTTCTTTCTTTCTTTCTTTTTTTCTTTTTTCTTTTTTTTTACAGTTGAAGGACTGAAAAATAGTGTATTTCTTGATGTATTTCCCCCAATATTGGAAACACTATGTTCTGGGTGTGCTGCACTCTGGACTCCTCTTCTGAACATCCTACCTAAGGGTGACAATGACCTTTGCAGAACCCAGTCACCATGACCCTCTTCCGTATGTACCTGAGTAATGAATACCAAAGCCCTTTTATTTCAGCTCCCAATGACCAAGGAGACTTTAGTAGCATCCCTTCAGTGCAAAGCCTGATCCCTTGCAAGTCTGCATCCCTTGCAAGTGTCTGTGTGTTTCATCACACTCATGCCCCTCCATCTGTCTTCTACATAGCAGCCTCCAGCAACTCACTATGTAAAATCTAAGTCAGCTCTAGTCACTGTCCTGCTGGCAGCTCTCCAGCAGCTTCCAGTCACATGAGAGACCTATGATAACAGACCCTAGAAAAATACACCCTACATGCTTTCTTTGTTGTCCCACTGCCACCTCAGGGCTACCTGCCCTCAGCTCCTTTTCTCCAATATGATGCCTGTAACATTGGGTTCAACCCATGGTGATGGTTCTGACAGCACTTTGTTGGACTCATTTAGATTAAGCCATATTCCTCACTCGGAGTCCCGCTCTCTAGAACAGCATCTGGAAATCTATACAGCCTCTAGTCTTGTTTAAATTAGTCAGCATATTTCTCATCACTGTTGGGCACTATATTATATAGTACTTGTTGTTGGTAATCAGCAATAAAATGCGTATTCGATGGTGTAAATGTGTCCTGTTCACTGTTATATCTGCGGTACTTGTATCTCTTGACATATTACAGATAATAGGTAATATTTTGTTAAATCATTGATGACTAGTGACCAGCATAAAGTTGTGCATTCACCATCACTATTAACATAGACTGGATAGATACACTGAAGGTGGTGTTGGGTTCGAGTATATTAGGAATAGATCTACCAGCCAATCCGTCTAATAGCATATAACTGAGTTCCTACAAAATACTAGCTACTGAGCTGGGTGCTTGAGGTATGGGCAGTGAATGAAACAATTCCTTCCCTGGCAGGATTCATATTTGAAGGAGAGATAAACGTGTTTTTGTTATGATCCCAAGTGTGGGATCAGAATGGTCTTGTGAGAACAAGTGAGGTTAATCTACCAGAAGACAAACCACCTCATGTGGGAGCTTGATTGTAGCCAGCTGAAAAGATCCCGTGAATAGACTCTGGGAGAAGATACATAAATGAGCCCAAAACTGGAGGCAGGGCCTTTAGAGACTTGGGATAGTTTTGGCTGTTCATCGCTCCACTTCAAGAGAAAACCAGTCCAGGAAAGGCTTTGGGGCTCCGGCTCCTGCTGAGGTTCCAGGTTCTGGTTACTCCAGTTTCCAGCAGAAGAAATCCTGCTGATTATGCCAGGAGAATCATTCCTTGGAACTGATACCCTTTTGGTTTTATTATTCTTTAATCCATTTTTCCTATTGTTTAGCTTTGTTGGGTTCTAAAGGACGTACGCTCAGTTAATAAGTTCATAATAAAATATATTGGTTAAGAAAACAGAACCTACACATATTCTGGCTGGAAAATAGAGGTATGAAAATGAATAATGATTTTCAAGGAGGGGAAGAAAGTGAGATAAGGAGGTTCTAACATGGCGTGTACAGAAGTGCCTCAGGCATAAAGCAGCACTAGAGCTGAGACCATGAGGGAATGATCCCGCCGTGCAGGGAGCGTGGGGCAAGCTATCCAGACTAAGCAAAAGCCAGAGGAGCAAGCTCAGAGTCAGGCCAAAGGAAGCCAGGCAGGCCAAGCTGGAGGAGCAAGCAGGTAGTAGAAGCCAGACTCAGATGGGCATGCTGGGTCGCTCAGGGTATGCTGGGTCATGGCCTGCGAGAGCCACCAGACCTCCGCAAGGCTTTCTCAGAGGCCCTTGATGCAAGGGACAAAGCGAGCTTTAGTTCTGTGTCCTCGTCTAAGAGTGGGCTTGGCAAGGCCAGTCTAGGTTTGGAGCCAGTGACACCGAGGAGCGAAGGTTGCAGGTTCTGGGGACCTGATTCTTGCCCGTGGACTGTGTGGTTGCATCCATCCTTACGCTTGCCCTGGCTGTGGTATCCCGTGTTTTCTTTGCCAACATTGTCTAAGTTTTCTCTGGCCATATTTCTCCCTGAAAACAGTATATGTAATGCTGTACTTCTTAATATACTACTTGCTTAGAATAAGTCATCAGTTTGTGCAAGACCTCGTGATTTCAGCTACGGCTTTTGTCTTTATTTCTCATCGCCTCTGTTTCTCATTCCTGTCCCTCCCACTCAACACGTGGGCACCTTGGATCCTTATTGCTGACAGTTCAGGACAATGGCAGACATGAGGACTTACTGTTTGTGAGATGACAGCCACTCAAGGACTTGCATAAAAGAACGATTTTGAACATGCCGTAATTTTGCTGAGCTAGTCGGTCAGTGGATTGAGGCCTTATCCATCCTAAGCAAAGAAACCATGACAATATTCCCAAAGGGTCAGATTTGGATAGGACTGAATCCGTATGGCTCGCCTAATCCACATGATTGTGCTCGCCTGTGCTTGCTCCAGAATGAAGCTTGCTGCTCACAGACTTTGGCTCACCTGCGATGAGTTGGCTGCGGTTGGAAGTGCTTTCCACTCAGAGTGTTTCAGTGGGATTAAAACACACTAACTAAACCGTCGTTTCCACCGGGAGTTACATGCCTAATTAGAAAACTCAGCACTAAGTCCCTCTCTGATGTTTGCTGCAAGAATTACAATTGCTTTATAGGGTAGACTGTCATTTGATGAGAAAGATACTTTCCCCAAGTTTACCTTCCCCATTCTTCACCTCAGGATTGTTTTAGGAAAATAAGGAGCAGTGTCTAGTTGTCACACTTCCCTCCCTTTGAGGTGCAGCAAAGTGCCAGAGTCTCAATGATCAGCCCAGTAAAAGAAAAACAACACCTTTCTTTGAAACCTTACAATTATCAGACTTTACTGTGCGTTAGATTTAGGGGTTTCTATTTAATGACTTTATAGAGATGCTTAATCTCACAGTGCTAGAATGCTAATTACTGTACTGTGTTGCATTAGGAAAAACAGCAAATTACTCAAATTTTAATTATGATATTCAACTTTAAACAAGTGTATAATAATTGACTTTGTGTGCAATAATTGATTTGTCATTTAAGCAGTAATTTTTTATGCAAATGGACTACTTTATATGTGTGAACCAGTTATTATAAAATTAATTACTGAATATAATATCTTGCAGAACTGACGACCAAAGTTCTTCTAACTGGCTTCTTCTCTATTCATGAGAAAGCTGGGTTTTTTATTACGATGATGAGATTTATAACTCAAAGAAATTAAAGCACATTCTACATGGCTGCTAAATGTGTCTTTCCTTATAATTATCCTTTTCAAGATCACCAGAAATGCTTTTCCTCGAGGCTGTCCATCAAGAATTGTCAGTTACCCTAAAAGCCAGCTAAGCATTTTAAACCCTCCACATCTTACAGATGTGAATAAACATGAAGTATTTGAAAGCTGTTCAGCATGAGATTTCACTGACTACAGTTAAGTCTAGATTTCTTTGCAAGATGGCCGTATCTTTGTTGAATGTTTTACTTTAGTAGATAGAGAAACCAGAGATGATAAGGGTGCAGACTTGAAGGGGGAAGAACACCAATGACCCATGGGCATCCACAGACACCTTACATAGTGCATGCCTTCACACAGGCATGGTAGCTTAACCACCACATGCCTGTCAAAACATCTGAGGACTTCTTGAGTTTCCTGGGAACATCCTCAAATCGTTCAGTAAGCCTGAAATGGATATTTGGTTAAGCCCATATGATAGCCTTACTCAAATGCCTAAGGTTCCTTAGTGAGGAAATCTATCAACCACTTCTTTCATAAAAAATTTCAAAAGTAAGACTGGCTCAGATTTGAGGTCTCAGGGACTAATTAACTGTGATAATACTTTGAGGGACCACTGTGAGAATTTTTTTATTTTCTGTAATACTATTCAGAAATCAGTCTTTCTTTGTACAGTTCGGAATTCCACAATTATCAGGGAACACATGAGACAGAGACTAGCTATTTTCTTTCCAGTATATCCAGTGTACCTAGATCAGATTCTGACACACAGAATGTATATGCTTAACACTTCCGAAGTACAGCATCGCCTTTATCTTTAGTAAAAACTAAATAAAATGAGTTATTAATGATGTAAGAGAGGATTTTTCTCAGGCAGTAGACCACTTTCACCAATGACACTAAAATTAAAGAGTATATTATTGTAAATCATATAATTGAATTTTTTCTATGCTTCATGAATTCACTCATAATGGCATTCAAAAATTATTAAATTATAGTTATCATACAAATAGGGGTTATTTTCAAAAGAACTCCATTGAATGTAGTATCACAAAGTAGTTCATAGTATATGTGGTTAAAATTGTTGTGATTAAAATGATATTATCCAGTGGCTTTCTACAATCTCTGATTCTCAGCCTTGCCCCATCTACCTGTTTCTTCTCCCACTCACATGGCAGATATCTGTGCAACTTTCAATTTATCTCCACTAAGTTGTCACCTGATAATTCTCAGTCTTCTCACCTATAAAATGAGCAAGTAATTTTCAACAGTGATGAAGGGATGATGATTCTATATATATTGAATATATATGTATATATATACATATCATATATATGGGCACATAAATAGTATTAAATGAACACTACTGTTACTATCAATTTTATAAATTAGTGAAAAGACATAGATATTGAACATGTGACCTTCGAGAATGAGGTCACTTTTTTCTTTGTGGTTTAAATGAAGAGTATAGAAACAGAGAATAATTATCATTTTCTACATTATCAATAGTATACAGGAAGTATCCTAAACACACATTCAAAGAGCTGGAAAAAGTTAGACAAGGAAGAAAAAAAGATCTTAAATTCACTGAAGTAGATCACGTTCTTACTGTATATGGTAATTCTAGGCCACCAACCTCAGAGACTGTTGAATTTAGATACAGTTTTGGGGAAACTGCCTGTTGTCACTTGAATATGACATGTTCTCCACTAAGGGATCATAGATTGAAGGACTGGTCCTCTGGTGATGATTCCAGATATTAATACGATTGGCTTATGAGGACTCTGACCCAATCAACAGATTGATTCATTGATTTTATAACTAGCACTAGTTTGATGGTGTTCCTGGGAGATAGCATAAGCTTTCATGGGCGAGGCCTAGTTGTAGGGAGACGTCTTTGGGGTGTGTTCTGGGATCTGCATCTCATCCTAGGCTCCTTAATCCATCACTCTGCTTCCTGGCCGCCATGAGGTGAGCAGCTTCTCCCCACCATGCCCTTCTACTTTAACACTTCTGCTCCAACTCTGGCTTTAAAAATGGGCCTGCTGATGGTGGAGTGAAAACATGAGCCGAAACAAGCCATTCCTCATGCAAGCTGTCTCTTCCTGGGGTTTGTCACAGCAGTGACAGTCTAGTATACTTTCTCATAAAAGTTACAAATTTCTTTCCTGTTTTTCCCCATTATTTTTGTGTATGATATATGCATACACCTATACATGTGTGTGAATCTATATGTGTATGTGTGGAGATTAGAGGTTGGTGTCAGTTGGTATCCTTTATGCTCCCCATCATGTTTGAGACAGTGTCCCTCCCTGGACCTGGAGAGTGTACCAATTTGTTAGGCTGGCTGACCAGGAAGCCTCAGTGTTCTCTTACCCCCCGTGCCCTCAGTGCTGGGGTTACAGATGTGTGCGGCCACAGCTGACTTTTACATGGCTGCTAGAGACCAGAACTAGGTCCCCATGCCTATGCATCAAGTATTTTACTCACCAAGACAACCCCCAGCTCTTATTTTTCCTTCATTTATATAAAAATAACTTATCCTTCATTCTAGTAACTATCACAGATTCTGTGAAATGTCTACCTGAAACTATGACATGTAAAATTATAGTTCTCTTATTATTAAAAAATATATATATACCTATGTGACATAGGGCATGGGAAATATTATGGATTATGGAGAAAACCGTGAGGTACAAGGATATGGACTATGAAGCGTTTTCGTTGTGGCATCCTCCCTCCAGGTACCTTTCCTAAAGCATGAATTAAAACTATTCACACAGTGTCACTTTTCTGTACTGCTATCAGTCCCCACTGGGCTGTTAACTGCTAATCACACACACACAAAAAAAAAGCTATTATCCATAGATGCGCCTAAGTGCTGCAAGGGCTGTTTAATGCCTAAGAGAATCAAGATTCAAATAGATAGGTGTCTACTCTGTTTATTAGGGACCTCTGACACATAATAGGGGGTAAAATAAGATTGCAGGAAGGATTTTCCAGGTACTCTTAAACATGCCCAGAAGTCAGTCTTCAGACAATAATTATCATATCATATTTAGCCTCCTAAAATATTTTGACACACAGTATTTCATATGGTTCTCACATTGACACAGTATAGTAATTAAGTAAATACTATAATTATCTTCAACCAACAAATGAAAAATGAGAGGGCTCTACAACGTAGTGGACCTAATCTGTCTTTCCAAATGTATCTACTTAATGGCTGATTCTGTGAAAATTATTTAGCGTTTTAGACTTTATCACTGTATTAGTTACGTTTCTGTTGCTGTGATAAAATATCATGGCCAAGGGAACTTATAGAAGAACGAGTTCATTTTGGCTTGTGGCCCAGATGGATAAGAGTCTATAATGGCAGGATGGCATACCAGCAAACAGCAGATGTGAAAGATGGAGTAGGAAGCTGAGAGCTCACATCCTTTATCATATGTTCTGAGGAGAGAGAACAATCTAGAAGTGGTGGAGGGTTTATTCTTAAGGTCTGTGCTTTGGTCGGACATAAATTGATCTTAAAGGCCAATCCCAGTTACATATTTCCTTAACAAGACCACACCACCTACATTTCTCAGATAATATCTGCACCTGGGCATCAAGTCTTCAAATATCTGAGCCTATGGGGGACATTTTCACTCAAACTACTGCTATTTTCATCATTTTTGTTGACTCCCCTTATAATCCTCTAGGATGTGTCATGAAAATCGTGCCTGGACCTAAACTCTTGTTGTGCCTAGATTATTAATGTCCTAATAAAATCACCTTTATTGGGTATATTACTGTTCTTTTCACTGCTTCTTATTTCTTTAGGATTTATAAAAGTCATCTCTGTGTTTGTATGTCTTTGTGTGTACATGCGTGTGTGTACAAGTACCTGAAGAAGCCTGGGTGAGGGCACTGGGTCCCTGGAACTAGAGTCACAGGTAATTGTAAACCACCTGCTGTGGCTCCTGAGAACCAAATTCAGGTCATCTGGAAGAACAGCCTCTACTCTTAACCATTGAGCCATCTCCCCAGCACCTTAACTGGCTTTCTTGCTGCTGCCACTGTTCCTTGCTCTCCACAGAGCAGCACAAACAATTCTTTAAAAGATTCATCAAGTCAGGATCTGTCATCAGTTTACTCAACATTTCCAAAAGCTTCCCCATCGACTTAGAATAAAACCCAGCATCCTTACAATGATAGGAAAATCCAGGGCTGGTATATATGGTTGATAGTCTATGCTGTATATTGATGTGCCATTCTGAAGTAAAGACCAAAAATCAAGTAATCAAACCATCTAGCCAATGGCTAAGATACGTATATCTTCATCTGAGTCTCACAGAGTGACCAAATGGGCCAGCTGAGGCTCCTTCCTCAGCATCTATAAACCCACAGGCCTTTATTTCTATAATTCATGCCATCCTAAGTCCATCACCAAGGCCAGATCACATTAACATTCCTGTTGTTTCATGAGTGTCCCCATGCCCAGCTACCACAGGAGCATGGCTTTTTGATTCTATGCATATAGGGGAAGAATGTACTGATAACGTTTATGGCTTTATTAAGATTCTCACTTCCTGAGACGCTTGTGCAAACTTTATCACTGGTCAATCATGGCTAGAACTGTTTGCATAAATAGCCCACAAAGAGAGTTTCTGGACAACAGGGAACCACCATTGCCCAGATAGACTAAGTGGTCTTCATGCAGACCCAGTGACAGAAAAGAAAGTGCTGCACTGGACTCCTTGAAGAACCAGAGCCAGCAAGAAGGTTCCCTGAAGCATGTACAGTGTCTACAGAGGTGCAGGCTCAACAATCGCACTAAGTAGCAGCAACAGACGATCATAGCAGCAAGCTGATTAGATCACTCTCATGTTGCTTTGGGAAATAATCAGAAATGGACAATAGGAAGAATGCCTTTGCACTGAAGTAATTACAATAAGCTTAGTACCCAAAAGAATGTCAAAATATAGACATTTCTAATATGGACTGTCATACTCAGAGCATTGTTTCATGGTTTCATAGTTTGTTATGATGGAAGTGAAGAATACTACATGGACAAAAAAATGTTTGTGTTCCTGAAAGTAGCTATAGATACAGAACAGTGACACATGATAGATAAGTGATAGATGATATAGATAGGTCCTTGATAGATGATAAAGAGTAGATCAATGGTGTATGGATATATGATTGATAGATACATAAATTATTGATAATAGATGATAGAAGGATTAATAAATAAATGATAGAAGGATAGATAGTTCATAGATAGATTACAGTCAGATGATTAGAGATGATAGATAAATAGATTAATAATAGCTGTTAAAGGATTGATAGGTAAATGATAGAATAGATGATAGATGATAGATGTATATATATATATATATATGATAGATAATTGATGATAGACAATAGAAAGAAAGATAGATGGGTCTACATTTATTTCTTTGACAGTATGCATGTGGATGTGTTCATGTATGAGCATGTGTTTTAGTGGGTGCATGTATATGTATGGGCATGGTTGTGTGGAGGCTAGAGGTTGATGCTGGGTGTCTCCATATTGCTCTTTTTATCTTTTGAGATAGGTTCTTTAACTGAGTCTGGAGTTCACTGATTAAGCAAGACTATCTGGGCACAGGTTCTCTAAAGGTCCTATCACTGTCTCCTCAGAGCTAGGTTCACAAGCGCACGTGATGACACCCAGCTTTGTCAGGGGTCTCGACTCAGATCCTCATGTTTGCACAGCAAGTGCTTTACTGAACCATTTTCCCAGACCTAAATCTAGTTCTTGGCATAAGAAAGGATTTTAAGATTATGTAGATACCTGCATGATTCCACACTGTCAAGACCTTCCTGGATTGCAGGCTATAAATCCTCTGTCTACTCATACATGGCTTCTTCCTCTCTGGGTATTTTTATACTGGCTGTACTACAGAATGAAAGGAAAACATTTGGAAATTGATGGTGTCAGGTAGCCTTTCTTGACATTCAGTGATAAATAAAAGACATATAAATCATATAATCTTACAGTAAAGATGGCCAGTTGTTACACTTTGGGGGAAAGGTTTGTACAATCTCACTTTCTCAAATCTACCAACACTAAAAAAATAAAAATAAAAATAAAAAAGAAGAAAAGTTTCATTTCCACTGAAATGAAGAGTTTTATCTTCAAACAACAGAACTCCCAAGATCCTGCAAGATAGAGTTTTAAAAGAAATGTATCAGAATGCTTATAGGAGAGGCCTATCATCTCCTATCAAGACAGCAATAGAGTATAGATGCAGAAAAAGGAGATGTTCCTGAATAATCTATTAAGAGTCTCAAACTGAAACTAATGGAGTTAGAAACAAAACAACTACATCTGTGGTGTCTGCTTCTATTGTCAAATAGGAAGAAAAGTGATGGTTGGAACAGAAACAAGACAGTCAGTCATGCCATTGGCCTGACCCCTAGACACATGCTGGAAGGGATGCTTGTGGAAAGAGTGTGGAACAATACACAAGATCCTGTTTATGACAACAGAATGCTGCTGTTACCTAAGGAAAACTCTAGATTTGAAATTTTTCTCTTGACTTCTTTTTGATTCTCAGTCACTGAAACCAAAGCACAAAAGAGAGATTCAAACTCCCAGGATCCACCACTCCCAACAGAGATTAGCATACACTGTGAGTTCAGAAGGGCTGAGCTGAAGGTATTGTGACCTGCTTAATATGTTTAAACTCTATAACTCCCCCACTCCATTGAGACCTACTTTAGTACTTAGCATAACTGTAGCTCCTCTGTTAACACCTACTGTCACCTTTAGCCTATCAGAAGCTGTTTTGCCTCCATGTCTGCATTTTGATCAGAAGGTGAAATTAAGTTCAAGTTCTCAGGCCCTACATGCCTGAGACCAGGATAGTTCAATACTTCTTGCTTAGAATAAAATAATCGACGATAAAATGCATGTTCTATTTGAGTTAAAGATAAATGTATGTTCTATTAGAGTTAAGACTGCAACATCCTGCCATGTTCCCTTCTCCTGGAACAGTGGGGTACTGGAAAGTCCCCAAGCCTATACCCTAGCCAACCAGATTGAATTGCTTTGTCTAGCTATTGATATTCAATGTGCTTGGAAATGCTTTGTCTAACTGGTTAAAATGATGTAATGCTGCCCCCACCCCTTGTTTCCTATACTTGGCTACCTGGTACTGTTACCTGGCTATGATGTTTCATATAAAAAGTCTACCTTAGAAATAGACCAGTCTTATAGTCTGGCTCTGGAGCCCAGATTATGTCTCTGAGTGGTCAGTTTTAGTTCAGTGTTCAGTAAACTTTCATTGATCTGAATCTGGTGTTTGAGTGGTCAGTGTGCAGCTATTCTTGAACCCATAACAAAGGCAGTAGAAAGAAAATTCTGGGACAACTCTTCAAGGTTGGATATATGCACAGGCCTCTTTTTAACCACTTAACATGTCAGAGGAGAAAAAAAAATTGACATTAAAAATTTCAACACATTTTTAGGAGATATATTGTAAAAGATTGAGTAAAGATGTGACGGAATCAAATTGTTTCCACTCATGTTCTTTAAATTCAAGCAAGACACTCAAATTTTGTGAGATCGAGAAAAGCACAGGTCTTTCAATATGCAGGGAAACTTAAGATAATTCATGTTGAAGCTATAGTCCAAAGTGCACAAAAAGTAGCTACTGATCCTGTTCATACAGGTTGAGTATTTATTTTTATAAATGTTTGGACAAGGGAGGGACCATTTTGATAGAAACTTAAATGGAAAGGATATTTATATGATTTGGAGGCTCAAGGCAGTCAGTAGAAAATTTCATGCAGAAGGTACTATCAATGTCTGAGTAAACAATACTTGAAGTCTGAAAAGTCTACAGTCTGAGAAGTCAAGTCCTGCAGAATGTGTGAGCTGGGCAGAATGCGTGAGCTGGGCAGAACGCGTGAGCTGGGCAGCCCCATTCCTTTTTAGTTTGGTTTGCAGGCTCCTTGCCCTGAATCCTGTGGTTCGGATTGTACTGATAACAACAATGAAGCCTTGGTGTATCACAAATCAGTATTTGGTCCTCTCATCTGGATGTCGTGTCATAGTCATATTTTATTTTCCTGATAAAGGAAAGTCCACCTAAAAAGGAGCCACGAGGATCTTGTGAGGAAGACAGCTGGGAGGGGCTGGAGGAAGGAAAAGGAGGGAGGAAGTGATTCTATTTTAATTAAAACACTTTTAAGAAGATATAGCCAGACTTTTTGTGTGTTTAAATATTTGTACAAAACAAAGGAGCTTTCTGTTATCTGAGAAAAATTAGCAAGTCGCCTATAAAAGTGCAAAACATATAGTGATTTTCGAATAGATAGCAAAATCAATCACTCAGTGTGCACAGTATTTGGGAGGAGAAAAAAGATGTGATTCGGTAAATGAGTCAAATCGTCAGTCATTCATTGGTGTTGATTCAAGACAACAAAGAGACACTGTAAACCCGTCCTAATTTATGAAACGCACATCTCAGGAAATCCTCAAAGCAGTTGTTATGTGTCTCAGACAACTCAAGAATGACTCAAACAGAACCAATGCTGGAAAAGACCTGGGAAATAACAGCTGTCTTGAAAGGGGGGGTGGGGGTGGGGCGGCAGTTAAACAATTGCTTTTTAAAAAGTACTTTGCAATCACTAATCTTGCACAGACTTTGTAAAAGAAAGGGAGAAACCTTGAAGTTCTTTGTTCAGGTTAGAAAGTCTGCTTAAATGACCAAACTTGACCTGCAGATCCGGAAAGCTTAGTGCCAGGATCATCTTGAGAAACCCATTTAGTCTAAAGCCTCAGATACTAAAGCCGCAGTATCTGCCTGTGGAATTAGAACACTCAATCCAAGAAACAGTGCCCCGGTGGCAGATGCATGACTGTATCTTGTGGGAAACAGAAAAGAGTGACGTGATGAGGTGCCCACGGATGCCCTCATGGCTTGTGCTTGTATAAAAACCTTGTTTGCTGTTTCTGGCACCTGCGAGTTTCCAGAGACACGGAGCCCCTGCCAGTTTGACATTTGTTTGTTTGTTTGTGTTCATCTCTCATTGACATGTGAATGGTACAGAGCAGGGGAAAGAGGACAGAATAGAAAGTTCTCGAGTGTGAAATTGAACCCTTAGCCAAACGTTGGAAAGATTCCCTCTGTGTTCAGCAGAAGTTCCATTAACTCTTGTTTATTTCCTATTGCCACCACAGTTCTTTTTTATTATGTCGAGCCCCAGCTGAGGAAGTTGCTGGAAGTGTCTGAGGATCAATTAGTAAACAGAGAACTATTATCCCATTTAAAAAAAATTCCCAAGTACCTGAGCACGAGGACATTATCCCACCTGTACTTTAAATTATTGAAATCCAGCAGTTTTCACTACAGAGTAGCCTCATAGATAAGCACTTCTTAAAGTCAGACATCAAAACCAATGAGCTGAGACTTGGTGACTCTTTCTTTCCCCTTAAAACTAATTTCATAGGATGGCACAGAACAGCTGTTGGAAAGCTATTTCGTTTGCTGAGAGCTTTCTGGTATGCTTGTGCTACGACTTTTTAATCTCTTCTTTCCAAGTATTATCTGTCTGTAAATAGCTGATTTTTTACTATCCAGAACTATGCCCACTATGTGTAACAGGGTACTTTCAAGGTGCCATAAACTCCATTTGGCAGGTTGTCTAAAATTGTAGCAAACACAGCCCCTGGTACATAGTTGACTAGGTCCTTTAAGGTTTGCAAAGCCTTTTCGATTTAGAATGCTTTCCTTTTTTAGAACAAGGTTCAGGTCTGATGTAGTTAATGTCCTGTGCTTTTTTTTTGTTTGTTTGGTTTGGTTTGGTTGGGTTGTTTGTTTCTTGTCTACTTGACGCACACTGGAGTCATCTAGGAAGAAGGAACCTCAATTGAGAAATTGTCTCCCTCAGATTGCTTGGAGGCAAGCCTTCAGCCTTCGCTCGGCATTTTCCTGATTAATGATTGATGTGGGAGGTTACAACTCACTGTGGGTGGAGCTACCCCTGCACAGATGGTCCTGGAATGTATAAAAAAGCAGGCTGATCTGTGTAGAGGTTTGAAGTTTACGGCCTGTATTGTCCTTGGCTGGTGCCATAGTTTGATCAGGACCTCTGGGCCCAAATCTGCTTATCATAATTTTCTTGTAGGTTTCTAGAATCCTCTGGATCCTTCAGTTTTGCCATTCTCCCATGCTTCTCTCAATGGACAGGACATTCTCCACAGTTGAGTGGAGAGTCGGGTATGACTTTCACACGAACTCTGGTGCCTCATATTTGACCACGTCCCCTGAATGGAGAGACCTGGTGGCACTCAGAGGAAGGATAGCAAGCTACCAAGAAAAGACTTGATACCCTGTGAGCATATACAGGGGGAGGAAATCCCCCTCAGTCACAATCATAGGGGAGCGGAGTAAGGGGAAAATGGGAGGGAGGGAGGAATGGGAGGATGCAAGAGATGGGATAACGATTGAGATGTAATATGAATAAATTAATAAAATAAAATAAAAATAAAAAAGCAGGCTGAGTGAGTTGCAGGAGGAAGCCAGTAAGCAGAGTTCTCCCTTCGCCTCTGCTTCAGTCTCTGCCTTGACTTCCTGCTGTGACTTACCTTCACAACGGACTGCAATCTGTAAACTAAAATCAACCCTTCTCTCCCCACGCTGCTTTGGATCATGGTGTTTATCACAATAGAAAGAAAGCTATGGATGCTACGCTTTGTAATAGTTTGGTTTGTATTGACGTCTGAAAAACCCAATAGAGTTAGAATATTTCACATACGAAGATGATGACAAAAGCAGAAAGCTCTTCCATCTTAGGGCAAATTACAATGGAATAATAGAAGCTAAACTCTTTTTCAAGTGGTTATAATTTTCAGCAAGTCCCACATGAGCAGTGAAGTGTGGTTAAAAACAAATGGTAATTCATCAAGAGTATGGAAATGAAGTATGTAAACCCATTACGATGAAGAAGTCTCACCTGCCCTTTGTGGGATGCGGGTTGTTCATCCAGATGTGACATGCCCTATCATTACAGGATTGTGCGCGCACACACACACACAATGTCTACTACACTCTTGGCCTTCATTAAATATTAAATACTAATGATGTACAGGCTGCCTCACTTGAATAGTAAATACTACCTCATTTTAAAAGGTCTTAATTTTTCACACATGTAAGGGACCATACTTTGAATTTATAGTGCTTTTTAAAAATGATTTACTTCTGGGCACTAGTTTCATAGATGAGTTTATTGCCCTGGCTTTCAGTGTTGGTTCAGAGTAGTAGGGGAAAGCAGCCTTTTCTTTTCAGTGTCAATATACATAGAGCCTGGGGCCAGGAGGGGCTCCTGGGATTCTGGCTGGCTACTCACACCGCGGACAATGTGGCCAAGGCTTACTGTTCTTCCTGAGGCTGTGATGGTTATCACTAGAGGAAGCGGGATAGCCTAGACTCCTATCTTCTCTCATCTAAATAAAAAAAGCTCTTGCTGTAATGCCAGGGATTACCGTGTTGTATTTCACATGGCTTCACAGCAGCTCTGAGCAGTCAGGCCGCTGAGGCACATACTTTAGCCTAGATGCCTCACGTTTACTGTTTCTTTAGTTATCAGAACACATCAGAATACGAGTGTCTCGCCCCATAAGAACCCTTGGTGCTCACTTTTTATCTCATACTCCCTCTCCCCTTAAATAGCACACAGGAAAGCCTGTCAGCTGTTGCAGGAGACATGGCAGGTAAAGAGAAAGCCTTGTTCCTGGGAGGCTGCCAAATAGGGCAGCCCCAGGGAAGGCACTCAGCCATTCCTGCTCTGCTGTCCACTTGCCCGGAGATGACATAAATTGAGATCTCACCAGGACCCCAGCTTTCCCAGCCTCCCCGTTGCTTCAGACGGCTACTGCAGGTGACTGTTCTTCAAGCCATAGTGTTCAGAAGAGCAAGCTCTGTCCATACCTCACCAAAGTAATTTTCCCATGTTAAGCATCTTATCCTTGGGAGTTGCAGGGGCGGGGGTGTCTGTTTTCCTCTGTGAACTCATACTAGTCAAACCTAGATAGACTGATAGCAAGGCTATCACTTGCATTTGTTCCGTGGTGCGGGGGGGAGGGGCGATTAAGATTACAAACATTAGTATTTTATTGTTTGGTTGTTGTTGTTGCTGGGGTTTTTCGTTTTTGTTTTGTGTTAGTCTTTACATAGCACAGATTATATTGCTTTTTAAAGTATCTGTATTGTCAGTAGGCCCGGCTAGCGATCAATCAAGACACTGACACTTGTTATATTTTAAAATAGCCTTAGTTAACCTGGGGCAGGGCAGATATCAGTCCTGTAAACTACTTCCCATAGTGGGGCAGGTATGGGATCTCTGCTCCAATCCCATGCCATCTGCTTCTAATAACTTCTATCAAGCTACAGTCCATCTATAATGCCAAATACTTGCTAATGTTCTTCATCTGGGCTGGATTCTCCATCCACACCATGGGCCAAGTGTTTTTCTTCCACCTAACCCATGGCAGCCTTCCTTTCCTCCTTGGGTCTTTCTGCTTCTCCCTTCCTTCTTCTTCTTAGAATTCCTCTATCTCCCCTAAGCCAGAGAATCTTAGCCACATCTCTGTCTCCTTTGCCCTGCCCAGGTGGGGTGGCTTTTTATTAATTAAAAGGTGGGTCACAGAGACAGTAAGCAGTAATTAGCATCAAAATACATCAGACCATCCCCCAACAAGAATGTTTATTATTTAGTTATGTAGAGCAAAGTTAATCCACTTTCCTAAGAAAAACAGGAGAGGACAGAGCTTTAACACACTATTGTACGCAATTAAAATTTTCTGATGAAGCTAGCAACCCCTATAAAATTTAGAGATGTAGGAAAACCGTACCCACTGCAGTGTGTGTGTGTGTGTGTGTGTGTGTGTGTGTGTGTGTGTATTTAAAGAACAAACTTTTCTTTCTTTCCTTCTTTTATTTATTTTTTGTTTGTTTGATTTGTTTTTTTGTTTTTGTTTTTGTTTTTTTTTTAATGTGAAATCTCACTATGTACCCCCCTGGCTGACCTCAAATTTACTGTGTAGGCCAGGCTGGTTTTGGAATTACAGCAATCCCCCTGCCTCTGTCTCCTGAGTGCTGGGATTCCAGGCATGCATCATCACATCTGGTTCAGGCCTTGTGTTTCAATGCCCCACATCCTCTCGCAGAGAACACAGGGATGACACTCCCTGCTTGTGCTGGTTTGTGGCTCATGGGTCTGGGTTTGATGCCCAACGTTATTTAAATGTAAAAAGTCATTGCTCCTGACTGGCAGCTCACATCTGGATTACTCACACACCGACTCTGCGGCTGTGAAGATTATGAAAGCATTCTGTGAGTGTGACAGCATGATAAAAGAATCCTCCTGGCCCACTCCCTCTCCGAGGTACTGACTGCACTTCTTGATTACTTCCCGGGAATCAGAGCGATATCCCTGAGGATTGCCAGAACCCTCTTAAGCTGTCACTACAAAGCCAGTCCTCCTAAAGGCAAAGGAGAATGCATAAAACTGGCAGAGTTGCACAGATTTCATCCTTAAACTTCCTCAAGTGGGCCTTTCCTGCCTGCAGATGATCTTCCACATTGCTTAGACGCCTTTCTCTTATCCAGGGTGTTCAAGAGGATTTTACTCTATCCCGAGAGGATATAGTTGGAAAATAATAAAGGCTTTGGAATGCTGCAGCGGCAGAGAATATACAGAAAGGAGAAACTCAGTAAAGACTTTGAAACAATGCTTCCAAGTGACTGCCAGAACCAAGGTCCCCAGCGACACCGCCTTCCCTGACGACAAAGACGTCCCATTGCTTTTTCGTCCTCGTGGTCCATTTCCTTGTCCATCCTCCTTGTCCTCTTCTTTTCCTCCTTCTCCACAACCCCCAAATCTCCAACCCTGTTGATAGACTTGCCTTCCAGATACGTCAACCAGGTAGGAGTCAAGGTTAAGTGTACACGCTCACTGTGCTTGTTGTGACTTGAGAAACAAGGTCTGAGCGGTTCAAGCTGCTGAGGCTGTGAAGCAAGGAAAGAGCCAGAAGAAGCAGGAGTGAGACGGGGCCTCCTTGACCTCTCATTGTGCCTGTCCATCAAATACATCATGCACGAGGTGCTGGCCTTGGCACTCAGCACTAGCAGGGATGGTCTCTTTCCCTCAGCCACACAGAGGAGCACTTAATAATAATGTACTACTAGTGATTCCTGTGCTATTGCCTGTAATTGTACTGTTATATATGGTTAACAAAACCTTACTCTGCCCTTTTTATTGCACTTACTATTTTTTTGTTTGTTTGTTTCAGCTACTCAATTTAGGTTCCTTTTACAGAGCAATAGTATGAATAGATGACGTATTGTTCATTCAAGCAATAGTTTCCCATATGTGCAGTGAAGTACTTAGATGTAGGTTATACACTTTAGCACGGATATCATAGACCTGATGTTAGCACAGATATCATAGACCTGATGTTCATCCTACAGTCTCTCCTGTAACGCCACATTGCTCACTGGCTGCTTGTGGTAATTTTTCATGAATCTTGAGTCCACACACAACAACCTGCCTTCTCCTATCTAGCCAGTTAGAAATATTTTTCATTGCTTATTCTATCCTTTTCCTCCTAAACATTTTATATTAACTCTGTTTTGTATGCCAACAATTTTCTTAGGATAAAAAAATTATTATTGATACTGTACAGGTGAAAAAAGATGGGCTTTGACTAGAAAAAAACTTGTTTGAATCACCCATTATTTGCTACTAAATACAGGATGTGCTACTTAATCATTTTTGGCTTTAATACATAAAATAAATGTAAATGTATATGAGAAAATGTATGTAATATAGAGAGTCAGGAGTATGTTTAACATATAATTAAGTATTTGATAAATGTTCATTTTAATTTTCTGGCTAGAGGACCTCTCTAAGTTGGAGTTTACTTTGCTCTGATGGGACCCTGATTATACTGCCCCTTAAGGATACTGTGAGATCAAATAAATGTATGTTTGGCATAGAACCTAAAATGGGGTTTCAACTGCTTTTTCTTGTTAATTCCTCAACAAGAATTGCTTCTCAAAGACAATTCTGCTTTGCCCTATCTTTTTTAAAAATATGTTTTATTAATTTATTCATATTACATCTCAATTGTTATCCCATCCCTTGTATCCTCCCATTCCTCCCTCCCTCCCATTTCCCCCTTTCTCCCCTTGCTCATAGGGTATCAAGTCTCTTCTTGGTAGCCTGCTATCCTGCCTCTGAGTGCTACCAGGTCTTCCTATGCCCTGTCTTACTCTCCACCATTAAACAATCTTTTTGTTTGTTCAAGTTTGTTTGTTTGTTTGTTCAGCCTCCACCATTAAACAAACTCTCCACTTAAAACAACCCCAACTTAGAGGTCTGCTTGTCTCAAATTTAACTGTAGTGCTCCAAAAGCCGTCCCTGACTCTAATCTTGGGTCACCCTTTTTTCATCTGCTGACAGTTGCTAACTGTTTCTCCAGCTCTGTGAAGGCTATTTTGTTTTTCATTCACCAAACATCTGCAATGGTGCATTTTCCATATTAGTTTGCTTATTTATTCATTCATAAAACAACTGATCTCGTTATAGTTGGTTATGAAGACACTTCTGTAGAGGTCTGTAAATCTACAATCAATTGACTTTAAATAAGGATATTATCTTCAGTAATATAGGAAGGTCTCATTCAAAAAGTTGAAAGGCTAAGAGCTAATAAGTTTCTCTAAGAAAGAAATTTCATTTGCTCACCTCAGTGTCAGCTGTTTCCCACAGCCCTCTGGGTTTCATACTTGCCCTGCTAGTTACTGCATTGGTGCCTTGATGGAAGGCGTGGTGCAGACATTTAGAGAAGGAATTATTTATTGTGGATCATGCTTTCAGAAGGTTTGAGCCACTTGGCTCCATATGCTTGAACAAGACATCACGGCAAGGGGGATGTGTGACAGAGGAGATGTTCTTCCTTATAGTGGACATGCAAGGGAGAAAAGAGAGATACAGGACATACACCAACCCCCCACTCTCCCTCCTCCCCTATCACCCCTCTCCCTACCCTGCATTCTCCCTACCTCCCCGCCGCCCCCCCAGACTTCCGTCCTCCATGAAGCCTCACCTCCTACTGCTCATCACTTTTCTTAAATGCCATCATCATTAACAAGGGGTGAATCTATAGGTCAGAGGTATCACTTCCCAAAGCCCACGAGCTGGCAACCACTGTCTCAGCAGATGAGTCTGGGGGACCACTTTCTTATAACATAAAAGCTCCCAATATATTATAAACCACTTTATAACAATAAATCTCTTAATAGCTCACGATTTCTTTTGTAGATTACTAACTGGTGCAACAGCCTTTTTGCCGTCCATCTTGATAGTCAAAATTCAAAGGCTTTTCATTTTATGATTATTTGCTTTAGGGGTTTTTTAGCCTTACTGTCCTGAAAACTACTATGTGTATGGTAGAAAACACACCTTGAATTTTGAAATGTGATTTGTTCTCAGGCTAGCTGTATGGGAAAGGTTACTCCTTCTGGTTCTGGGTTCTAGGCGCCAGGAGTGGGGTGCAGCTTTCCATCAGCCAGTGGTCATGCAGGGAAATTGTCAGCACTCTCCAGTGTGCTGTTGCTCAGCTGTGAAGCCCAATAAGTCTAGATTAAATAGCATTTAGAACACATTTCCTTTTTTAAATTGAAAACAATTTTTCATACAGTGTATTCTGATCATGATTTCGCCTCCCCATCTCCTCCCAGATCCTCTCCACTTCCCCTCCCATCCAAATCCATGTCTCTTTCCCTCCTTCTCAAAAAGAAATAGGCAAGGAAAAACAAACAGCCCCCCCCCAAATTTAAAAACTCACAAGAAGCAAACACACCAAATTCATAAAAACACAAAATCAGAAACAATAATATACAAACAAAAGACCAGGAAGAGAAACAGTATCTAAACAAAGTAATATGAGACAGTGATTTTACAAAAATACCATCAGTTTGTTTTGTGTTGTGTAGCTGGATTTTTACTACTTTCTGCATCTTCTTTCTTCCACCCATTCAACCCCTAACACTAGATATGAGAGAAAAAAAGGACAGAAAGGAAAGGAAAGAGATTCTTGTATAAACTCAGGGGTCAGGAACCAGGTGACATCATCATTAGATGACTTCCTGATGAATAGAGGCTTCAAGCTCCTTGGGACCAGTTTGATCTTTGCTGTCAGGATACCTAATTTCATCTTTTTGTTTGTTTGTTTCTGTCTTCTTTGTTTATGACTACTTAACAAACTGTGACCAACAGTAACCAACAGCAGCTAACAGCAACCAACAACCAACCAACAACCCACCTATTGGGGCTTTAGCATTTATATACAGTCTAACATATCCCCAGATTTCCCACTGCCACACAGTTGCAGAAACTATCTTCAGCTGGCGAAATCACACCCCTGCTAGAGCACAAGGCAAATCATAGTCAGCTGCTGAGAAGCAATCCCACATCCCCACACCTGGGGCTAAAATTAAAACATATGATAATAATTCTATATTTTCAAAAGAAACCAAAATTCTCCCTACGGTTTTGTCCATCTACTACTGGGCATGGTGTCTGCCCTTAAGTGTGGTTTATATACCCAAAAAGATAGAGTGAGAGAAAACTAAATTTTCCTTTGCAAGCTGTTGTGAAATGGAGATAGCCACCGGCTTATAGAAGAAATTTACCAGGACTATCTATAAACTGAGGAGTATCTTATCTGATTTCTCTTTAAACTGTATGCATTTCGAAACTCTAGCAAGATAAGACAACTGAATAAATGATTATGTCCCAATTTTAACCAATAAATATAATATATCTATGTTTTATTCAGATTAGTGCCTTCCTAATTTATTTTATTCCTACTATCCCTATTCCAGGCTCAAAGGGGACATGAAAATGTAAGAGATAAAGAAAAAAATAGAAACAATGATTTGCATATGGAACAAACTTGCAGTACTTGAGTACAGTAGTCCCCAGTTTCTGAAGTTTTTCTTCCTGTGATTTTATGGCCACCTGAAATGTAAAACCCTCATTGAAAAGCTCTAGGAAGAAACAACTTATAACTTTTAAATTCTTCTACAGCTTGAGTAGAAGGATTGAGTCTTGTGCCCTGCTGCTTACACTTTTGTCTGACGCTGTGTCCGTGGTGTGTTTGCTACCCTCCTCCTAATGACTTGGTTGCTATTTGACTACTATGATATCACAAGGCTTGTGTTCAAATAAAGCTTATTGCACTTAGCAATGTCTCCAATGCCTATGAGGTGAAAATATATAAAAATTCAAATATTCAAATGAAGTCATATAATTTTTTTTATAATTAAAAAAGGGGAAAGTTCTCAATAAGTAAAGAAAAACTCTATAATGCTTAGGTTTATAAAATGTTTAGCACACTTTGAGAGAGATTGAGCACATTCATATAACTCTTATTACAGAATATTGCTATAATGATATTTTAAGTACTGTCAATATCTTACCTGCTAACTTCGTAAATTGCATGTTCTTATAGGTAAGTATGTATATAAATAAACAAAACGGTATATATACTACTTAGAATCACATGTGGTTTCAGTCACCCACTAGGAGTGTTGGACTAAACTCACTATGAATTAGACAGGCCTACTGTACAGAGAAGTTTCCATAGTCACTGTTACAAAACTCACATATAACTTACAAAATTGTTTTTTCTAAAATCATCCTGCTCAAAGATGAATGGGGCCAATGCACAACATGTGTCTCTTGTCCATGAAACCCTTACATTGTATCCATGTTGCTACAACACAGATAGGTTTACTATTATTTAACAAGCTTTATATATCCATAATATTTAGGAACTGTCTAACACTAGCAAGCATTAGTGTTCTTATTAATAATGATACAATGTAAAGATCTGCATCTCATGGCCACAGAAGCTTACTTAGCCATTTGTCTTCACACAACCCCCTCTGACACTCCCCTCCTTTTCAACAGTTCATTTCTCTTTACATTCTTTAGTCATTTCCTTGTCTTTCAAAATCCATGCCTTCAAAACAACTCCTTAATGTGGTGCTATTAGAAGGCAGAGCCCTTGGGAGTTGTTGGGTCATGGAGACTGGGAGCTTATAGTGGAATCGGTGACCTGAAAAAGAACCTGGAGAGGTCCCTTGTCTTTCCTACCTGCATGGAGACAGTGAACGTATGGTCAGATCACACTGGCACTGGACAGTGACTCTCAGCACTTTACCCTTGGACTTCCTAGCTCAGAACTGTGTGAAGTAAATGTCTGTTTCTAATCCATTCAGTCTACAGTATTATGACAGTAGCCATGTAATAGATGGCACTCCATTTGCACATCTCAGCTCTCCCCTTCCTTCTGTTCTGTATAGTTGTACTGGCCCATCGCTGTTTTGAGACATTTTATAAGCATCTCCATCAACTCTCCTGTAAGCTGATGACTCAGAAAATATTTCATTTCTAACTGATGACAGTGTTTTCCCCAGTGCTCAACACTGCCTGCCTGTGCATCTGCATCTTTTGGTTCAGCATCATACTTTGCATGGGGCGTTTTCTTTTCTTTTCTTTTTTTTCAAAATTTTTTACTGATCTCTGAAGTGCATTTGTGTTTCAGGAGGATCCTCGGTCTCCCTTTCATTAGGTGGTGAACACGTGAGGCTGGCTAACCAACTAACTACCGCCTCTGAGAAACTAGAGTCCTCAGGCTGTGTGTACTCTGAGAACTTGGTTCTCTCATCATGATAGGAACTAGGTGTGAAAGAAAGATGTAAGGCAGGCTCAGTAGTTGGGGCTCTGAGAATAATATGCTTGCAGTTTGATGCTAGCCATGTTCTCTTTGCAGAGTGTGATCCTCCAGACATTTTTATGAATGCTGAGAGCCATGCAAGATGTTTCCAGTGTGCTTTGATTCCAGTCAGTTTAGCTGAAGCTGTTTCTGTGGTTTGAAATGAAGTTCTCTAGCTAGTGAGACCGTTGAAAAAGTGTTCTGTTCGGGAATAAACATATTCTTTAGAGGGGCTATAAAAGACTGGAAGGAAGCAGGCAGAGAAAGAAAAGAATGGGAAAAAGTTTAGAAAAAGGTGGATGGGCATGATCAATACATGATATGTGCATGTATCAAAACATCACGGTGATTAATTGGCACAATTTTGATGTATTAATAATGATAAGAAAAAAGGGCCTGCTATCCTGTGGGAAGCAACATTGCAGCATGCAAGTTGAATGATGTGAGGATTAGGGGAATGGGCAGGGGCTGTGTCCCCTGGTTAAAAAAAAAAATGCCTCATTAGCTCTGAATGGCTTTGCCGAAAGCCCTGTGCCACACAGCTGCTTAATAAATAGTGAGAGCTTGGTAATTGACTAAGAGTATAAAAGCGTTTCCACTTATTGCTGCTAAAAGAATGATTAAAAATAAACATTTGAAAGACCACTCTGTCACTGACTCCCGGAGACATGACATGCAACTTACTCTTCATGCGTGCGAAGTGAGAAAAAGCCAGCCCCCAATGTAGCTGAGGAGAATGTCAGATTGCATGGATGAATATGCATGAATCCCTTGCAGCACTGAAAGAGATGATGTGGAGATGGCAGGTTCTGGTGCTCGTAGTCATTCATCAGGAAGTAACAAGAGCATTCTTCCCACTACAAAACTGCTAAGTGCCCAGGCCACAAAACTTAAAACATACATGACAGCCGACTAGAAAGTATAGTTTGCGATCCTGACATTCCTCCCCGCATAGTTCGACATTCTGCCTAATTACTGTTCCAAAGGTATCACTACTTCCTTGCTGGTTGATTAGAGCCATGTGGAGGGCTGAGTTGCTCATGTTCAGGTGTTTCCTTTATACGGAGATTTTCTTCGTACTTAGAGGCCAAGTTACATCTAGTGGGGACAAGAAGACCTTAGTCAGCCATCTTGGGTGAGTATGTTGTAACGCACAAAAGGAGAATGAGAAGAAGATACACTGTGTTGTGGAGGAATGAGTCTTTTCCAGAGACATGGACACATTTCAGCCTGGACATAGGCCAATGGACATAAAGCAATAGGTGTGCTGTGTATCATGTCACTAAGAGCTCACCTATTTGGCTTTTATCCTGAAGTTAGTAAGCATCCTTAGAAAGAATCAACCACAGCAAACGAGTACAGAAATCATGTCTTCTGTCCTGAATCTCATTCCTCAGCACTTTGGGAGAAGATTGGAAGGTTAATTGTCAGAAGATAAGCTACTATGCTATGATGGTCTAGAAGTGATGCTAAGAGTGTGTGAGGTAGGGTTTTCTGGAGAAGGAAAAATGATTATATATATACATGTATATTATACTGACTATTTTAATATATCTTAATTGTAACAGGGATTTGAGATTGCACCATATGACCTTAGGCCTCATGGTTCCAATATAGCCATTTGCATGCTGAAAAACTGGACAAACCAAAAGTTACTTAGTCCAAGATACTGAAGCCTTAGGACAAGAGGGATCAATGGTGATTCTCCCAGGTGTACCTGAAGGCCTGGAGACTCCATGAAGATGACTAATGCATATCTACATTCAAAGTCTGAAAAATTTAGAGGCCTGATGTCTGTGGGCCATGATAGTTATAAAAATAGAACCATCCCAAAACAATGGAGCCTGTATGAAAGAGCAAAGCTAACTCTTCTGCTTTTTCTTTTATCCAGGTCGCCAGCCTATTAGGCACCAGCCACTCATGAGCAACATGGGTTTCTTCCTCCTTTTACTGAGCTGCATAACAATTATGTCTGGAAACACTCTCACAGACAAACCTAGAGTCAATGTCTGGAAACACCCTCACAGACAAACCTAGAGTCATGCTTTACCAACATTTTAGTCATTCTCAATCAAACCAAGTTGACAACCAAAATTGATGATCAAAGATTACAAGCAGAGGCAATGGCAGAGTCCTGGAACTAGAGAGAAGACTGTCACCAGGTTAGGGGACAACGAGTCCTGCTGACGACTTCAATATGTGAGGCTGTGAAGAAATATATTTCACTAAAGCTATGCATGCACTTGTGTAGCCTTTCTATAACTGCAGAAGTAAAATTTGCTTTACTATCTTCTCAAAAATTCACCCTTTAGTCAAATCACTGAAAAAGACCAGATGAGAAAAGAGGCAGAAGTGAAACTTATATTCTCATTGGACCAGGCTTTGTTGTATCAAGGAACTCAACTTTTCTCAGAAGAAAGCAATAAAAAAAAAAAACAAACAAACAAACAAAAAAAAAACAAGAATCAGTGAAGGTATTGCATGAGGCTTTCAGAAAACATGAAGCAAGGATTGCCTCTCTCAAAATCTCAAAGGTGGAGGACCCGAATATCTGTTGTTTAACAAGAATCCACAATGACTTTGAAAAATATTCTTAGGAATATTGTAGAAAAAGAATGAAACCAAAAATAATACAATCCAGTGTTATATTTACTTTCGTTTAATGTCTTGGGGACTGCTGTTGACTCTCTAGTGTATAGCAATATACAGAAGAAGAGAGGAAACAGAGAGATGCAGGGAAGGGAGGGGAAGGGCAAGAAGAAGAGATGGGGGAGGGGGAAAGGAAAAGTGTGGGAACGAAAGAACGAGGATCTAGGCACCCAGTGCAAATAAAGCAGGATAAAGCTGTAATTCACACATCACCATCAGCCAGTAGAACAGTAGAGTCTTTGCAGAAGTTTGTGGAAGAGTCCCTTTAAGGTTAGCTTAAATTCTTTGGGAAAATCCCAACTTTATTTTTATATGCAAATCTACCTTTCTAAAAGATCTCTCTCTCTCTCTCTCTCTCTCTCTCTCTCTCTCTCTCTGTATATATATATATATGTGTGTGTGTGTGTGTGTGTGTGTGTGTGTGTGTGTGTGTGTGTGTATTCTAACTGCAGAATTACTCTTTCTTACCTGTCAAAGCCCGTCACCACGTGCATCCAGCCCTTGCGCAGGGTTGTGCTGCTGCACTTGTACTTACAACCGGAAATGGATTTGTAATGTTCCTCTAGGTACTGAACATAATTGATTTTAACAAGGAACGGGCAGTAAAGCTCATTTCAGACTCCTTTGCCTTTAAGCAGAAATTCACAGAAAGAGAATTAAGAGATGCAGAAAATGGAGTGAATCTCATAAACCAGAGTATGATTGGAAATGAAAATTCTTCATCACAGAACAATTACTTTCCATGACTTAAATGGAAAAATTTAAAGCCAGATTATTTGAACACATCACACTGACAATGTTTAAAAGAGAAAACATATTCAACATCTGTTCAGCTACAACTGGGAAGAGATGCCCTTGAAAACATGTTTTATATTGCTTCATTTTTACTATACATAACCACCCCTTTAAAGACGCAACAGCATTACAGAGGCACAGGTTTCAGACAAAAACACAGAACAAACGTGAATGGATGTAAAACCTGCCTTAGTTTTCATTGGTATTGTAATGGAGCAAGGCAAGATGATTTTACGCTAATAGAGTAAAGATTTTCAAACATTATTAGACTTTATATTAGTTCTGATTCTGTAGAAATAACTTTTAAAAGCTGGGGAAATTTTCATGTTCACAGATTTGTCATAACACAATTAGAAGAAATAGACCATTCTAAGTTTTAAACAATCAGTCCTTCATTGAGCATAAGAACATAACAAGAAAAGATTTATGGGTAATTGTCGAGTTCTCGTAACACGAACTGGAGCATTCATGTCTAGTTTGTTCCTTCCAGTTGAGTAGTAATGTGGAAAATATGCTATAAAATTTCTAGGAAGGAGAAAAATTAGGAAGTAACCTCTGAAAACTCAGAAATTTGTGCTAAGCATTTGAGGAATACACCAAAGAAAGGGAAATTAGTACACTAATCTTTTATTTGTGGAAGACCAAAGCCCCAAAGCCTCCACCACTCTCCTGTTACCCATGCTTTCCCTAGTTCCCTAGCTTAGGAACATGCAGTGATAGTCTCACTGGCCACACAAACATCCTCAGTGGGGTACACAGTCTTCTTGTGTCAAGGTAAAGTGAGTTGTGCTATGCACATGAGGAAGAGGTTTGAACAGAATGCTATCACATATATATAGGAAAGTTTTTAAGGAAAAAAGAACTAAATAAGTAAAAAAGTAAAACTAAGCAACACTAATAAAAGTATCTTCAAAAAATTTTGGCTTTGGAGGCAAACAAACAAGAGCTCTAAGTAGGGCAGAGAAAAACAAAGGTTTAAATATATACACATTTGCATGCATAGGAATGAATAGTTATAAATATCATAAATTTCCAACAATGAAAGAAAAAGGAAAGGATGGGGGGTACAGGGGAAAGTTTAGATGATCCTATTAGAGAAAAATAACAAAGAGTGAACTGGGAAAAAATCCATGAACCAAAGTCCTGAAGGTGAAATATAAATTAATAAAATATTGTGACCCAAGAACTACCTACTGTCAAATCTTCCCTTTGTCAACAAAGGAAATGGAAAATTATTATTGCATATGGAAGGGCCTAGAAAAATCTTAGAGGATAGAGGAAGGACAGTCTTTCAAGTAACATGTTCCTTTAGTCAAGGTAGAAAATACAGAAATGAAAAACAGTGATAATCAATTCTGAATATCTATGCTCCCAATACAAGGGCACCCACATTTGTAAAAGATCTTCTAAAAAAGCTTAAACCACACCATGGATCCCCACACAATAATAGTGGGAGACTTCAACACCCCACTCTCACTGAAGGATAAGTCATTGAAACAGAAACTAAGCCGAGAAATAACATCATTAACCAATGCCATGGGTCAAATGGATCTAACAGATATCTATAGAACCTTTTACCCAAACAAGAAAGAATATAACTTCTTCTCTGCACTCCATGGAACTTTCTCCAAAATTGATCACATCGTAGGTCACAAAGCAAGCCTCAACAGATACAAGAGGATTGAAATAATACCTTGTATCCTATCAGATCACCATGCTCTTAGGCTGCAATTCAACAACAGAAATAACAAAAAGCCTACACGACGTGGAAACTAAACAACTCTCTGCTAAATGACACATGGGTCAAGGAAGAAATAAAGAAAGAAATCAAGGAGTTTCTGAAATTCAATGAAAATGAAGGAACAACTTACCCAAATTTGTGGGATACATTGAAAGCAGTGCTAAGAGGAAAAATCATAGCACTAAGTGCCTTTAAAAAGATATTGGAAACATCACACATAAGCACCTTAATGACACAACTGGAAGCCCTAGAAAAAAAAAGAAGCAGAAACACCCAAAAGGAGTAGACGTCTGGAAATAATCAAACTCAGGGCTGAAATTAACAAATTAGAAACTAAGAAAACAGTCCAAAGAATCAACAAAACCAAGAGCTGGTACTTTGAGAAAATCAACAAGATAGACAGACCATTAGCCAAACTAACTAAAAGGCAGAGAGACAGTATTGAAATCAACAAAATCAGAAATGAAAAGGGAGACATAACAACAGACACTGAAGAAATACAAAGAATCATAAGATCCTACTTTGAAGGCATATATGCCACAAAATTTGAAAATCTAAGGGAAATGGACGATTTTCTTGATCAATTTCACTTGCCAAAGTTGAGTGAAGAACAGGTAAACAAGCTAAATAGTCCCATTTTCCCTATAGAAATAGAAGCAATCATTGATAGTCTCCCATCCAAAAAAAAGCCCAGGACCAGATGGTTTCAGTGCAGAATTCTACCAGATCTTCAAGGGCGAGCTAATACCGATACTCTTCAAGCTACTCCAAAACATAGAAATGGATGGAACATTACCGAATTCATTCTATGAGGCCATAGTCACATTGATACCTAAACCTCACAAAGACTCAACAAAGAAAGAGAATTTCAGACCAATTTCTCTTATGAACATCGATGCAAAAATACTAAATAAAATTCTTGCAAAACGAATACAAGAACACATAAAGGATATCATTCATCATGACCAAGTAGGCTTCATTCCAGGCATGCAGGGATGGTTTAATATACAGAAATCCATCAATGTAATCCACCATATAAACAAACTGAAAATAAAAAAACCACATGATCATCTCTTTAGATGCAGAGAAAGCATTTGATAAAATCCAACACCCATTCATGTTTAAAGTTTTAGAGAGATCAGGGATACAAGGCACTTTCCTCAACATAATAATGGCTATATACAGCAAGCCAATAGCCAAAATCAAAGTAAATGGTGAGATACTCAAGGAAATTCCTCTAAATTCGGGAACACGGCAAGGCTGCCCACTCTCTCCATATCTCTTCAATATATTACTCAAAGTTATAGCCAGAGCAATAAGACAACAAAAGGAGGTCAAGGGTATCGAAATGGGAAAGGAGGAAGTCAAATTATCCCTATTTGCAGATGATATGATAGTGTACATAAGTGATCCTCAAAATTCCACCAGAGAACTCCTACAGCTGATAAACACCTTCAGCAAATTGGCTGGATACAAAATTAGCTCAAAAAAGTCTGTAGCCTTCCTATACACAAATGACAAGCTTACAGAGGAAGAAATTAGGAAAGCCACACCCTTCACATTAGCCACAAGCAATATAAAATATTTAAGAGTTACTCTAACTAAGCAAGTGAAAGACTTGTTTGAAAAAAATTTCAAAACTCTAAAGAAAGAGATTGAAGATGACATGAGAAGATGGAATGATCTTCCTTGCTCATGGATTGGGAGAATTAATATAGTAAAAATGGCCATCCTACCAAAAGCAATCTACAGATTCAATGCTATCCTTATCAAAATACCTACATAATTTTTTAAAGACATTGAAAGTTCAATTCTGAACTTCATGTAGAAAAACTAAAAGCCCAGAATAGCTAAAACAATCTTGTACAATAAAAGGCACTCCGGAGGAATCTCCATACCTGATCTCAAATTGTACTATAAAGCAATAGTAATTAAAACAGCATGGTACTGGCACAGCAACAGGCTGGTTGATCAGTGGAATCGAATCGAAGACCCAGATATGAATCCACACACATATGGTCACTTGATTTTTGACAAAGAAGCCAAATCCATTCAATGGAAAAAGGATAGCATCTTCAACAAATGGTGCTGGTCTAACTGGAGGTCTATGTATGAAAAAAATGCAACTGGACCCATATTTGTCACCTTGCACAAAACTCAAATCCAAGTGAATTAAATACCTCAACATAAAACCAGAGACACCAAGTCACTTAGAAGAAAAAGTGGGGAAGAGCCTGGAACATATTGGCACAGGAGACAACTTCCTGAACCAACAGCCCAGGACTTAATGTCAACAATTAATAAATGGGACCTCATGAGGCTGAAAAGCTTCTGTAAGGCAGGAGACACTGTCAAGAGAACAACCCTACATCTGACAAAGGTCTAATATCCAAAATACATAAAGAACTCAAGAAATTAAACACCACCAAACCAAATAACCCAACTGAGAAATGGGGCTTGGAACTAAACAGAGAATTCTCAATAGAGGAATATCAAATGGCTGAGAAATACTTAAAGAAATGCTCAACCTCCTTAGTCATCAGGGAAATGCAAATCAAAACAACTCTGAGATTCCATCTTACACCTATCAGAATGGCTAAGATAAAAAATTCAAGCGACGCCACATGCTGGTGAGGATGTGGGGAGAGAAGAACACTCCTTCATTGCTGGTGGAAATGCAAACTAGTACAGCCACTTTGGAAATCTATCTGGTGCTATCTCAGAAAACTTGGAATAGGGCTTCCTCAAGACCCAGCTATTCCACTCCTTGGAATATACCCAGAAGATGCTCCAGCACACAACAAGAAAATTTGCTCAACCATATTCATAGCAGCCTTATTCATAATAGCCAGATCATGGAAACAGACTAAGTGTCCCTCAGTTGAAGAATGGATAAAGAAACTGTGATACATATACACTATGTAATATTACTCAGCTATTAAAAACAAGGAATTCCCGAAATTTGTGGATAAATGAATTGAGCTAGAAATGATCATAATGAGTGAGTTAACCCAGAAGCACAAAGACTCAAATGGTATATACTCACTTATATCTGCATACTAGCCCAAGGGGCATGTCCCACAAAAGCCTTCACTTACCAGGAAACTGGGGCAGAGGGGAGGACATCCTATTGAGACTTTAGATGAGAGAAGCATGGGAGAATAGCAAAGTAGAAGGCTCCAGAGGGTCCTAGAAACCTACAAGTAGAACATTATGATAGGCAGATTTGGGCTTCTTGGTCCTGCTCAAACTAAGGCACCAGCCAAGAACAATACAGGCGGTAAACTTTAAACCCCTACCCAGATCTAGCCAATGGTCAGAACAGTCTCCACACTTGAGTGGAGAGTGGGATATGACTTTCTCATGTACTCTGGTGCCTCACATTTGACCATGTCCCCTGGAGGGGGAGGCCTGGTGGCACTCAGAGGAAGGATAGCACGTTACCAAGAAGAGACTTGATACCCTATGAGCATATACAGGGGGAGGAGGTCCCCCTCAGGAACAGTCATAGGGGAGGAGAGTAAGGGGAAAATGGGAGGGAGGGAAGAATGGGAGAATACAAGGGATGGGATAACCATTGAGATGTAACAAGAATAAATTAATTTAAAAAAAAAAGAAAAACAGTGATAATAAGAAAACTGTTGAGTAAAAAAGCATTAGAACATAAAGAAGCTTAAGAACTATGATGCATCATTTTTATTAAATAACAAACAAATCATTACTCATTAAAAATTGTACAGTTTTGTAGATTGGAAGTCTGACAGGACCTCACTTGGATAGTTAGGTGCTTACGGGGCTTTGTTCTTCGAAGATGGAGGAAGGCTCCCTTCCCTTGCATTTTCCCCTCCTGACGGGGATCTACACACCTGAGATTTTGTCTTCTGTCTTCAAAGCAGCAGCTTTGCACCCCTCTCGTCATTTGTACATCTCCCTCTTTTTCTGTTTCTTCTTTTTCCTTCTTTCTATAGGACCCTTGTGATTAGCCTGGATAAAGAAAGATAATCTTGTGATCTCATTTTTTTTTAAAACATAATAACGTCTGCAATTTTTTGCCAGGCTCATTAAAATAACTACATCTTACAGAAATTGGCTCTTGGACACCTTTCACTGAGGGGTTGTTTTTCTGTCTACTACACATGTTAAAATGACAGGTCAAGTCTATTCTTTTCTGAGGCAATGAGAAGATGTAATTGTTTTCATTCAATGAGGGTTTTTTCCCCCTTAAAATACATCCTTTGAGTCTAACATTTCATGATTTTGTTCTTGATTTAAGAAACTGAATTTTTTTAGCTCCCTGTCTTTGCTTTTGATGCCCAGTATCGATTTAAGTATGAGTAGATGGCTCAGACGGCAAAATGGCTCTCTGCACGAGGCTGATGACCTGCTTGCTATCTGTTGCTATCTGCACAATACAAGGTCAGATAGAAGGGTGAGGATGGGCACTCAAACTCTCCTCTGTCCTGTACATATACATGATGACATGCACCCATGCTCATACACAAGCACATGCTCACACACACACTTACAAAATAAATATCTGTATTAAAAAATTTTAATTAAAATGTTATTAAATCTTTTCTCCCTCCAACATTTCCCATGTCACCTCCCTCAATCCCTCCAAAGTCCCCTATTTAGGTTTAATCACTTTTTATTGGGAAACCAATTAGGGGGCTCATCTCCAGCAGAAGCTAATCCCCCCTTCTATTAGTTGCTTGAAATTCCTCATCTTGGGGCAGGATTCTGTGATATATTCTACTTCTGTGTTAGCACATCTATTGATGTTTTCATTGTTCAGGTCTTGTTTAGGTAGCCATATTATTGGTGTATCATTGGCACAGCTTTCTTGTCCTTTTTAAGAGACACAATCTCACGGAAGACTTGATGCTGCTCTGGCTCTTTCAAACTTTCCACCCCCTTCCTGCATTGTTCCCTGAGCCTTGGTTGCAGGAGTTGTGTTGTAGATGTATCCATGGGGCTGGTCTACCCATGGTCTCTGAATTATGACCAATTGAAGGTTTTTGTAAAGGTCTTTGTTTGCTATAAAGAGAATCTTCTATGGTGGAGTGTGGGAGCACTTCTTCTATGGTGAAGTGTGGGAGCACCTATTCTATGGTGGAGTGTGGGAGCACCTCTTCTCTGTGGGTATAATGATATTTCAGAATGTTCTTAGAAGTTATGCTGATCCTGGGGAGACCTGGTGGCACTCAGAGGAAGGATAGCAAGCTACCAAGAAGAGACTTGATACCCTATGATCATATACAGGGAGAGGAAGTCCCCCTCAGTTACAGTCATAGGGGATGGGAGAAGGGGAAAATGGGAGGGAGGGAGGAATGGGAGGATACAAGGGATGGGATAACCCCGGAGATGTAATATGAATAAATTAATTAAAAAAAAAGAAGTTATGCTGATCTAGTGAAGAGACTGCAGTCAGTTTTCTTCTAACATCTGTGGCCTCACTAACCCCAGGTGGTTGGCTGGATTTTTAGTATGAAACATGATTTCCCTTATTGAGTATGCCTTAAGTCCAGTTAGACAGTCATTGGTGATCATCAAGACATGAGTGTCACTATTGTACCTTCAGGGATATAGTGCCATGCTGGTCATTGCTGTAGTCCACAGGCATCACAGGTGGGTAGGATTACTGATTGCTTTCTTCCCGTGGCAGCTTATATAGGATTTTCTAGGACTATGAACTTTAGGCCACAGAAAAAAGATGTGCAGGGTAGAACTAGCTTGAATCTTCTGAGCCATGTGTCTGAAGTACAGAATGTCTTCAACAATAAGGGTTTAACTTCAACCTCTGAGAGGCAACCAAGAGTAACAGCAATAGCCTGTGTAGTTTCCAGGTCCAGTTTATATTGGCCAACAACTTGAATGGCAGTTTCTCATGCCTATTAGTAAGGTTAGATAGTCAGTGGTTTCTCTCTCTCTCTCTCTCTCTCTCTCTCTCTCTCTCTCTCTCTCTCT
>OU015750.1:51628336-51675924 GCA_907169655.1 Acomys percivali
GTGTGTGTGTGTGTGTGTGTGTGTGTGTGTGTGTGTGTGTGTGTGTACATGTGTGATCACAGAGGCTAAAAGAAAGTGTCAGATCACAATTAGAGTTTCAGGTGCTTGTGAGGTGCCCAAAATGTGTATTCAGTTCTGAATCTGGACCCTCTTGGAAAGCAACAGTTACTCTTAACTTCTGAGGTAGCTATGTTTTCTAACTCAACATTTGTGCCCACTTTTGGCTCTGAGACTATTGTAATATGGGCACCAATAAAAGAGAATTTCCCCTAATTGATTTCACACTGAAGAAGACTGAAGCCCTGGGGACAGCTGACCCAGGCACTAGGTTCGTAGAGATAGACTTATGCTTCTCAGATGAACTTGCAGGAGAGACCTGGAGATGAAACAAAGACAGGAGGAAACATTCCTTGCCTGAGCTGCTTAATTATGCACACCTTTTGCCCAGTGTTTAAACTTTGCTTCATCTAGACCCTAAAGGTGGATTTGGAAGGGCCACTTTCCAATGTGACCACATTGAATCCATTCCCTTTTTCTGCTTTCCACTCTTCATTTGGTTCTTTCAATTGGCTTATTCTACTATAGGTGGCCTGACACAGGCTTGTTGGGGCACAAGCTGTGACCAGTGTGAACAAAAGTTCCCAGAAAGAGCCAGAGACTAAGTAACTGATTGTTAGAACTTCCAGTGATGGCAGAGAGTTTGGAATGTCACAAAGGCAAAGCCAAAGTATCTTTGTCCTTTTTAAACAGCCATTTACTGTCCGCCTCTGCATATGACCTAACATTTTTGTAACTATTTGATAAGTCTTCTAGAATACACAAATCACTTGCTTTTCCAAACCAGAAGGCCTCAGGTTAAGTATTAAGGCGCATAGCTGAGATTTTTCATTCTTTGTGATTTTCCACCAATACATGTGTAATGTATATTAGTTCCTTATTTTCATTGTTCTGTCACTGCAAAAAAAAAAAAAAATCACAAGACTGTTACAACATTGAAATGTGGAGTTTAGGCTCTATATTGAATCTGTGTTCCAGGCCATGGTCACTCATACTTATCTCCAAAAATCAACTATGTGTTTGAACTAAGAGTGGATGTTCATGTGGGGACCCCTCTGAGGTCTGGTAATACCATATTACAAATGGTATAAACATTAGTTCTGTAAAAGCATGTATCTTCATGGCATCCCTCACAGAACACAAAGGGCATCATTCCTAATGTCTAAATCCTCTGACTCATAGAGTCTAAGACATGAATAGTTAGGGTGTAAAACAATAGCAAATTACAATTTTGTAATCTGTACAGCAAATTGATGAAAAACAAATTATGATGACTGAATAGTTGAGAAACTTGTTCTTAATTGAAACTTCCTGACCATGATGTAATAAAACCGAATAGAAGAATTACAGAAGAGCAAAGGATGATCTCATTCATCCCCAAGGAGACTGAGTCCAAATGTTTCAAAGCATGCTCTTTTAATGTCTTAACATTTAATGATGGGCAATAGTTTATATGTATAAAAATACACTGTAGCACTTCAATACATGTGCATATTATGAAATGGACATTTTTATGCCATAGGCTGTTGTTTCCAACTTTTTGGTTTCATGATTAGATTTTAGGTGCAGGTGTCTAAAATACATAAAAGGAAACCAGAATGCCATAATAATGCCATTCTGGTTTTGTTTTGCTTTTTGAATGTGTGTGTATGTGAGTGTGTGTATATGTGTGTGAGTGTGTGTATGATGAATGTGTGTATGTATGTGTGTATGTATGTGTATATATGTGTGTGTGTATGTATGTGAGGGTGTGTGTGTGTGTGTGTGTGTGTGTGTGTGTGTATGTATGTGAGGGTGTGTGTGTGTGTGTGTCCCAGAGCTGGAATTAGAGGCAGTTGTGAGCTGCCTGGCATGAGTATGAGGAACTAAACTCTGGCTCTTGGGAAGAGCAGCAAATGTTGTTGACTCCTGATCTGTTTCTCCAATGCCCTAATAATGTTTTCATTGAATTTTTAGGGTCACAATTATGAAGAGGAATGAAGAATCAATTGATATCACTTATAAATATTGAGAAAAATTTATAGGTAAGGTTTGCTAAATTAGATCAGATCCATCTATTCAAGTAAGCATTTATAAGAAATATATAGAAACATATAATGTATTATATTGGCTATATCCACAGTAGAGCTTTTTCTTTTTGAGATTATAATGTAATTACATTTCTTCCTTTTCTTTCTTCCATCCAAACTTTCCATATGTTCCTCCCTGTTCTGTAATTCTATAGTAATAATTGAAATTCTATTCACTGCTTCTATGAGAAAATTTTTCCTATTTTATTTGTTTGTTACTTATTTACAGGAACCTATTGCAAGCTCTCAGTGCTCTTACCTTGGATTCTCACATGCAGGTTGGCAAGGCATGCAATGCCATACCTAGCTGAGATCAATTTTTACATTTCTACATATGAGTAAGAACAGATGGCATTTGTCTTTCCATGCCTGGCTTACTGCACTTAAGGTAATGCCTCAATGACATTATTTTGAATGCTTTTGCCATAAAGAAATAACAAATGTTTAAGGAGTCAAATATACTAATTACCGTTATTTGATCATTACGGGTTATATATGTGTATGAGAATGTCATGCTACACTTCATTAACTGTGTACAATTACTGTTTTAATTTAAAAAATTAAAAATAATTAAAAATGGGACTTTTTCCAGAAGAACAAGGGAAGTTTATGAAGAAATGTTAACTGAGAGCCAAGAGGCACAGAAAGAGACCCAAGAAGAAGGGATGGCCCAGCTTCCCGGGTTGTTTTTCTCCCATCGTATTCCAGTAGATGCTAATGAGACATCTGATGCTAATGAAGGAAGACAGTAAATTAAATGTGGTACTCTACTATATATATGTGTGTGTGTGTGTGTGTGTGTGTGTGTGTGTGTTTACTTTCTTTTTTGTGTTACGTCTATGTAAATGTTTTTTCTTTTATTAAACATAAATTATCCTCTCATACAATACATCCAATTACAGTTCCTCCTCCCTCCACTCCCCACCCTGTTCACTCCCCTCTATCTCTCATTGGTAGAAAACAGGCCTCTAAGAGATAACAACCAAACATGACAAATAAAATATAATAAGATGAAATAACAACTATCATATAAAAGTTGGACATGGCAACCCAAAAGGAGGAAAAGAGTTCTGAGGGCAGGCATAAGAGTCAGAGACTCATTAGTTCTCACAGTCAGGGATTTCATCAGAACACCAACCTAAAAGCCATCTCTCCCCTCACTCTGTCCCTCCACCCCATCTGCCCCAACACCTGATCCCCCTGCTCCTGTCCCCATCCACCCGAGTCTGTCCATAAAATCTAGACCTCGCCACTTTATCCAACCTCTCTGATCCTATGGGTTGTAGCTTTGCTATAATTTATGTACTGGTTACTATCCTCTTACAAGTGAATACACACTACATTTGTCTTTCTGGATCTCTGTTACCTCACTCAGGGTGATTTTTTTCTACTTCCATCCATTTTCCTGAAATGTTTCTGATGTCATATTTTTGGTTGGTGGTGGGTTTTTAGTTTGGTTGGTTTTATGCTGTGTAATACTCTGTTGATTACATATACCATAATTTCTTTATCCATTCTTCTGTTGAGAGACATCTCACTTGTTTCTATTTCCTGGCTATTATGACTAAAACCACAATGAATGTCCTTGTGGTAGGATGGAGAATCCTTTGGGTATATGCCCAGGCATGGTACAGCTGGGACTTGAGGTAGATCGATTGCCAACTTTATGAGGAAGCTCCATGCTGATTTCCATACTGTCTATATGAGTTTGCACTCCACCAGCAATGGAGGACTGTTCCTTTTGCTCCATATCCTTGCAGCATGAACTATCACTTGTGTTGTTGGTCTTAGCAATTCTTCCAGGGCTAAGATGGAATCTCAAAGTAGTTTTGTTTTTGTTTCCCTGATAGCTAAAGGATGTTGGAACATTTCTTTAAGTGTTTCCTCTATTTCTATTCTATTGAGTTTCCTCTATGGAGAATTCTCTGTTCAGATCTGTACCCATTTTTAAAATTATTTAGTTTGTTGATATCTAGTTTCTTGAGTTGTTTATGTATTTAGGATAATAGTCCTATGTCAGATGTGGAATTGGTAAAAAAAAAAAATCTTTTCTCATTCTCTGGGCTGCTCTTTTGTCCAACTGATGGTGTCCTTTGCCTTACAGAAGCTTTTCAGTTTTATAGGGTCCCATTTATTATTATTATTTTTTATCTTAGTGCCTATCCTATCAGTGTTCTTTTCAGAAAGCCATCTCCTGTGCCAAGCTGTTCAAGGCTATTCCTCACTTTCTCCTCTATCAGATTCATTGTATCTAGTTTTAAGTGGAGGTCTTTGATGTACTTGAAGTTGAGTTCCCTGCAGGGTGATAGGTACATCTATTTACATTCTTCTGTATACAGACATCCAGTTTTATCAGCACCATTTGTTCGAGATGCTTTCTTTTTTCCAGTGTGCACTTCTGGCTTCTTTATCAAAACTTAGATGTCCATATGTGTACAGATTTATGTTTGAATCTTCAGTTCAATTCCATTGATCAACATGTCTGTTTTTACACCAAAACCATTAAATTTTTATTGTTATAACTTACTATATTTTATTCCTATAGATTACTATTTTATTACTGTAGTACCTGTTATCTCCATTTGATTTATAACATCTGTTAATGCCAGTGTTTCTCAGTTTTGTTTCTGTCTGGATGACCTGCCCACCGGTGAGAGTGGATACTGAAGTCTCGCACTATTAGTGTGTGGAGGTAAATACGTTATTTAAACCGTAGAAATGTTTCTTTTACAAACTTGGGTGTTTTTGTGTTTGGGGCATAGATGCTAACAATTGAAATGACATTTTGGTATATTTTTTTTCTTTGCTGAGTTTGTAGTGACCATCTCTATCTCTTAGTTTAGGTTTAGGTTCTTAGATTAGTTTAGGTTTAAGGCCTATTTTGTTAGATATTAAAATGGCTGTACCAGTTTGTTTCATAGGCCTATTTGCTTAGAATATCTTTTTCCACCTTTTTACCCTGAGGTGCCTATTTGTGATGTTGAGGTGTGTTTCTTAGATGCAGCAGAAGGATGGATTCTCTTTTTGCATCCATTCTGTTAGTCTGTGTCTTTTTATTGGGGAATTGACACCATTGATATTGATTGATAGATATCAATGACCAACAACTGTTGATTCCTGATATTTTGTTGTAGTTGTTGTTGGTAGTAGTAATAGTAGTAGCAGTAGCAGCAGCAATAATAATAATAATAGTAGTAATAGTGTGTGCACTTCCCTTCTTTTGATTTTGTTGGTGTGAGATTATTTATTTCCTGTTTTCACGGGTAGGGTTAACCTCCTTCAGTTGGACTTTTCCTTCTAACACCTTCTGTAGAATTGGATTCATTGATAGATATTTTTTAAGTTTGGCTTTATCAAGGAATACCTTAGTTTCTCCATCTATGGTGATGAAAAGGTTTTTTTGCATATAGTATTCTGGCCTGGAATCTGTGGTTTCTTAGAGTCTGTAGCTCATCTATCCCGGCCCTTTGTGCTTTTACCGTCTCCAGTGAGAGATCAGGCAGAATTCTAATCCTTTATATATTACTTGGCCTTTTTCTCTTGCAGTTTTAATATTCTTTTTTTTTGTTCAGTATGTTTTGAGTTTTGGTTATTATATGGTGGGGAGACTTTCTTTTCTGGTCCAAACTATTTGATGATCTATATGCTTTTTGTACATTTATAGGCATCTTCTTCTTTAGGTAGTAACTATGATTTTGTTGAAAATGTTTCCTGGGCCTTTGAGCTGGGATTCTTCTTCTTCCTCTATCCTGTTAGAGATTTGGTCTTTTCATAGTGTCTAGATTTCCTGGATATTTTGTGTCAGGAGACTTTTAGATATAGCATTATTGTTTGACCTATGTATCCATTTCTTTTACCTTATCTCTAATGACTAAGATTCTCACTTCCTTCTCTTGTATTCTGTTGGTGAAGCTTGCCTCTGCAGTGCTTCTTTGATTCCCTAATTTTTTCATTTTCAGAATTTCCTATATGTTTTTTTTGTTTTGCTTCTATTTCAGTCTTCAGGTATGAACATTTTTATTCACTTTCTTTAAATGTTTGTTTTCTTAGCTTTCTTTAAGGAATTTATTCGTTTCCTCCAGTTCTTTCTATTTTCCTGGATTTCTTTAAGGTGTTTATTTGTTTCCTCTTTAAGGTCCTCTGCCATCTTTCTATAGTTGGATTTAAGGTCTTTTCCTTGTGATTCAACTATATTGGACTATTCAGGGCATGCTGTGGTAGGATAGCTGGGCTGTAATGGAGACACATTGCCCTGCCTGTTATCGAATGTGTTTTTATGGTGGCGTACAGGCATCTGGGTTTGGGCTGATTCCTGGGTTTGGGCTTGGGTTTGGGTTTGTCCTTGTTGGGTTGGTGCCTTGTTCATTGGTTTCTGTTTCCTCTCTGGAGTTTTGGTGAGTGTGATTACAGTGTGTTGCTTGTTTCCCTGATCATCTCAGCTGGTGCCTTCCCAGTGAATGCTTGCTGGTGTTGGAAGCTGGGATAACGGGATGATTTAGGGAAAGGGAAGTTGGGAGAAAAGATCTTTGTGATCCCCTGAGGATGAGGTCAGAGAGGATAGGGAGACTGCAGAGCAGCAGGGTTTCCTGTTACAGAGCTAAGGATTAGATTGTGGGGAGGGCGGGTGGAAGCCGTAATTGGCTCTCCACAGCAGTAGAGGAGGCATGAGACCACCTTCCGCCTACTTGTTGCCTTGAGAGGAGTGGTCTTTGAATTGGCAGGGGGTGCCTGCTGGGGTGGGGATATGAGATAAAGCAGTGGGTGGGGCAAGAGGTTAGGAGGGGAAGATCTGTGGGATCCCACAGAAGGGGGAGGAAGGGGAAGGGAAGGCTGCCACAGGTGAACAGAAAGCCAGAATGTATTTCTATAAAAACATTTTTTGAAGGCCAGAATTACAGTTACATATATGTATGCTACAAAAAGGAAGCCTCTCTCAAAAGTCGAGGACATTAGCTGAACCAGTCTTGAAAGTGATCTAGACATTGAAAATATCATAAAGGGAATTTTAAATGCTCAATGATCATCAAGCTACAATTTCTAATAGAAATCATGATGTATAGGCATGTATGGATAACGAATTTATTACAGACAAAATAGAAGCAGTAAAGAATTAAACAGAAATACTAGACATAGCTTTCAATAATGAAGATGGAATAGGATTTTGACATTGCGTATATTGTGCTTACATAAATGAATATTATTGCAAATTTACAAATAAAAATCAGCTATTAAATTAAAAAAACGATAAAAGAAATATCTGAATTTGGGCAAATACAAATGAAGACCTCTACAAATAGTGAAAACAAAAATAAATATAAAAGATATTTCTTTTGGTTTTGATTGTGTATAAAGGTAATTGAGTATCTAAGAAAAAGCTTATGCCAGATATAAACAAATAATGAACACAAGAGCGAGACAATGGGAGAGAAAGCGGGCATAAGAAGGCTTAGATTCTATAGGAGGTAAAGGTGTATATTTAAAGTATACTATAATTATGTGCACAGAAAATCCTTGCAGTAACTCATACATTTTAAAAAGAGATATATATAATATACAATCATGGTGATGCAATATAATTGCATAGACTACTCAATTATAATTAAGCAAAAAGAAGAAAAAGGAACAAAGAACAGATGGAAAATAAATAGCAAGATGGTAGATTTTAATTTAGCTGTATAAATATTTATATTTTATAAAATGTTTTAATGCACTAATTGAAAGACAGAGATTGCCAGATTAGATTAAATGTAGTTTTACTCTGTCTAGATAAAACCGTTTTAAATATAAAGCCAAATATGTATTAAAAACAAAAGGATGGGGAAAGATATCTATGCGGACAGTAATTAAAAAATGCTGTAATAAAAAATAATGAAATGCTTCATCAGGTAAAGGCTGAGCACCTGACGTCTAGAATCACAACCACTTGATAGAAGGAGAAAAACACAGGTGGCTGCCCTCTGACTTCCACATGCATGTCATGGACTTGCTTGCATGTGTGTACACACCCACACATACAATAAATGCATACATAAATACATAAATTGAAAAAGTAATGCTGGAGCGACTATATTAGTATGAGACAAAATAGACATGATGGCTACCAGAGAAAACAAGGAACATTTCAAAGTGAGAGTGTGATTAACCAATAAGCCAACTATTCCTCAAAGTATGTACATCGAAAAATGACACTTCAATAACTGAAGCAGAAACTGATAGACGTATAAGGAGACACAGAAAAAGGCCACAGTTGATTTTGTCAATTTTAGTTCTCTTTGCTCCATAATGTAGACCCATGTCATATAAACTGTTAAAAAAAATCAATTTGAAGAATACTGTCAACCAATTTCACCCATTGAGCAATTTTAGAACACTTAATGATGATATTTATATAGTTTTTTTTAATGTGTTGACCACTTGTCCCCAGTTTACATTATACACTGACATATAAAGCATTAACAAGGTTAAACTGACTGAAGTCATACAATGTATTCTCTTTAACACAGTACAGCATAAACAAACTAGAAATTAATCATAGGAAAAAAACATTTGGAAAATATACTTATAGTTGGAAGTTAGATAACAGTCTTTTAAGTTATTCTTAAAACTAGAAGTAAATCACAAAGTAAATTATAGAGTATCTTTAAGAGAATGAAACTAAAAATATATCTCATGAAGATTTGTGGAATGCTGTGCTTAGAGAAAAACTCATATGACAAGAGTGAGATGCGCATATCTTGATTATTGAAGGGATTTAGCAATTACATACATTTGACAAAACTCATAGGCCCACAACTAAAAGGGGGAATGTGGGGAGTGGAGACAGGATGGCAGCAGGTGAGAGTGCTCACTATGCAGTGATGATGACACGAGTTCAGAACCCCACACCTGCAGCACTACCTGGGCTGCACCTCCAACTCCAGCTCTGAGGGCTCTGAAGCACTCTCTGCTCTCCTCACTCACAGAGGTGCACACTCATGCAAGAAGAGCATCGTGGTGGGTGGATCAGGGCCCAGCGGGGTCTGTTCAAACTATTGCACTAACCAAGGACAATACAAGTAGTAAACATCGAACCCCTACTTTGATCTAGCCAATGGACAGGACATTCTCCACAGTTATGTGGAGAGCGGGGACTGACTCTGACATGAACTCTGGTGCCCAATATTTGACAACCTCCCCTTGGTGGGGAGCCCTGGTGGCACTCAGAGAAAGAAGAAACAGGCTACCAAGACGAGACTTGATAGCTTATGATCATATAGTGGGGGAGGAGATCCCCCTCTGTCATAGACCTAAGGGAGGGGAATAGGGTGAAAGTGGGAGGGCGGGAGGAATGGGAGGATACAAGTGATGGGATAACAATTGAGCTGTAATCTGAATAAATTAATTAAATAAAATTTTAAAAATATGGTTCTTTTGTCAGCACAGTAGCACAGAGCCAGAACAGCAGCATTGGAGAGGCTGAAGCAAGAGAATTTAAAATGGAGGCCAGAGTTTGCTGATAGGGGAAGGTCTGTCTTATCTCTGTCATAACATAATACAGTGGAGGAGGAACTCAATTAAAAATCAAGTGTGTCTCATTCCTGCATCCAGTATGACTATGTAATGACATTGCCTTAAGTCTACTAACCTAGTGTACCAATTCTTCATGATTTTTAAACAATGGAATCTTTTAGAATAAGATGGATATTTTATGTATGATGTTTGATATAATGGTTTTCCCCTCTCAACTGGAAGTTGACGGAGCACACTTCCTTGAAAGAGTTATTTTTATTAAAGCTTATTTTCATCAAACGAAAAAGCTTGATTAAAGCTTTTTAAAATCTTTTCTCATATTCTATTTTTCCTTTCTCTTCATTAAATCCTATAAACAAGTAAGTAAAATGACGAACATACATGGCACCATTTTGTTTTAAAGATTATTTTTAAAAACTTCACAGTGAGGTGAGTCATGTTTTTGCTCTTCGTCTTGGTTAGAAAATTTTATAATTTAAAGATTGGAGCAGGCAGAGCATTTTCTGCCCAGTGGCCCTGACAATTAACCTGATGCCACATGAAAATGACTCAGGAGCAAGAGTATGAGACTGAATGTGGGGGACCAGCACTTTCTCACGAGTTAAATTGACAAATCAATCACCTCACACATTAACCCATACTCAGCACACTATAAATCTCATTATTGTGACTAAAAAGGAAATGGGAACAGTGTGCTTATTCTTTAAGCACCAAGGCTACAATGCTTAGCATAATTTTAATGAGTTGCCCTGTGACTTATTCGTCATTCAGCTTTAATTAAAATAAAGACATCTTTGGAAACACTTTGTTTTGAAATAAAGGAACATTTTTATATGAAGCAAAATGATACATACATTTTATAGAAGCAGTATGCATCTGCAGATACAATTATTTTACAGATCTAGTGACAGGACATTTCTGAGGGAAGGACATGTTCTCTCAGGCCTGGGCTCTCTGAGCTTCCTGTTTCCGTTGATGTAAGATACAGTCTAATAAATGAAAGCAAATACATTTACTATTGGCTAGTTCTTTGAGATAGCTCTTTGTTACGTAGTAGAATATATGGGACTGGTTTGAAAACCATACCCATTTATACTATTCTTTCTTGGCATAGAAGCAAAGGGAATCTCTTTGTGTAGTTATTTTTCACTTGTTTTTATTGTTTTTAATGGTACACGCATTTTAGCAGTGATGACTAAACACTAAAAATAAAAATGGCATTTCTTCACAATTCCATCACAATAATTCTAATTTTTTCATATTCCCTTTGAAGCCTTAGCAATCAATATGTGTCCATTTCTAAACCTATATTAAATGTACTATTTTTCATTTATTCAATAAATATTTATTGAGTGCCAACATTACTTACAACCTTAGAATATATGAGAATGAAAAAGACTCACACCTTCCCAAATATTAGACTCTGGGATATGAGGCAGGCAATTAAGAAAAGAAAGAGAACTGATTTATTAGAAAGTTTAGCTCGACTAAGCTTAAAGTGCTGTCTGGAGCAGTGCCAGGTGTGTGTGGTGGGAAGGAGATCACATTTCAAATAGGACACACACTGACTAGTCCTGGAGACTGGGCAGCCCTGTGGGTATGAGGGGAAAGAAATTCCCGATGAAGGCCCGCAGTCTAGGCTCTACTCAGCAATGCAGCTGACAGCCAGTAGGGAGGGAATGTCGGGAGCAAGGGAAGAACATGGGTTCCAAAGTGAGGAAGTGATGAGGCCAGCTGGGCCTTTGTCAGCCATTCAAAAGCCTTCAAGGACCGGAAGTCATTATTGTATCTTCTCGCAGGTCATTTTCCCCTTTCTGCCACATCAGGAGCATTTTCCTTATCAGGGTTGCTGCTTCTATACTGGATTAAACAAACGACAGAAAGCAAATAATTGTCCATACCGTGAACCCTACTGAGGGAGCTCAGCCTGCCCTGACAACAGGAAAACAGGGGAAGACACAGACTTGGTGAGCTCTACCTTTGGCCCTCTCCTGCATTCACGCTTTTCATTTGTCCTTCCCCACTCCCATCACTATGAAACTATTTCAGTGCCATATACTTTAAAGTATTAAGGACTTGATCTTTCTTTTTTTTCTTTCTGCTCATTTTGAACATGGGAGAGATGATATATAACATATATATTCTAATATATATATATATATATATATATATATATATATATATATATATAGTCTAATATAAAGAGTACAAGGAACACATTTTGTATGTTGAGAACTCTAATTCCTGTCCAACGGCTGCTTGCGTGGGAACACAGTGGTGGCTGATATATGACAGATGACTCATTAGCAAGCAAGAACAAGCAGGACCACCCTGTGAATGTATGTGACTGGATCTAGCATTTGCTACAAGGAGAACTTCTTACAACTGTGCGATTCTTAGATGCATAGCCCTTCCATGATAGCTTTTAAAATTCCAAAATTTTTCCCTAGGAGGTGGTATTAGAGTCTATCTCACACCAGTGTTCCATACCTCTGCCAGTTATTCTGAAAGATTTATTCATGTTTCTTCAAAACTGTTGTCTGTACTCTTGTATATGTGATCAACAGAAGCCGAGCCTGCTCATTAAAATGAAAGGCTTTCATGATCTCATGCTATTATTTCTGTTTGGACTCAGCCAGCTAAAATGTGTTCTTGAAATGTGACAATTAAACAGCACATCCTCATTTTTTCCTTTATGCTTTCAAGTGATTAGTTAATTAGATGACTTACCATTTAAGTGCTATCCAACCTATGCGACTGTTTATTATATTTATTTCACTGTTTATTATATTTATTTCAACTTTAAATATAAAAGGAGAAACAAAAAAGCTTAGGCTAAATATTTGTTACATAAAATTGCATGCCTTCATTTCTGAATATTTTGCCAATTTCACTTTAGGTGTGTTTCTATGTGGAAGAACATGAATCAATCAAACCCTCTTACATCTTCATCATTTATTCTTTATCAAAGTAGTCATTCCTGTGGCGATCAATGAAATAATTATGTTATAATCATGTATTGAAACAATCATTTCCCTTTTAATAGTTTTAAAACTGCCTAACTTGATACATTATTTGTAAAAGCACACACACACACAAACAAAATTTAAATCCATATTTTTTCAGTGGTACAAGTGTATATATTTAAGCTTAAACTCCAGTGTCTAGGTCACAGAATTCTTTTTGTTACATAAAAATAACTCCCTTTTCTTTCTTTTTTTGTTCCTTAACCATATCTTTTTCAGCAATGCCCACCCTTCACTGAAATGCATTTGTCAGCTTTCCTCTTTTCTTTTGTGGTCATCTTCTGTTCTCTTCTATCTGGGTCTACAGCTGCTGTCACATTCATGCTGTGCTCACTGTGTCGTCCAGCACTGATTTATCATCCACTGTGGTGATGCCCAAAACTACCAGCACAGAGTGTCTTGACATGACCCTCTGCAAAACTCTTCTCCTCCCTGGCTATGTTACCTTGAGGAACACTTTCAGCTTCCCAGTAACCCCTCTCTAACCTCCAATTTCCAACTCTGTTGCTATAGCAGCTGCATCCCTTTAACTGGACCACATAAGAACATCTAGTTCTTCCATTCCCCAATTGCCATTGTCATGCACCTTTACATCCCCACCTCCCTTAACCAGCTCAGACTCTTGTAAAAGTCAGCTTAACACCTTTCTTTTTGTGACTCCAAATCATTCTTTATTCTGTCCCTACATCTAGGAATTTTAATGAATACTCATTCACTGATAGAGCATATGCTTTATATCTTTCTAACAGTTTTCCTTCTTTACTCCCTGGAATAAAAAAATTTGGACCAGACCAGTTTGCTTTCTTTTTGTAGTTTCTAACTCCATGTCAATGGCTCCATACTCCAAGTGAAGAATGACTCCACCGAAGGAAAACCGTTAGGCTGGTGAATCAGTCTGTGAGTTAAGGGAACATGCTGCCAAGCCTGACTACCTGAGTCCTAGGCCTTGAAGAAAGGAGACCACCAAATCCCTCATCTTTGTTCTCTGTCTCTGTCTCTCTGTCTCTCTCTGTATATCTCTCTGTCTCTGTTTGTCTCCGTCTGTCTCTCTCTCTGTGTCTCTGTCTCTGTGTCTTTGTCGTCTCTCTCTTCTCTCTCACACAAACACAGGACTTAAAACTTTATACCAAATCTGCCTACAGCTGCCTCGTTCTCGTCATCCGTGTTGGTGCCAAAACTCCTCGTCCATGTCTCCACATTCTCAATTCTCTCTCCAGCTCTTTTTAAGAAGACTGTTGAAATAAGTCTAGTAGGGCCTCAAAGCAGTAGCTGTATGGCGGGCCTCGCCTTTTACTTTCCCACTCTATTGCATGAGATTTACTGACACTATACTCAGTAAGACTCACTTCTAATTTCTGACTGCTCTTTCCTCTTGGGAAACATGTCCACGGGTTTCATTCAGTTCTGTAAGTTTCCCAAGTAGAAACATTGGCTGTCTTGGTTTGATACTATTTTCCTAAGGTATTTATGAAATAAACGGCTTTGGAAGATAGATATGCTGGTTCCCTCCAGTGAAGAAGGCAGGTATATAGACATACCATCTACTTGTATAAAAAGAACAGTCAAAAATATAGAGGGTTTACGTTTCTTTAGAGTAGAGTTCCTCCAGTAATAGCACAAACTCACTGAATGTGTGTCACCTACCTATATTCTTCTAAGTGAGAAAAGGTAATAAAAAAATTCACCGGTGTTCATGTTTCGTGCAACGACATGAGTAGTAGAGCCCTTTTCTCTCACAGGGAAGTCTCACACCTCTAAGCAGGGTCCTTAAAACTTGGCATGATCACTTGCTTGAAAAAAACCTGTAAAGTTTCATTGATCACAGTTCTTGCCACTTAAGGAATGACACAAAGCTATATGTTAAAATACTTAATGCTTGACTATAGCCATTTTTTTCTTCTGTGTAATACAGTCTCATTAATATTATAGAATATACTGGTGTTAAGTATACTGCAAATGATATTCTGCTATACTTGAAGATAGGAGCCTAGCATATGTAACTGTCATCTGAGAGGCTTCACCTGGCAACTGAAACTAATTCAGAGACCCACAGGCAAAGATTAGGCAGAGTTTACAGAATCCTGCCGAAGACAGGAAGGAAGGATTAAAGGAGCCAAAGGGTCAAAGACACAACAAGAAAACCTACAGAAGCAATTAACCTAGGCCCATAGGGGATCACAGAGTTTGAACCACCAACCAGACAGCACGTGTGGGACTGACTTGGGCCCGCTGCACACATGCACAGTTGTGTAGCTTGGTCTTCATGTGGGACTCCTGACAGCAGGGGCAGGAGCCGTCTCTGACTCTGTTGCTTGCCTTTGGGTCCCTTTCCCCCTACTGGGCTGCCTCTTCTGGCCTTAACAGGAGAAGATGTGCCTAGTTTTCCTGGAACTTCCCATGCCAAGGCTGATTAATACTCATGGAAGTTCTCTCCTTTCTAAGAAAAAGGAAGGAGGAGAGGGGCAGAGAGGAGGTATGGGGCAGGATTGGGAGGAGAGAGGGAGAGAAAACTGGGATCAGGATGTAAAGTAAATAAATGAATAAAACCTCAAACAAAAAAGAGAATAGTATTTACTTTTCATAATTCTACAAAAGGCTCCATTTGTGCATTTCTGTGTGGCTACTCGTGTGCTGAAATTACTACTTTCAACTTATTTCAAGCAAGAGGAAGATACTAGAATACCACTAAAGAGGTCAATTTTCAGAGGTTGCTGATTCTCTTTAGGTATCTGTGTGTTATTTTTAAGGTGCCATGACACAGATGTTTTGTGGATTCTATTTCTAGTGATGGGATGAAAAAAATACAAAAAAAAAAATGTACAGACTCGTAGGTTAAAAAGTGTTTAAGCTGTAGAACGGGGCTATTAACGGAATAGACTGTCTCTGTAAGTAATCATTAAATTGTCGATCTTGCCCAGTGCCACTTCAGACTAGTCACATCAGACGGAGAATAAACTTTAAGTCACCAATTAGGCTTGGCCTGGAAAGGGAGAGAGAGTGGTATTGTAGAAATAGGTTGTGAACATTCAAGGTAGGTAACTAGTGTGTAGGAAGCATGTGGAGCAACAGAAGCATTTGCAACTGAAACACAAATCCAGAAATTCCACTGCTATCATCTCAGCTTTCTGAGACTATTACCACCTGACCTGCATTTCTCACATCGGCTTTTGTCTCATGACTCATATCCAGTATATGAACTCCATCCTTAATCTAGTTCTAAGAATGCACCTTCACTTTTGATTATGAGGATGTGGCCACAAATCCTTTTGATATTGACAGTAACATGAGATCCCCTCCAGTCCTCATGGCATCGGGCCCAAGGATAGCATATGAAATGTGTTTTGACAGTGTAATGTGCATACCAAGCACTTTGTAATCTACAGACATGGTTCTTTTAACACTTAAAAAACAAAGGAGCACATTACTTCGAGACATCAGTAGCTTTCTCACAAACATTATATGGTCCTAAAATTATAAGTGTATGAGGTGTGCGGGATGCATAGAACAATTAAGGTTAGTTCTCTGCTCTTTGAATGAGCAGAAGACAGACATTTGCAAATCTTCATTCATGTCATACGAAGAATTGCATCTAATAAGTCACAGGGACTCTGTAACCAACAAGAAGCCTTGTCTATGCATAGACATTCCTGTCTCAGCAAGTCTCAGAGCTAATCCTATGTAGTGGGATTAGCAATATAAATTACCTGCTTATTCTGTGGTTTGAATTCTTTACATCTCAATTGTAGCCCCCTCCCTCATCACCTCCTGATGATCCCTCCTCCCTTCCTTATCCCCTCTCCCACCCTCACCTAGTCCTCAGAAAGGGGAGCCCTCCTCCCCTAACATCTGACCTCAGCCTATCAAGTACCATCTGTATTACTTGTGTCCTCTTCCTCCTTCTCCAGAGGATTGAAGACCAGAGAGTTTATTCTTACGATTAAGCTTAGTTGTTTAGAGGTCAAGAAGTTTTTAGTTCTAGATAGATGTTTTACGTTGATAAACATGAGATATGATAGATATTGATTTACATTCAGAATTTTAGACTCACCAAGACAGAAAAGATGTTTTCTTCAAGGTTGCCAAATACAAACAGCTAGAACACTGTGAATGTAACATTTATATAAGTCCTGATTGCTTCGTGGTTCTTCTTGCTGTATGTAGTTTATTCTATTCATGTGCAATAATATAAGTGTATATGTTAGAAAAGAAACATAATAAAAATAAGAAAAAAAAGGCATCAATAGTAATATTTATGTCAACATTACTAAATATTACTTGGAGTTTCGATTTTTGTCCTTTATCTTTTTAATTAATTTTCTTGAAAATTTCATGCTTGAGTGCTGTATTTACACCATTTAACTGCTCCCTCTTTCCCCTCTAGCTCCTTCTGAGTCTTCCATCTCCCATACTCTTTCAAACTCATGACTTCTTTTTCTTTAATTATTATTGTTTTACACACACACACCTCACCACACACACACACACACACACACACACACACACACACACACACACCATATTGATACTAAGGACATTTGGAAAAGCCACAGGGAATTATATACTTTAAATGGACTTAAATCACATGGAGTAATAATGTGACCTTTTAAAGCCATGAACTAACGAAACTAATGAACATAACCCTAACCCTAACATGGAAGGTATATAACTTTAGTTAGTTTATATATCCTTGTCATATAGAATATTCATATATATGTATCTATGAATCAATTTAGTTCTGCTTGTTTGTACATTTATTTAGGGCCCAATACTTGGAGTTGAATAATCTATCAGAGAGCTCATCTCTGAGGAATCGGGCTCTCCCTCTCTTAGTGATAGCTCTTAATTTAGGTGTGAGACAAAACTTTGTGAAATTTCCCCCACCTACTTTGGCATGTCATTTTCAGTTCTTGTTTAGGTAATTTTATTACTGAGATTTCATGGGTATAGCTTTCCTTCCATACCTAGAAGTTATAGGAGTTGCATTGTAGGTATATCGAATGGGGCTGAGCAACCCATGATGACTTATTTTGACCATTTTTTATTTATTTAAGTCCCCATCTGTCAAAAAGATAAGTGCCTTTGATGAGGAGTGGAACCTGCACGTACTTGCAGGTCTAAAGACAAATATTTGGAATACAGCTGGAGATTATAGTGATTTAGGAAAGTGTCAGTAGTAGGCTTCCTCAGAGTTCTATGATCTCCCTAGCCATAGGTGTTTGGCTAGGTTTACATTGCCAGCCATGGTTCTCTCTTGTTGAGCCGCCCTTTGGTCCAAGTAAATAGTTTCTGTTTATTTCCAAGGGGAAAGCGTTGTCATTATACCCTTGGGGAGATATTGCCAGGCTAGTCATTGTTGCAAATCACAGGTTCTAAAGCTGGGTAGGACTAGTCATGATTTTTCTGCATTGGCACATAAACAAGACATAGAAAAACATTAAAGAAAGAGGAAAAATATATATTTGGAACTATATATATGAATGGAAAATGATTAAATAACACATTTAGGAGACAAAAATAATATTTTAATTGTAAAAATGATTGGATATAATTTTTTTAGTCTTTTCCTTTTTATATGAGTTTTTAAGCATGATTTCTTTTAAATATGTGTCTGTGATTCTATCTATCTGTTTATCTATCTATCTATCTATCTATCTATCTATCTATCTATCTTCTGTCTATCTATCTCTGCTACTGACTCCAAACCTCTCATTTTCATATTCTCTCCAAGTATACTTTGAGGACTCTACTAACATATTTCCAAGGCAGTGTTATTTTATTCTCTGTATGTGTCCTTATATTTACTTATCTAATGCACTTACAATTTGTTTCAAAGGATCCATATTTGATACCAACTATGCCTATATGTTCGTATTTGTAAATGTTTGCCCTATTCTTATTTCATCATAAGCCTTCAAGAATTCTATGTTCATTTAGAGCCTTGCCTAGAATTAGCACTTAGCATTTGCAGTTGGGTTGTTGCCCTTGCTTGTGGAACTGAACCTCTTCACAAAGTCAGCCAGCTTTGCTTCTGGAAATGTGAGGCCCAGGTAGTGTTTACTACTGCTTCTGGGAATGGAAGGTAGATCACAGTGTTGGAGGAGGATCCTACACCTAGACTTGACCATTCTTACCGTTCATTTCTCACCACCCAACTCTCACCCTTCATTGGTGAGTTAGACAATGCTTTGGATGGATTTGGAAATGTCATGAAGTTTACCATCATCCTCAGGCCCTTGTGTTGCCTCTCCCAACTTTTACCAGTCTCCTGTGCTGCCTGCAGCTTGTGCCAGTGGGTAGGCAGTGAAGATTTGTGCCTGGGGGCATCATATGGTCAGAAAAATGTTATCTTTTCCTCATCTTTTCCTTCTACTTTGTTTCAGCCATATCTGTTCTATTCCTTCAGCACTTCTCGACATTCCTGTGAATCTTTGTTCTTGAAATCTCTTTGTTTTACTTCTAGGACATCCAGGATGAAATAGTGAAAGAGGCCAACAGGATAGCTCTCAGTTTTGGTGAGAATCCCGTTGGTGTTTGATTTTTAAATGATTCTTAGGATGATAAGCAGATGGAGGTGAACACCAACCCATCCACAGACACTTCCACCCAGAATTTACCCTGCCTATCAGGTGTGCAGGGGTAAAAATAGAGCAGAAATAGTGAGCATGACCAGCCCCATGGCCTGGCCCAACCTGAGACCCACCTCATGGGAGAGAGCCAAGCCCTGCCACTATTAACGATACTCTGCTATGCTTGCAGAAGGGAGCCTAGCATAATGGTCCTCTAAGAGGCTCCACCCAGCAGTGGATTGAAGCAGATGCTGAGACCCACAGCCAAACTTTGAGCAGGGCACACAGAGCCTTGTGGAAAAGTGGGAGAGAAGGATGAAGGACTCAGAGAACACAAAATCTCTTCAAGAAGACCAACAGAGCCAACTAACCAGGGGTCAGGGGGCCTTGAGGAGACTGAAGCATCAACCAAGGACTATGCATGGGCTGGAGCTATGCCCCCTATACAGATGTGGCCCATGGGAAATTCAGTCTTCCTGTGGGCTCCCAATAAGAGGAGTCGGGGCTGTGTCTGACATGAACTCTGTTGCCTGCTTTTTGATGGCTTTGGCCTCATGGGGTTGCCTTGCCTGGCCTCAGTGGATGAGGATGAGCTCAGTTCTTCTGTGACTTGATGTGCTGGAGTGGATTGGGGGGGGTTCCCTTTTTTCTGAAGAGTTGGGGAGGGACGATAGGGGCACAACGGAAAGAGGGGACTATGGTTGGGATGTAAAGTAAATACATGTACGCATGCATACATACATAAAAAGAAAAATAATTTCTGTGGAATTCTATCTCCATTCTAGGTGCGTTCTAAGTGTTTTTATATCACTGAATCCTCACAAAACACATCACACATAGTTATATTTATCACCCTCAAATGAAGTGTATTGACAAGGTAACTTCTCATAGACACTCCGCAAATTGAAACAGGTGGGTGAATTTGAATAAATTAAAAAAGTCAATTCTATCCAAGATACACTATAATGTAGTGCTTTGGTTTAAATTCATAACTGTATTCAACAACCTTCTGCAATGTACACAGTATTTTGGTTGCACAAAAAAGATACTGCTGGCCGGCTCTGTGTGATCTTATATATGTCTAGCAACATGTCAGCACCACATGCTTTAATCTGGACTTCTTGTGTGCTCCACTGACCCATGTCTCTAGCCAGACTCTGGTCAGTTTGCTTTCATAGAACCGCAAGGCTCAGGAAGCTGGAGCCAGCAGAAAGGTTTCTGGCCATCTTCTGCTAATGGGAGAGTTTATGATAAGGCTGATATAAGAGGCTCCACAAAGTGTGAGTGCCTCCTGTGGCTTGACTTCAGAACTTACCGGATCCCTCTGGATCCCCTAGAGCAGCTCCTGCAGCTCCCTAGACATGTGCCCAGGGGAAAAACTCATTTCTGGAAACAGATAGTAATTCTGTACAATTGGATTTACCTCTGCTCTTCTGAAGCAAGCTCACTCATACTTCATAGAAAATTCCTTAAATGTTTGGCACAGGTGACTCATAAAAATTATTGTAGAAAGGCAGCACACATGGTGTTTCTAACGGAACAGACAACAGTATGCCTTCTAAGTAAAGTGAAAGACGAATTAGTTGACATATCTCAGAAATTGAGAGGGTAGAGAATTGTCAAAATTACCATGCATTATTTGCAGAATTCAATCATCCATTAAAACAATAGTGATTTATAACATGCAGGAAGAGAAAAGGATCTGCCGGATCTCAATCTGCCGGATTGAGATATTTTGTGTTCACTAGAAAGTGTCAATTTATTGGGTTTTGGTTTCTAGTCCCACAGGGACCTTAAATAAAGCTCGTCTGTGAGGTGTTAGCCAGTAGCTTGTAGAAAATGTTTTCTTGCCAAAGGCACAGAGTGTGGCTCTCAAGTCATCCCACAAGGAGTGACTGACTCTGCAGGTGTCAGGAGTAAAATGACTCCATTTTATAATCTCTCCCAGGGGCAAAGCACTTCTTGCTTCCAGAATAAATTGATGGTGAGATACATTTTCTAGCTGCCAGGATGGTGATCAACAAAGCTTTCACTCCAGTTTGCTGACAGGGAAAAATGAACCTCTCCCAATTGGCAGGTGTATGTGATTTGAAAAATGGAAGACTTTATAGCCTGGCATGCACTTGGTCCCAAGGAATGTCTTTATGTGTTATGAGCACAACAGTTTGTGAATTGCGCTCCCAGAGGGGCCCACTCCTCCCTCTTGCATATGCGCCTCTGATTCTTCCCCCTGCACTTTCCCAGTGTGATGCTCTGTTTGATAGGCAGCCCTCACCAATCCTCAACCCTGGCATCACATTCCACTCAGAACTCCAATCTGATCTCCTCACTTGGCCACTGTAGTGCAGCTTTACACAAGGTATAAATGCTTTCACATTTGTTTCCTACATTCATTTATCTCCGAGACAACATCACTCTCATTCTATATTCAAGGACACAGAGACGTAAGATACGAGCTATTGTGGGAGAAACTGATTCTCTAATTTTCCACAGTTTTCACTGCTCTCCTTGGAACAGTTTAGAATGGAATTCCAAAGCACAAGCTTTTAAAGAGCATTCGAGTTGCTTGCTAAAAATAGTCAGCGATATTGAATGCCATGTGCACCATGCACTCCGTTAGCACCTCGTGTATTAAGTAACTGAATTTTTCCTCACAATAGCCTGAAGTAAGGACTGTCATTTCCCCATCTCCCAGGAGAGAAAGCAACAACAGTACAACGAGGTTTTGTCAGTCATTTAAGGCTTAGTAAAGGATGGAACAGGATGTTCAAACCAGAGTCTGTATTCTTACCTCCTTAGCTAGACTCTAAGAAGATTCTTCGGTTTTTCTTCTGAAAATGTTTTAAAAGAAGAACGCCGAGAAGAGACTTGATACCCTATGAGCATATACAGAGGGAGGTAGTCCCTCTGAGGAACAATCATAGGGGAGGGGAATAAGGGGAAAATGGGAGGGAGGGGAGAATGGGAGGATACAAGGGATGGGATAACCATAGAGATGTAACAAGAATAAATTAATAAAAAAATAAAATAAAATAAAAAAAGAAAAAAGAACGCTCATCGTATGGTCTCCAGAAGGCGATGTTTCAACCCATGCTTCCCTCTCAGACCAAAGTTGGCTTTAATGCCAAAGCTCTTGACCCTCTTGGAGGGTCAAAGACATTGTTTGGTCTTCAGTAGTGACATGCCGAAGTGCCGCTCAGAGAGCATTATAAACTTATGATGTCTCCCCCTCCAGGGGACATAGTCAAATGTGAGGCACCAGAGTACGTGAGAAAGTAATATCCTACTCTCCACTCAAGTGTGGAGACTGTTCTGACCATTGGGAGACCTGGTGGCACCAGAGGAAGGACAGCAGGTCACCGAGAAGAGACTTGATACCCTATGAGCATATACAGGGGGAGGTATCCCTCTCAGGAACAGTCATAGGGGAGGAGAATAAGGGGAAAATGGGAGGGAGGGAAGAATGGGAGGATACAAGGGATGGGATAACCATTGAGATGTAACAAGAATAAATTAATTAAAAAAATGAGAAAAAAATAAACTTATGACGTGGCTTTCAAAGGGAGAATAAAACACGGGTGGGTGTTCTTGGGACAGTGCTTGGAGTTTAATAAAGCTGAGAAATTACTAGGATTAAAAGAGAAGGCTGAGTTTCAGGAAATCCCCAAGAGAAAAACATACATCTTATAATGTACCTCAGAGTCGCACTTGTGCAGAATGTTTGGTAGTATATTGTAGGTAATGTTTTTAAAACCTGGATTTGAAGAAAACAATTGGAAATAACACCAGCATACCTTGGCTAGAGTTGTCCCTGTTTAAAGATTAACAATTCAAGTTTCCTGATGCATAGGCCATATTGCTGAGCTATCAAAAATCTTAACCACTAACTATTGTTTGAATAATTGAAATAAACGAAGATATTTTAAGTCACTCTTGCTGTATCTCAAACATTAGATAGTGTTCAAATGTTACATATACTGCATACCTCCCCAAGTGGCTGAATGGTAAATACGTGTCTGAAATCTTGCCATCTTTGCAGAATTTTCTGTCAGACCAGGCCCAACAGGTAGACTTCCAAACTGTTGTCATAATTTTCTCTTTACCATTCGAGAATTTATCTCTATTAAAGAAACTAAATGGAAGACACACATTACTTATGTTTTGCCTGTCTCAAGGGCACCCAGAGGTCTTGACTGCCATCATCCATAGTCAGTTATAGCATTACTTATCAATAAAGCTTTGTTGTTTCCTCTGTCTGTACACTGGCAAACGGGAGGATTGTTGTGTGACGATCACAGACCATCGTGCTTTCTTCTCAAATGTGAACAATCAGTCTCCCATACAGTTATCACAGGCCCAGGTAGAGCCAGATGGAAAAGAATCCCAGGGCACACGTGCCATGAGGAACAGGCACCACACCAACATCACAAACATAACCTCTGACACCCTGCACTGGTTTGGGATATGACATGTTATTTTCCATTGTCATTGACAGAAGAGGATGGTGTATGTTTAAGATTTTTGGCTCTTTTATAAATGGAGAGTGGTTCATTCAACTTCAAACACACAACTCGTTACCACAAAAGCTATAGCACCTGCTGAATAGACCATGAAGTGGTTCTCTTGGGAACTTCAAGACTCCTGAACTACAAATTCTCTGAGTTCAAGCTGCCTTCCTCTGGCAAGTAACAAGCTGCTGCCTGAGGCTCAGCTCCCTGTGGCTAGGCTCATCTGCGGCCTTACACTGGGTTGGGCCATGAGACTGTTCTAACAATGACACTGCCATTTTCTTTTTTTAAATTAATTTATTCATATTACATCTCATTTGTTAGCCCATCCCTTGTATCCTCCCATTCCTCCCTCCCTCATGCTTCCCCCCTATTCCTCTCCCCTATGTCTGTGACTGAGGGGGACCTCCTCCCCCTGTATATGCTCATAGGGTATCAAGTCTCTCCTTGATGTCCTGTTATCCTTCCTCTGAGTGCCACTAGGCCTCCCTATCAAGGGGACGTGGTCAAAAATGGGGCACCAGAGTTTGTATGAAAGTCAGACCTCACTCACCACTCAAAGGTGGAGAATGTCCTATCCATCAGGTAGGTCTGGGTAGGTGTTCAAAGTTTACTGCCTATATTTTCTTTGGCTGGTGCCATAGTTTGAGCAGGAAGGACCCCAGGACCCAGATCCACCCTTCATAATGATCTTTTTGTAGGTTTCCCGGACCCTCTGGATCCTTCTATTTCCCCATTCTCCCATGCTTCTTTCACTTAAAGTCCCAATAGGATGTCCTCCCCTCTGAGCCACTTTCCTGGTAAGTAAAGTCTTTCATGGGACATACCTCTTGGGCTAGTGTCTCGATATAAGTGAGTATATACCATTTGTCTCTTTTTGCTTCTGGGGGAGCTCACTCATTATGATAATTTATAGTTCAACCCATTTGTCCACAAATTTCAGGAATTCCTTGTTTTTAATAGCTGAATAGTATTCCATAGTGTATATGTACCACAGTTTTTTATCCATTCTTCTACTGAGGGACACATAGGCTGTTTCCATGATCTGGCTATTATGAATAAGGCAGCTATGAACATGGTTGAGCATATGTCCATGTTGTGTGGTAGAGCATCTTCTGGGTATATTCCAAGGAGTGGAATAGCTGGGTCTTGAGGAAGCCCTATTCCCATTTTTCTGAGAAAGCACCAGATAGATTTCCAAAGTTGTAATAGTTTGCATTCCCACCAGCAATGAAGTAGTGTTCCTCTCTCTCCACATCCTCGCCAACATGTGGTATCACTTGAGTTATTGATCTTAGCCATTCTGATGGGTGTAAGATGAAATCTCAGTGTCATTTTGATTTGCATTTCTCTGATGACTAATGAGGCCGAGCATTTCTTTAAGTGTTTCTCAGCCATTTGATATTCCTCTGTTGAGAATTCTCTGTTTAGTTCTGAGCCCCATTTCTCAATTGGGTTATTTGGTTTGGTAGTGTTTAATTTCTTGAGTTTTTTATATATTTTGGATATTAGACCTTTGTCAGATGGAGGGTTGGTGAAGATCTTTTCCCAGTCTGTAGGCTGTTGCTTTGTTCTGTTGTCAGTGTCTCCTGCCTTGCAAAAGCTTCTCAGCCTCATGAGGTCCCATTTATTAATTGTTGACATTAAGGCCTGGACTGTTGGTGTTCTGTTCAGGAAGTTGTCTCCTGTGCCAATGTGTTCCAGGCTCTTCCCCACTTTTCCTCTAACCGATTTAATGTCTCTGGTTTTATATTATTACACATATGTTCAATAATACATATATACACTACATACAGCAGGAAAAACTATGAAACAATCAGGAAATATATAAATGTAACAATCATAGTGTTTTGGCTATTTGTATTTGGCAGCCGTGAGGAAAATATCTTTCTTATCTTGGTGAATCCAAAATTCTGAATGTAAATCAATATCTATCAATATCTCATCTCTATCAACTTCAAACTTCTATCTAGACCTAAAAACATCTTAACCCCTAAACAACTAAGCTTAATTCTAAGAGTAAACTATTTTGTCTTCAACCCCATCAGAAACTTAAGAAGGAATAAAAATTAATTACTTGAGTAAAACAGAAGTGCAGGTTAACAGCTTCCAATTTTAGAAAATAACAGAGACAGTTTACTGCCTGAACAATCACCAAAAACTCTATAATGTTGGAGCATCATCTTCAGCCTTCTGGCCCATATATCTGACAGACATATTTGTGAGGCAGGAACTATTGAGGACTTGCTTAACCTGTCTTGGCAGAGTTTGGCTGTTTACTCTGCCTGTATCCATGCTTGCCCGTTTTTAGGCAGAATTCTGTCTGTGGCAGAAATGAGGACATTTAGCCCCGTGGCTTATTTGCCACATTTGAAGCCATCTCCATAAAGAAGTTCTTCGATGCTCATCATCTTCTTTGAGGTAGGCTGGGTGTTCCCAGGAATTAACCTGTCAATTATCAAAGATTCTTTAAAATAATAAAAACATATTTAAATGACATATTCTTTAGGTCTCTGAGGTTTTTGAAGACCTTACCTAACTATTTTACCTTATCTATCTATAGAATCGTATCTATCTGTTAAATGTAGGATGTTTATTCTTGTGATAAAAATAAACTAGTAATTGAAATGACCACAATTTTATCAACTAGCAATTAACTTGTGTTACTTAATTATCCTAAACAGCCTGCAATAGTACTTTCAAAGTATTGGAAGTAAACCTTGTACTATAATTGAGTTGTATGGGTACACTACCTCATCTTAGAGTATAAATATATATACTGTGTGTGAAGAATAATCTTACATTTGAATTCTATACCAATGTATCACAATTAAACTTATTTTGCATCAATATACAAAATTCTATACCAACAAATTAAAAATAACATTATCTGTGAGTAGTAATTAAGGCCTTAAGTTGAGGAGTAGATTCAATAAAATATTTTTGTTCTATCATCCTTATATATTACTATTTTCCTCTTGTTTCTTTTCAACCACTATCTCTAAACCTAAGAGAGGAAGATAAAAGAGAGACATCCCTGAGTCCAACCTCATTTTCTCTCTGAATAAGATCAATAATAACTTATAACCAATTTCCAATGAAAATAAACATCTATATCCCAAGAGAGCAACCAAAATCCTACCAAACTCCACTTAGAGGAAATGGGGCATCATTCTCTTAAGGTTTCTTCTGGCTGATTTGGGTGAATAATATCTTTGCAGGGGCTCAAATAAAATTGGGGAAATGGTTAAACAAGCTAGGAATAGCATTTGTCATCTAGTTTCTAAATGTTGAGCAATTCCAAGCTTAATAGAAGTCCTGTGTAGGACCAGAGGTAAACTTTCTAGAATGTTGTCTAGGTGGCATTTATGAAAACTGAAGCTATTGTTTTCATGAAAGCATTCCTTATTGACTTCTTATTCTAAATCTTCTAGTAATTTAATGAGTCAGGAACCAAAAGGGCAGAATTGTAGTGGAAGCTTTGGTTTCTTTAAAAACTCAATTACATTATATAAACATGTGTTTGTTTTAATTCCAAGTGTGAGACATGGGGCCACCTTAGTTTATCCAGAGCTGATAATTGCCTCATATGGCTCAGGGATGTAATCGTTTCCACCTGATAACTACCTCCTGCAGGGTGTGATCTTTGCCAGCTGTAGGTAATTTAGTTCAGAGGCCTCTGAAAGGGTATAAATATCAGAGCCCAGAGAGAGGAAGAATGCTTAGAGGGATGCTCTGAAAAAGAAGGCTGCTGATGTGTTTGCTGTTTGCTGGTTATCTGAACTAACAGATATCCTGAAGACTGAGACTGGTATTGTCCTAAAGGACATGATGACCCTAACTAGCCAGAAGTAGCTAAAGAAACCTCTCTCCCTACTAACCTTCTTTTTTTTCTTACCTAGTGTTGGGTGGTGATAGAACAGAGGTATAGGAACTAGATTAAAATAGATTTTAAAAAATACACCAACACAGAGTGGTGGTAATCTGCTTCCTCAGTTGCAACACCAAGCAGTCATTTCTTACTGGAAAGAGCAATGCTAGCAGAGAAATAATCACCTTTGCTCTCTGGGATACAACTTTTCAGGAGAGATTTCTACTGGAAACAGGCTGCCACTACCAGTCTAGAAAATACTTTCCACTTTCTGTGGATAAACACAATGATACAATGGAAAGGGAGAAAACATTCTGGTGAAAAACAACTCTCCTGATGTAAACATGATGGTTTACATATGGGGTGAGTCCATCAGGATATCTGGATGATTTCTGAGCTACAGGATTAACAAAAGGGACCCTGAAGCTAAGTACTCCCCTGCTATGAGAAATGTCATATTAATTAGGGTAGTGACATGAATGTGTGACATAATGAATTAGATAAAGGTAAAGCATGGTATGATAGATTGTCTTAAGTTAACTTGATACCAGTTAAAGCCTTCTGAGGAGGGGGATCTCAATTAAGAAAATGCTTCTATAAAATTAGGCTGTTTGCAAGCTTAATTAGTGATTGATGGGGGAGGACCCTGACTATTGTAGGTGGTGCCACCCATGAGCTGTTGATCCTAGGTTCTATAAGAAATCTAGCTGAGCAAGCTTTGAGCAGCAAGCCAATAATTAGCACCTCTCCATGCCCTCTGCATTAGCCCGTCTCCTGGTTCTTGCCCTGCTTGAGTTCCTGTCCTGACTTTCTTTGATGATAAACTACAATGTGAAAGTGTAAGCCAAATAAATGCTTTCTTCCCCAACTTGCTTTTTTGTCATGGTGTTTCATCAGAGCAATAGAAGCCCTAACTAAGACCCATGGAAAGGACAAAGGAGGAGATGGTACATTCCTGACTGATAGGAATCATAGATCAATGCGTCTTCTCTTTTTGCTTTGTACCCAAGATAGTCCTAGGCTTAAGAAGGTGTGAAGGGCATATGGGAGAGTGGACTGGATGACAGCCTGGGAATGAAACACTGTGAGGTGGAATTGTCATAAAAATTGTTTTTCCTTGCCTACTTGTGGCTAATGGTACAGAACTTTGTCCATAATTGCTCTTAACAAAATGTAGGCTTTTCAAATGGCCTTGCTCTAATAAAAATGCCTTTCCTACTTAGTACCAGCAAAGATAAAACTAGATGTCTACATGAAAATCTTTATAATATTTTAAATTGCATCTAGATATAAATTAGTAATATAGTCAACCAGGCAGATAATCATTGCTGAACAAATATAATTTGTTGAAGGAAAAACATATCTACTGCTTAAGCTCCATCAAACCTTCATACCCCTGAGTGTGTTTCAAGTAGGGTTAATAGTAGCCAAGGTTTCATATACTTGTATCAACTGTGTTCCTTCTTTCTGTGTAACTAACTCCTTTACCAGTTAGGCCATCTATAGTTTTCCAAAACAATGCATATCTTCCACCAAAGTATCACAGAAGATAATCACTGTATGGAGCAACCTGGCATGACTTAGCCTTAGAGATAATATTCTTCATCTGGCTTTGGTCAGCTCTAGTCATAGGAGCATTATGTGTCAGTGAGAATATTTTACAGAAGGGCTAGCAAACCTCAAAACATGTTGGAAAATCTCTAGGAGAAATGTATGTTCACACTATCCACCCCCAAAAAAAGTACGCATGAAATGGGATGTGCACATGAGCTAACAGGCTAACAGGCATGCACTGACTTACTGGCCTACGTGGAGCCTGCCCCTCTGTGCTTCCCACATGTCAGCAACATTTCTGCCGGTTACCTGAACTTTGAAGAATGAAGATCTAAACTATGATTGCTAACATGTTCAAGTATGCAAACACTTAAAGTATAATAGTTATTATTATTATTTTCATCTTATAGTGTGCAGCCTAAGCACAGGATTTCTGACATGGCAGAATTTGGCACAACTCCCCACATCATCTTAAGTTTTAAAAGTACTTAGAAGCAAAATAACCTAATCTTACCACTAAAAGAAATTAACCACAATTGAGTTGATACATACATAATATGTAAGATTTTATCAACAACATAAAATATATGCATAATATGATATATTACATATTATATGTAGGTAACCAAAGAAAATGAAGACCTTCTCTCCATATTGTTTTAAAGTTTGCTTTTCAATAACTTTAAAATTACTCTAGGGATACTTATTAATTTTAAAAGTTATACAATAGACAGCTAAAAGAGGATAAGAAATTACACATAACCTCTGTACTTGGACACAGAACACAAATGCTGTCAACATATCAATATGTTATTTCTCTCACATCCACACCTCAGAGATGTTCTCAAATTACCTGGCCTAATGTTGACATGACACCTGGTAATATTTTGCATGCTCATTTTAGTTTTGATCTGTATTTTGTAAAGCTATTTATACCCATATTTTGCTTTCAAATTTTATCATGACTTATCTTTGAACATTAATTTCTTTCTGTCTAATTTGAGAATATTTTTATTAGAGATATTTTGTCTTTGTATCCTGTGCCTTGGCTGAGGCACAGGTGGTCACAGACAGGGCAAACTCACCTGTTTCCTTTTGGAATCTTGCTGAACTCCACTGCTCCTGGGCAGTGGATCTCTTAGGATTGAAAGTTGAGTTGCAAGGTTGGCACACGCAGGTGTCAGGCTGGTTTCCCAGGTCAGGGTAGAAGTTGTTCAGTTACTGCGTAGAGCTGCTGTGATTGCTTCTGGTCAGCCTTCTAACTTTAGAGCCTCACATTTTCCTCAACACTCTGGTGATCATAATTTCATGGAGAAATAAATGTGAAAAACTTACTGCAAGGACTAGTCCGTATTCCTGTAGTTGAATGTTATGCTCCTCTGACCCACAGAGGTCAACCTGGATTTCCTCTCTAATCCTTCCCAGAAGCTTATGATAATTATAAGAAGTAGCAATGGGGATGGCAATAAGACGTTCCCTCACTAATTCTAATTATTCTAAATGGAGGTGAAATAGCCACATCACTGTATTTTTTCAATTGAATCAATGTCAGTCAGGAAGCTGGAGGCTGAAAGGGCAAATTTTCTTGAGTGCTAATAGCCTAGTAACCCTCTATTTCCTCTTCTGAAATGATTCCCTTTGATTCTTGTTACCACCAACACTGTTCCACATGGGCGAGAGGGCTATGGGCTGGTGATCGGGAGGGCTGCTGTGTATGAGTAAGAGGCTCACAAAGCACGCAAGACAGATGTGTACATACTCACAGGCTCACTCTTGTACCAAGGATGGCTAACCTCTCTTCAGAAGTTTGTATACAGCTTTTTGTAAGCAGAGAAATACATTAAGACAGAACAAAAACAAACAAACAGAAAGGACCTTGATGATCCAAGACCTTGTTTAATTTTCTCCATTTAGCATGCTAGCATGGGAAACATCAAGGAAGAACTCTCAGGAAAATGGGAACTAAAGCTTGATGAAGTTGAGTCTCTAAGGTCCTAGAGGGAATGGAGAGTAGGCTAAACAGCATGAGTCTAATTCTGAAAGTGTGCCACCATGTTTGGAACCTGCTGCATCATCTTGGACTTGTTTATGAGAGTTTCCACTTCAATGGCATTAGGTTCTTTATGGGCTGTCACCTAAGAGATACCAGTTCCTTATTGGCTGTAAGGCAGTGGCTGTCCTTACCTCATTGATTGGTGAGTCTTCCCAACATGGTCTTTTGCTTCTTTAGCCAGGAAAGAAGGGTTTTCGCTCAGTACGACTGCTACTCCAATTTTATATAATGTATGTGTGTGTATGTGTGTGTATGTATGTATGTATGCATGTTTGTATGTATAGTGGTATGTATTCCATTGTGCGTAGCAACTGCCAGGTCTTACCCATACTCATGATGATAGATTTAGGTAAGGATACAAGGGGAGGTAATCCCTCTGAGGAACAGTCATAGGGGAGGGGAATAAGGGGAAAATGGGAGGGAGGGGAGAATGGGAGGATACAAGGGATGGGATAACCATAGAGATGTAACAAGAATAAATTAATAAATAATAAAAATTTAAAAAAAGTTGCAGGATGCAATGACCATAGGGCTGTCTTAAAGTTTGTTTGCTTTCCCCAAAGAGTAAAGGACTAAAGGAGTGAGATGTTGTGGGTATCAATTCTTGCCTAACCTTCTGGAAAATAGTGCCAAACATACTTCAAAATTGTCCCATTCAAGGGACAAAAAATTATTGTATCAATCATGGGCCTCCAGAAAAAAGAAAAAAAATTGTGTGTGTGTATGTGACTATGTGTGCAGTATGTATGTGTGAGAGTGTGAAGTCTATGTATTTGTGAATATGTAGAATGTGTGTGTGACCTTGTGTGCAGTATATGAGTGTGTTAAGTGTCTATGTGTGACTATGTGGTGTGTGTTTATGTGGTGTGTGTGTGTGTGTGTGTGTGTGTGTGTGTGTGTGTGTGTGTGTGTTATGGTGTGGTGTGGTGTGGTGTGTGTATAGAGAGAACAATAAAAATGAATCACAAACCTGAGAGTTTTAAATGAGGGAAGCATGCTGGTTAATAGTCTGGAGGCTGAGCTCCAGTGTTGGCAAGACTGCGTGGCATACAGTGTTTAGAGAACTTGCCTTCCCAGCTCCACAGGTGCCAACATGGCCATAGAACCCAATTGCTGCTTCATAAGCATTTCTTCCTCTGTGTCTACCCAACTCCAAGTTTTCATCTTCTGAAGGTTATCAGTCACCGCGACCTTTTGTTAAAGTGTTTGTATATCTGGAAAATAACTTTTTCCCCAAGGAAGTCAAATTAATGAACACTGAAAGAAGGGTGCATGGCTGGATTGGCAAACTCCATTGTGCTTTGTACTTATTCTGTCTTCTGTTTTTCCTTGGGTATGCTGTCTCTCTCCATTACCGTTACTTTGAATCCCAGAATGATGTATTAAGACAAAAAACCCAAACTATCTCCTACACAACAAAGATTTTCTTGACATCAATGAGGCAAAACAGATCCTGAGATAATGGTCCAGCCAGGCCAAGAGAGTCTGGACTGTTACCATGGAAATGTCCAACCCTTCTCTTTATTTCCTTTCCCTGTATACTACTGAGACTGCTCTAAACCACTTGAAGACACAGTTAAGGCCATTAGACTTGTGTCCTTCCCAGTGTGATCATGGCTAATAGACCTCCTTTCCTATCTTTTCTGATGCTTATGTCTGTGATTGGTTTTGCTGGGATGGATGGCTGAGCCTAGCCTATCGTGCATCTCTCAAAATGAGGATTTTGACCTAATGCGCACTTCCACAACAGGGAGTTTCGGCTACAGCCTGTGTCTTTAGGAGGATTTTAACTCAACTCATAGCATTGATCTTCACCAATTCTTACTTTTGTATTGTTAGGGGGTATTCTCAGATTTTCTTCGTTCTAGCCTAACATGTACATGGCCCAAATATGCCAACAGAAGGGTAATAATCTCAGGCAAACCTTACTGCACAAAGCCCTTTGCATGTATGAAAATCATCCATGGAAAATGACAGCAAAGGGCCTTCCAAAAGTGACACTTACCTAAGAATCCATGCTCTATCCATACTTAATTCACTAATATCATGGTTCCTAAATAAGGACATAAGAAGCATTACAATAATAGTCTTAATTTCTAAATTCTAGAGAGAATGTAAGCTATTTTATAATTAGTTTTTTTAAGTGATGGCAGAATTCAACATGCAAAAAAGGCGCACACCTGTGACACTTAAAATGACCCTTCTTATCGTCATCAGAATTCTATTATCTTAATCTTGACTGTGAAACAGACCTTAACTTTTTTGAAAGTAAGGCTGTTTTAATTCTTTGTGTGTTTTTTTTTTAAATATTTATTTATTATGTATACAATTCTCTGCCTGGTACACCTGCAGGCCAGAAGAGGGCACCAGATCTCATTGCGGATGGTTGTGAGCCACCATGTGGTTGCTGGGAATTGAACTCAGGACCTCTGGAAGAGCAAACCATGCTCTTAACCGCTGAGCCATCTCTCCAGCCCTAATTCTTTTATTCTGACGTTTCTTATGCAAAGATGGCCACATGTCTCTATAGGATAGATCATCTGTCATGTAAAGGTGAGCTGTATGCTGCAGTGGACTAGACGTGAGAGTGAAACAGGCATCCTTTATTTCCTGGAATTTGATTTGTATTTCTTGCTGGTTGAGAATCAAGAATTCTGACACAAGTGACAGAAACCAATATGAAAACCCCTTTCACAGAGGCAGCCCCGTTTGTTAGAGATATCTCAAGCCTAAGTGTTGAGACAGCTCATGAGCAATACTGAAGGTTTGGAATTAATTTTATTAGGATTTCATTCTTATTGTGAACTTGAAGAGGATCCTTCATGACCTGCTGTACAGCTGTCCTTACCATGGGAAGTTCATTAACATAAGTAAGTAACTGAGCTAGCCCTATTTTATCCTCGTTTTTGCTGCTTTGAAACAGGGTCTCACTCTGTAGCCCTGGATGGCCTAGATAGAACTCAGTAGGCAGACCAGGCTGGCTTCAAACACACAGACAGCCACTTGCCTCTGCCTTCCAAATGCTGGCATTAAAGATGTGTGTCATCATGCCTGGCTCATATTTTATTTTCTAAATTCTATTTAATTTTAAAACTCTGCTTAAACTTTGAACTGAATTATATATTATACACGTTCAACAATATAACTTCAGAAGTCACAAAGTCATATATACTTAGATAAGCTACTCTGTCTCTCTGTCTCTGTCTCTGTCTCTCTCTCCCCGCCCCCCACTTACTCATACTTTAACTTAAATATGCCTTATCTTTCTCCTGATAAACCCAAAGTCTGCAATAAACTGATTTTTTCCCCGAAATTCTTTTGCTGTAGCATATGTCAAAACCCAGACACATGCAAGTGGCGGTCTGAAGGGCAGAAGTCATTTCCCATGTCAGGCTGTGTGTTCCTATAAAGGCTCATGGAGCCGGGATACCTTTACTACTTTGTTATGCTTGCTGCATAAGTGGTCCTGCAAATGTGACGATTTAATTAATTTAATTAAATAAATGTATTGTTTCCAGGTTTTGGAGCCAGAGTCTAAGGTGAAGGTACAAGTAGAAGAATGTTTCCACTTATAGCACAAGAGTGGACAACAGAGTTTTAAGGAACTGCATGTGATAGTAATCCGACATGTGTTTGTGGTAAAAGTTTCCAGTTATCAGAACAACACCTATCTGACTAGATTTGAGGTCTTTCTAGTCAAACCCTGCCTGCATTTACAGAAATCCTACTTCCAAAAAAGGCCACCTTCTGAGATACTGAGATCTAAGACTTCAATAAATAGAAAACTTTGTCCAATTTCTAAACTGTCTTGAACTTTTTCTATTAGGACTAATTTTTTTCTTATAATCCCATTCTCTGGCAAACTGGATTTGACCTCAAGCCTTTGTGAGATTGATACAAGAAAACCAGTGCAGAAACCTGAATGCACCGGTTAGCAGGCAGAAGGGAACCTAAAGAAATCTGCTGCCAGGTACAAAGGTGGCTGGCTTGAATGATAGGTGAAAACAGGATGGGTTCTCAGATGTATAAACATGTCTTCATCCCGAATGTCTTAGTCTGCACCCACTGTGATAACTGTATTCCAGAGATTATATAATTTATTTATTTTTTAATTTTTTAAATTACTTTATTCTTGTTACATCTCAATGGTTATCCCATCCCTTGTATCCTCCCATTCTTCCCTCCCTCCCATTTTCCCCTTATTCCTCTCCCCTATGACTGTTCCTGAAAGGGATTACCTCCCCCTGTATATGCTCATAGGGTATCAAGTCTCTTCTTGGTAACCTGCTGTCCTTCCTCTGAGTGCCACCAGGTCTCCCCCTCCAGGGGACATGGTCAAATGTGAGGCACCAGAGTACGTGAGGAAGTCATATCCACTATAAAGAGCAAAAATTAATTTTCCTAGAATTCTAGTGGTGGGGAAGGTACAATACCAAGGCCAGCAGCTTTCTTGCCTAGCAAGGGCTGCTCTTTGCTTTCGAGATTGAGTCTTCCTGCTTTGTGCTCCAGACAGGAGGACCTCTTTATCCTCTTATGGCCGAAAGGAATGGAAAGTGTAAATTAGCCTGGCAAGACCGTTTCCCCTTCTCAGAAGCCAGCAATCACATTTCAGAAGGCCATGGCTTTTCTATTTAGCCAACTCCCAAATAGTCTGTTATTAATACTGTCTCATGAGACTTAGGTTCCCTCAAAAATTTCAAACAGATTGCATACTTCTCTTTTATTATTCATTTGTATGTACACAGGTGTGAGTGCGTGGGTGGGTGAGTGCCAGCCACATGCATGCAAGTGTCTGAGGGGTCAAGAAGACACCTTAGAGAACTGGGAACTGGACTGAGAGGTGGTTATGAGCCAATGGGTGTGGGTACTGGAATCTCACCTCGGGTCCTCTGGAAAAGGAGTTTGTATGCACTCTTAATGGCCGAATCGCCTCTCTTGCTTGGGATATCTAATTCTAAACCATGGAACCTAAGAAGGAAAACTCATAGAGGTAAGTGAGGACCCACCACACCCATCCAATCAGATGGAACTAGGACAGTTAGTCTTGTTTTAACAGGTAGAGTTGATCCAAAGCCTGTCGCACTCGGCAGGATGTAGTTCTAAGCCCTGTCTTCCTTGTCTGTCCGTTTCCCAGGGGTACATATTACTAGCGCTCTCTGCAATGGCTGTAATGGCTATAGTTCAAGCATGGTATACTTTAGCTTAGGATGAGAGGTGCAGTTGTGAGGTGGCCTGGAGTACTTGACTTCCAGAGGTTCATTATTTTATGGAAAGACTTTGAGAAAGCAGATTTACTGATTTCTACTACCACCAACAAAAACCTATAGATATAGGCCAATCAGGGATTGATTTCCATCATCCTGTGTATCTTGTGGTGTTCTCTCCTTAGGATCCAAGGGATACACTGGAAGGTAAGCGATGGTATATTATATGCCTGCAATGCCCAGTGCTTACACAAGTGCTTCAAGCTCTGAGGCATGTCAGCCCATCCTCACTGGTCAATGTGCTTCCAACTCCACCCCCCCCCCGCACCCCCACCAGATTACAGAACCAGAAACAACACAGCTCTATCAGAGCTTCCTTTCTTCCATTTCCCAGACTATGAATTCTCAGTAAACATCCAATAAAACAGAATATGCATGTAGATCTTAAAACACTTTATGCATATTCCCACACCATTTCCATATTCCACACTTCCAAATGCTCCCAAATCTTCTGGTCAAAATTTCACCTGCTCCTTCTCAGTTCAGTCCCCTGTTAAGAAACAATAGCCATGCATACAATTGACCACTTTGTAGATCAGACAATGTCACATACCTTACCTCGGAGTTGTAGGAGGGCATCTCCAAGTGCCGTCCATACTCTAATATGGTTCTTGGCATTTCTCCGATTTTCTGTCCAGTGTACAGATTTAAAATGCCCTTGTGCAGGTTCAAAATGGTCTGCTTATCTAATTGTCCCTTTCCCATCCTCTGGCCAGTCTCAGGCACAGGATTGTGAAGATGCTCAAACGCAGAGACAGCCACAGAGTTAGAGTGGAGCCTGCTATCCAGGCCTTGGTTTGATGTTTCTCTGCTGTGGAATGTATGTGGCTGCTGGTGGGTTCTGGTTTCAATAGCTTCTGCCGTCTGCAGCCAGCCTTACTGGTAAAGACCTGTAGTCTTTCCCATCCCTCACTTCCTCTTCTCACTGACATGGGAAGACTGTTACAGGCCAATTCCTACAATGCAGACGTTTAGAGGGCTTAGGACTTTTCTTCTCTTCTCCCTCCTTTTATTTCTTGTCAGGAGAAAACACACTTCCTTGTCATGGAGACAAAGTACATTCTTTAAGAGGACATTTCCAACAAGACTGCTCTGTAGTGGATATTGGCTGTGACCTGTTAGAAAATGAAGCGAACCATTCAGACATGTTAGTAGCCTGACGCTGAAAATTTATTCTCTCATTCTAATGAAGGATAATGGCTTCTTCAATCACAAACTGGCTCTGGTTTTATTTGAACATTGAAAGTGTCATCAGCAGAGGATCTGTTGTGCTGGCTTCTGAAATGACAAGCTAATAGTCACATACTGAGCTCAACTGGGCCTGTTGTGGCATGACACGCAGGGTAATTTATTCTTACATTAAGTCCAATTAAGGGGACACAATCCCCAAGACAGCAGAGGGTTTAATGGCCTATGCGGAGTTTATGTGGATTACAAAGAAGTCTCTCTGAAGGAAAATTTACTTTGAGATGGTCTATTTCACTGTTTGTGCCACAAAAAAAGAAAAAGATTTTTTTTCTTGAAAAATTGTTACCGATAAATACCAGAAGTCAGTTCCTATCTTTGAGTTAATCATACCAACTACAAGGCTCAGTGCTTACCCATCTTTTACTGTTCCAGAGGCATAAAATGAGAGAGGAGAAGGCAGTTCAGAGAAAAGCGAGTGCTGGCTGGGGCAACACTAGCCACGTGGGAATTCTACCTCTCTCCTTGGTTAGTCACTTGTCTCTAACCACCCCACCCTTCTCAGTTGCCTCATCTGTCAGAATTGATCTAAGAATTAAATATATTAAGGCACAAAATGAAGCTTTTTTTTTTTTTTTTTTTTTTGCTAACAGACAAAATAAATTTTATTTGCTTGCTTGGTTTCCTACAAAATGGAATCACAACACTTATCCGTGGCTAATGTTTATTCAGTGTTTACTGAGTACCATAGATTGCTTTAGCCATATTAATTACAATAGATAGCTGTTGTGTTATGACATACTTTTAATTATTTGTATATTATTTTATTGTTCAATGTAGGCCCAGGGTCTGGTATCATTCTAAGTACTTGCTGTAATTCACATATAATTTTTTAATATTATCAAAGTTACTTGAAATTCAAGTTTTGTTTACATAAGATTTTGAGTTGTTTTAGTGGGATGAGAGAAAATGAGAGTTCAAGAGTTGAAGCACAGTTTCATCACTGTACTCTCAGCAGGGGGATGGTTGGCCCTCTTGTAACTTGCTTCCTTTCCACAGAATGAGGTCACAATACTGCCCATGCTTGATATTTGTCTAACATTTATTGAGTACCATGGATTGCTTTAGCCACATTAGTTACAAGAATTCATCTAGGGCACTGGAGGTGGCTCAATAATTAAGATCGTTCACTGCTCTTGCAGAGGACCCATGTTTAATTATCAGCACCCAGAAGGCACAACCATCTGTAACTCTAAATCTAGGGCCTCCAACACCCTCTTCTGGCCTCACAACCACTGCATGCTGCTGGCCTTCAGATATGCAAGCGGCACAATACTCATACAAATACGTAGATTTTTTAAAAAAAGAATTAATTTCATTTTCACAACTGTGGGGGAATCAGCAGCTGTCCTAGCTCTGAGGCTAATAAATAACAGATCAAGATTGAGATTTAAGCAGCTTGATTCTAGAGCACAGACTTTCAAAGCAGCATAGATCCATTCCATTGAAATTTATTTCATGCTTTCTATGGGTTTGGTGGTGTGGGTCTAACAATGAATAAAGTAGATGGAGAAAATAAACAAAGGCTTTTTTGCCAACGGGACTCTTTAATGTGGCATGTACATACAAGATTACTAAAGACATGATGTGAACCCCAAAAATAAACTGTGGGGGGTGAGGGGGTGGTTAATTGAAATGACATGTCTAGTAAATGTATATTATTAACTATAATTATCACGGCCGTATTCTTTAAGCCTCTATCAATCAAATAGAGACACAGACATCTGTGGTGTTTTTTAGAGCAAGCCTTTACCTGGGGCATGGCAGATATTAACCCTCTAAACTAACTTGACCTCCCAGCCCCATCTCCGGCTGCCTCCCATCCATAATCCCCAAGTTCTTGTTAATGTTCTCCATCTCCTCCCCCCACAGGGACCCACGCTCAACCATGGTGCAGGTCCATTTCCTTCTCCTCAGATCATGTCTTGTCTAGTCCTCCTCCTCCTCCTCCTCCTCCTCCTCCTCCTCCTCCTTTCCGTCATAGTCCTGTGACCCCAGCCAGTGAACCCCAAACTCCACCCCCTTTCTTCTGCCAAATCCCCAAGCTTCAGCATTTTTAATTAACCAGTCACTTTAAGTTAGGTGAAGCAAGGTTTACACAAGGACAGGTGAACATGAGAATGTGCTCCTCTAAGCAGGGACCAGATCTTGGAGGCCAGTAATTAGCATTGAAATACATAGCAACAAAGCATGTGTGTGTGTGTGTGTGTGTGTGTGTGTGTGTGTGGTGTGCAGTGTGTGTGCATGTGTATATGTGTGTGTGGTGTGCGGTATGTGTACATGTGTATGTGTGTGTGGTGTGCAGTGTTTGTGCATGTGTATATGTGTGTGTGTGTGTGTGTGTGGTGTGCAGTGTTTGTGCACGTGTATGTGTGTGTTTTATGTTTTCTAGAATCCACACTGTAAAATGTTAAAGGAAGCATCTAAAATTCATTTAATGTCCTGTTCTACTTAAACTAAACTATTATCACTTTAGCATACAGCCAATATGAAAAATCATTAATGAGGTAATTTTGTTCATATACTAAATTTCAAAACACAGGTGTACATTTAACAGGGTATAGCTCAATTCACATTTCTTTTGTGTGGGTATATGTGCATATATGTGGTTGGGCAGATGCATGTACATGACTACAAGGTCGAGGGTCAATCTGCAGTAGCATTCCTCTTAGGCCTTCCCCCTCTTGTCTGAGACAGAGACACTTATGTCCTGGAATTTCACCCAGTAGGCTAGCCTAGTTGGCCAACAAAGTCCAGTGAACTGCCTATCTCTCCCACTAATCTCACTGGAAATATAGTTTCATTTCTGCAGCTTAGGTAAAAATTACACTCACAAAAACAACTCAGGGGACAAAGCGTTTATTTGATTTATAGTTGCGGACTGCAACCGATCTTTTGGGGGGAAATTAAAGCAGGACCCTGAGGCAGCACTTCATAGCGATCCTCGAGCGCATGAGAGATGCATCAGGGCCTGGCTCTAGGGCAGTGTCCAGCCCCTCCTATACAATCCAAGGCACTAAGTCCAGGGAATGCTGTTACCCACAAAGGTTTGGATCTTCTCACTCCATTTAGCACAAGAAAGATAATCTCTCACAGACATGTCCATAGGCCCACTGTATCTAGGGAGTCCCTCCTTGGGACTCTCTTTCCAGGTGACTCTAGATTGCGTCAAGTTGACAACTAACCACCACCCTCATGTTCTATGGCTTTGATCAGGTTCTTCTGTTTAACAGCTGACTTTCATGTTCAATCCTTTATTCACATTTTCATAGGTTTAATTATGTCAGAGTAAACCTGCAGTGAATGCAAGCATGGGAGACACACATGTGTTCCTGAGCTGTGTGGGCCAATAGAACTCCATCTTTGCAGAGAGCATGCACACAAATCAGCCCTGAGAATTGAACAAGAAGGTGTGTTTTTACTAAGGGTTGGTAATTTCATTAACGATGGTTTTGATTTCAATTTTAACTCATTATTATATCTCTCAAAATGGTCAAAACAGAATGAAATTAGCTGATTACAAATCTTCCCTCCCTCCTTTTCAAAAACTTTAGAGGCAGCTGGTGTGTGGCACAGCATCGCCCCCCAAATGAATGTTTGTCGGTGCATGAATGGTGCTTTCTAGATGATTTTTCTTTCATACTCTAAAGCTCAGTCAGGATCTAGAAGGACTCTGAAATTTCATAAGTAGAAGGACCTGGAAACACTCAACCACAAAACCTTTTCAGTCCAACAATAAGCCTTAAATGATTGCTACACACAATTACAGGTACCTCTCCATGGGTAGCTAAGAAGCCTTCAATATAAGCTGCAAAACAAAAAAATTTTTAAAAGATCCTTTCGCAACTGGTTTTAAAAAATGTGTCCTTCACTGCCTACATCTAATGTATCTCCCATTACAGATTTAGAAATACTTAACATGAAAATGTTACTTTTATCTTGTTATATAAATTTAATTCTGTTTCAATGACATTCAAAGAACTATTCTCTAATTTGAAAATTATCATTTCAGGATTTCCTGTTTTAACTAAGCCAAGCCTGCCTGCTTATTCAACGTTCATTTTACACTAAAGCTGCCTTTGTAGGCAATTATCAGAGAATTGAGAAATCAAGTCTGCATGACGAACATGAAGCTACTTGGAAATATAGTTGGGACCCAATGACAAGTTGCTGTTTCTCTTATTGTCATGTTTTTCCTCTCCACGGATGATGTATTTATTCACTCACTTGCTTTAAAGAGTATGCTAGACGCTGAGGAAACACAGAGAGAGCAGAACGTGTAAGTGCATTTGTAAAAGATGTTGGGAGTTGAGAATGCTACCAGCACAGCTATAAAGCAGGTCAGAGTGATAACTCCCTGAAGATGTGTACAAAAAGGTGTGGCGGTTCAGAGAGTGAAGGAATTTCCTAGAGACACTCGGACTGAGGTCAGTTTCCATCAAGATGGAGAATGCCTAAAGGACAGTAAAAAAAAGGGTGGCCTGCTTAAGGGAGGTCACTGTATTGTGTTTTTAAGTTGAAGCCTCAACAAAAAGCGGGCCGTAAAAGGGCAACGCCGAGAAGCTCATCACAATGACCCAGTTCAAGAAAGTCTGAAAGGTAAGCTGAACTTATAAACTCAGTTCTCTGAAAAATGGGATATCTAAAATATTCACAGCAAAGAAAATGTTACTTCTAAGAAATTTTTTAATCTCTCTCTTTATCTCTCTCTCTCTCTGAGTGTGTGTGTGTGTGTGTGTGTGTGTTTGCATGTGTTCATGTGCATATGCGTGTTCACATGTGTGTGTGGGTGATGTATGTAAGTACATGTGTAGAGTATGTCTTGCATATTTATTTATATATGTTCATATGCATATATGTGTTCACATGTTTGTGTGGGTTATGTATGTATATATGTGTGTGGAGAGATTAACTTTCAGTTTTTCTCCTCAGAATACCCTTTAACTTGTCTTGTTTTGTGTAAGAAAGGGTCTCTCACTGGCCCTTTCTGAACTTGTCTGAATGTGCTGCCACCGAGTCTCCGGAAGACACCTGTCTGCCTCTGCAGCACTGAAATTACAAATGCGCACAACTATGTGCTTTGCTGTTGTTGCTAACATGCGTTGTAAGTATTCTGGCAGGTACTTTACTTAGTGAGCTATATTCCCCGAATGGTTAGTATATGCTCACTGAAAAAAATGATACCTTCGTCTTGTCCATTTTATATAACATATCATGTGCTTTGGCTAATTTAGCCTTCCTTATATCCTCTGAAAGTTCTAATCTGCTAAGCACTTAGGATGAGTTGGGAGGGAAACCTACAGAGAACATGAAGACAAACTGCCAAGTAAGTAGGTCCAGTGGCAGAATACCAGCCTGCACCCACAGCCCTCGTGACATTTTGAAATTTCAATCTCACTCCCCACACTGTGAGCAAAGTGATGTGGGTGATGTGGATGGTGACATGGCTTCCGATCTGTCAAGAGCGAGATAGAGGTTGGGGAGCAAGCATCGGGTTTGAAAGGGAGGTGGGCTTTGGACCAACAATGCCTAGCACTCCACTTATCACTCTCAACTGTGCCGAGTCGGAAGGCAAACTCCAGCCAAAGGCAGTCCAGGAGGATGCGGCGTTAGAGGCAAGATGCAAAGACCCATAAAAGTTCAGACTGGTCCTCCCCACGGAAGACCAGACATCTTCCCATACAAGCCCATGCAGGTCAGAGTCAGACAATAGCTATTGGATGTCTTTCTTCCATTATTAAAGCCATGGACTCACACCATTGTGCTACTTGGATACAAGTGAAACAGATACACTGTGAACACTGAAATGTCTGACCTCAGTTTCCTCTTTACAAGAGAGAGTTTTCTTTTGTGTCTCAGCTTTTGTGTATATAAAAACATCCTTGGTGCTTGTGCACAGAAGCCTGGCTCACTGCATATGACTGTGTTCTTTCGCTTTAGAAAATAGAAAGATGTTGTGATTGTCCTATGGTTTTGTCTGCTGAGATAAAACACTATTTCCATTCACTTGGCCTTTGCCTTTCCAAGCCTATTTGCTCTTTCCAAGTGATGTGTACGAGACCTTCATCCAGCATCAAGCATCCTCTGGTCTGTCCTCTAGACTCCCTTAGCAACTGCTCTGTCTTCAGGAATGGCAGTATGTAGGAGGCGGGCAAGGTTTTCGTTCAGATTCTGATATCTTTGGGAACACAAGTTGTCACTCATAGTGGGAGGTTTAAATGGTTAAAGCATGAATGTGTGTGCAATAACATCAGTTACATGAGGGCATTCTATTTGCCAGGATGTTATTCGTAAGCATTTTGCAATGCCTCTTCATTAATCTTATGAGGTGAGGCTTTGCCTGGGGCAAGGTGTGGGTAATTCCTGCCTACTGATTACACAATCACAGATCTGGGGTATGAATCCAGGCTTTAGTCCTCAGCCTATGATCTTTACCACTGTGGATTGCATCTGGCATGCACCTACAGTGCTTGTCTTGATTTGCTAGCCAGGTGGAGTGGGAAGGAGGCATGGGCAAAACGAAGCTTGCACCGTCGACGCCGGATGCTGGACCTCGAAGTTTACAGAAGCAAAGAAATGGATTTTGCATGTTCTCTGGAATAAAGTGGACTGTTATTAATACTTATTTTATTAAAACTTCTGGGAATAAGTGAGACGGTGCAGAGAAATGAATGCAATTATTGGGAGTGTGTGTGTGTGTTTAATTCAAATCCCCGTTGAGATGGATATGGGCCTTCTGTTCTTCTGTTTGCGGATACATCATTTTTCCTAAGGACAATAATTTGCAACTAGTATGAAGCTATTTATAAATAACAAAAATTTAAAAATAACACTCAGACACATCAGTAGTCATGTGCACCAGGCAAAAGAGAGTGAATTTTAAAGATACCATAATTTTGAAACCCAAAGTCAACCATTCTCAACTCATAAGTTGCAATGCTTTCAGGGATGACCATTTGGCACTGGGCATCCTCTGGTACACTGTCCTCTGGGGATGGCCCCTCTCTCTTCCACACTTCCCATACAGGTAGCATTATAAAGACTGAACAGGTTATATGCCGAAACGTATATGGATATGCATGCACATATAGTCACACAATAACAGCCAGTGAAAAAGAGGCCATGCATTTGAAGGAGAGCGGGAAGGGATATGTGGGAGGGTTTGAAGGGAGGAAAGGGGGAAATGTTGTAATTAAAGTATAATTTCAAAAATTAAAAAAAAATGCAATTGGTTTTTTCTCCCCTTCCCTTCTCTCTTTTCTCCTCTTCTCCCCCCCACCCCCAACTCCCTACCTCCTTTTTCTTCTTCCTGCCTCTTTTCTTCTTACTATGTTGAACATTACTCTGGAACTCCCTAACAACCATCTTTCTGTCACTGCCTTAGCCCCAGGATGCCCACATTTCTTGTTGTCTTATTATGGACTGACTACTGATCCAATGCAGCCATTGCTTACTCCTTGTACAGCATGCTGTATGTTTATTTAACATAATTTGACTGTATTCTATCTATAGCACTTGGGGAGTCTAATTCAGCAAACATGTGCACCGAAAACAAAGATTTTTTTTCTTTTTTAAAAAGAGAGACGTAATAGTTTATTTGCTTTGAAAACTATTTTTTTGGTTGTTTTAAAATTGTTCTGATGAAGCAATATTTATTCCCAAAATAACAGTAAAGAAAAAAGGGGGGCTATCTCAACTGTAGGAGCTAAATGTGGCTGAATTTGGAACCCCTGCTCTAAGTCTACTGTGTCCCCAGATAGTACGCAGCCCACAGTGAGGGAAAGGAGTCATTGGATTGCAGTCCCCATGTGCCCGGCAGGATCTACTCTAGTGGGCACAGGCACCTGATTCACATCGCCCACCGTCTATTTAAAATGATGGCCATGTTTGCCTCAAGTTGGCAAGGCTTTGCATATTACAATAATGACCTGAGATTCTGAAGTTACCCATAGGCTTGGAATCATATTAGTTTAACTTTTCTTTTTCTCTCCTAAATCATGGATGGGGAGCAGATTCTTAAAGCCATTTGTGGGTTGGCTTCTTGCAGTGACAGTGTTTGCAAGGTGTGCGTTGAATGTGAATGTGTTTGTGTGACAGCTAAACCAAATGGCTTATGAGATATTATTAGTTTCTTTACACAGACTCTGCTAGGCTCTGACATTTTGAAATTTTATAGTATAACTTAAAAACTTTCAAAACATTAATTGAAACTCAATGGGAAGTGATGCTGTATATAAGCCAGGCTTACTGCTTTGAATTGTGCTCTTAATAAATCTTACTGTGTTAAAATGATGACTCCTGTATTTTGCCTGCATTAAAATCATTTAGAAGGTAATTGGTTGAGCTTATTATGAAACTGCCTGATAATATTTCTTTTCCTTTTCAAGCAAAGAATAAGGTACCATTAAATTACTGTTGCACGGGGAACTCGTGTATTATGAGGGTTAGTGAATACAGAATCTGAAATGGACATGGAAAAAGTAACTATTCTTCATGCAGAAGGCTCACTGCAGGCTTTGCAGTATCACTTCGCTCATTCAGATATCTTTCTGCTTGATGGGATGGAATTGCATGAAAGCTCATTTTATTTCCTTTTATTGCTTGAATTTGCTAATTGAAAAATAAAAATACATAAAGCTTTAGTGTTTCTATTTAGGAAAACCAACTGACTTACTTGAAATATTAAATATTAAAATATTAAAGTAAGGCATATTACTGTTTTGCATGTTTGAGAAGTAAGACTTATCAGACTTTAGGTTTTGTTATTGAACCTGAAACTAGATAAAGGGAATAATTAGGGTTTCATAATTTACATGTAATTTAGTAATAGCATAACTAATGGAACAAAAAAATTTGAATTATTTTAAGAACCAAAGGAATCTCATATATTATAAATAGGTATATACCTCATACACAAATCATTTGAGTAAAGATATGTGAGTGTGTGTGTATGTGTAACTTATGTATTTTCAATTGGACAGTTTAATAACTTGAAATAAATACCACTTTACTACATTTGGAATGATTTTAAACAAAAAATTTAATAAAGAACACTAGTAGCTCATTTTCTTTTCTGTCCCATCTTGTTCCTGGGCACTAAGGCATGCCAACCTGCTGCCTGGCTTCCCTGTGGGTTTTTCCTCCATTAATTTATTTATTTGTTCATTTTGCATGCCAGGGAAACAGGATCCAAAGTCAGGCAACAGAGTCTTAGTCAGAACAGCCCCTGCTCCAATGTTAGGGACCCACTTGAGGACCAAGCAACCCATCAGCTTCATATGTGTAGGGAGCCTAGGACCAGACCACGCATGTTCTTTGGTTGGTGGTTCAGTCTCTATGAGCCCCCATGGGTCCAGATTAGTTGGCTAAGTAGCTCTTTTTGTGATGTCCATGAACCCTCTGTGTCCCCTATCCTACACCTAACTCTTCCTCAGGACTCCCCAGAGTTCTGTTCAATGTTTGGCTGTGGGTCTCTGCATCTTTTTCCATTATCTTCTGGGTGAGGTCTCTGAGAGGGCAGTTATGCTAGGCTCCTGGTTACAAGGATAGAGAGGTATCATTAATAGTGTCTAGGGTTGGCTGTCTTCCATGTGTTGAGTCTCAGGTTGGGCCAGTCATTGGTTGGTCATTCCCTCAATCTCCGATCCATCTGTTATCCCTGCATATTTTGTAGGCAGGACAAGTTTTGGATCAAGGTGTTTGTGGGTGAGTTGATGTTCCTCTCCCTCCACTGGAAGTCCTGACTGGCTACAGGATGTGACCACTTCAAAGAAGCCAGGAAACAAGCTGGCAAGTTGTTTCATTCAGGAAAATGCTGTTGCACAAGCATCCAGGTCCATGCCCGTAATCCATGTGAAAGGCAAGTC
>OU015750.1:51693450-51763609 GCA_907169655.1 Acomys percivali
CTTTCTTCAGCTTTATTTAAGAAATCGAGTTCTTCTACTGAGGGACATGTAGGTTGTTTCCATGTTCTGGCTATTATGAATAAGGCAGCTATGAACATGGTTGAGCACATGTCCCTGTTGTGTGGTAGTGCATCTTCTGGGTATATTCCAAGGAGTGGAATAGCTGGGTCTTGAGGAAGCCCTATTCCCATTTTTCTGAGAAAGCGCCAGATAGATTTCCACAGTGGTTGTATAAGTTTGCATTCTCACCAGCAATGAAGGAGTGTTCCTCTCTCTCCACATCCTCGCCAGCATGTGGTATCACTTGAGTTTTTGATCTTAGCCATTCTGATGGGTGTAAGATGGAATCTCAGTGTCGTTTTGATTTGCATTTCTCTGATGACTAACGAGGCCGAGCATTTCTTTAAGTGTTTCTCAGCCATTTGATATTCCTCTGTTGAGAATTCTCTGTTTAGTTCTGAGCCCCATTTCTCAATTGGGTTATTTGGTTTGGTAGTGTTTAATTTCTTGAGTTCTTTATATATTTTGGATATTAGACCTTTGTCAGATGAAGGGTTGGTGAAGATCTTTTCCCAGTCTGTAGGCTGTCGCTTTGTTCTCTTGACAGTGTCACCTGCCTTACAGAAGCTTCTCAGCCTCATGAGGTCCCATTTATTAATTGTTGACGTTAAGGCCTGGGCTGTTGGTGTTCTATTCAGGAAGTTGTCTCCTGTACCTATGTGTTCCAGACTCTTCCCCACTTTTTCTTCTAATTGGGTTAATGTCTCTGGTTTAAGGTTGAGGTCTTTAATCCACTTGGACTTGATTTTTGTGCATGGTGACAAATAGGGGTCTAATTGCATTTTTCTACATGTAGACATCCAGTTAGACCTGCACCATTTGTTGAAGATGCTGTCGTTTTTCCATTGGCTTCTTTGTCAAAAATCAAGTGACCAAATGTGTGCGGATTCATAATTCATAATGACCTGTCTCAAATATACCTGAATATCTTTAATAATGTTAGTATCGATAGTCAACGTTCTTCATTCTGGTTTGTTTGTTTTTGTTTTGTTTTGTCTTTGAGATAGAGTTTCTCTGTGTAGGTCTGGCTATCCTGGAACTCTCTTTGTAGATCAGGCTGGCTTTGAACTCACAGCAATCCACCTGCTTCTGCCTCCCAAGTCCTGGGATTAAAGGCGTGCCCCACCAGGCCAAGCTAACATTCTCCATTTTAATAATTACTGCTAATCAGATGACAGTTTCCTCAAATATTCAATACCCTCTGCTACCAAACATCTCTTCATGCTAGGTAAAACTCACCTACTTAATTTTACTGAAAATTATTGAGCCACTTGAGGAGCCTCAGCTCAAGCTCGAACATGAAGTCTACCATGGGGCACCCACCCACTCAGTCTCCTCTCGCTGGGCTACCATTTCTTTCAACTGCATATGATTACTGTTATTTAAACAGTCTCTCTCCTTGCACTTTCCTTTCTCCCTCCACAGCTTGACCCATCCTTTCAAACTTTTAAATATTCTCCTATTACACAAAATAAACCAAAGCATATCTGCTTGTCTGCCCTGGACCCCACATTCCATTTTCCACATGATAGCCAACACTTGCCAATTCCCCTATAATCCTATTCCTTCCTCAGCCACTTGATGTGTCTTCTGCACCCTGATCATCCCCAGCAAAGTCTAATGTGCAGGACAGTTGCTCTTCTTCACTTTATTGACTCAACACTTGTATTTGAGTTCTGCACAGCAAGATGTGCAGATAAGTCAGAGCAGATTGATTGCGTAAATGGGATCATAATTACAGAGAAGTCTGAGATATGTCACCCTCAGGGCCAAAAAGCAGGACAGGTGGCTCTCTAAGGTGGTCTATCTGTCAGAAGCAATATGGATGGTGTGTGACTCCCAGATTGAGGTCTAAAAAGCCAGAAAGGTGTGTGTGTGTGGGGCAAGAGGGTGCTAATGTGGATTCCAGAGTTTAAAAAACCTGAAAAGCAAGACTTCCAGTGTTCGAATGCAGAGGCTGGCTAACCTAACTCAATAAAAGAGAGGAGATCCTTGCAACTTCTTTGGCTGTGCTTCTTTATTCCAGTCCTCAGTGTACTGTGTCATGTCAGCCTGACTTGGTGAGTGTGATTCCTCATTACTCAGCTGACTAACTAAAATGCCATTGCTTTCTGGACACAAATACATAGAAATACATTCACAAGTGCTTGCCCAGCTAACTAGATATCGCTTAGCTCTGTCAAATAGACATGTATAACTAGCCATCACAACATTTAATTATTGTTTACTGGGCATGTACTATGATCTAAATACACCTACCTGTGACATTTCAGGGAGCAACACAAAGAAGCTGTTCCTGTGAAATGTACGTACATTCCTGGCTGGGTCTAGACAGCGACCCATCCTGCGCAATCCTCCTTGAAGCACTTTTTCCCTTTGTGTCCTTGCAGCCAGTTTTTTTCTTCTACTCTTCTGGGCCACTTCTCATCTGGCTTAATATAACGGATCAGTCAACTTTGAAATTCCTCAAATTACAATTGTAAACTCTCTTCTTTTTCTCTAAAATTTGGAACCATATGTCCAAATGTCTACATAACACTTTTTAGACTATCAAAATTACTTCATATTCAACAGATGTAAATCGAATGGATTATTCTTGGTACCAAACAACATTTGCTAGTTTGGATAACTACAGCAAGGCTTTATAATATTCTTTTTCAATTCAACACCATGTCTTGGCAATTTCACTTCCTTTATGCATTTCTATTGCTCACAAACTGTCCCTGGTCATAATGACTAACACCTGGATTAGTGTCATCGGCCACCTCAAGGCTTCTTACACCTTCCTCATCCCTGTCCCTTATGAATCTAGAGAATAAGGACAAGTAATCACGTCTAGACTCTTTAAGGATCAGGATCTAACCATTCATTCATTCGATCTGCCCTCTCTTATGCTCATCCTTGACATCACCAAATGCTATCACCTCCATGTCCATCATAACTGAGAAAGACACAGCCCTGAATGCCATTATTCTGACTGTTGAAGTCCCAATCAAAACACCAAAAGTGTGAGTACAGAGATGGTTTCTAGTGAGGGAGGGGCTTGTCATTGTTTTACCAGTGCCATATTCCCTCTAGGTATCTTTACTTCCTCTTCCCTTTGTGTGTGCCTGTGTCCGTATAACTCATTTTGATGAAAACACCAGTCATACTGGCTTGGGCCCTGCCCTAATGACCTCCTTTTAACTAGGTCACTTCTGTAAAGGCCTTGTTTTCAAATAAGATCACACACTGAATTATTACACTCAGCGCTTCAACATTTGTTGGAGGAGGTTGCAGTTCCAACAATTTCAGTAGCTCTTTCTATGTATTCATTTATTGAAGTGATAATTTATTGCAAGCCTGCTGTGCAGTAGGTACCAAGTTATGTTCTGATACCACAATGGTGAACACATGCACACGAGCTTTTAACCGTGCAGCTTGTAGTATAGAGATATAAATCATTAGGAATTGATTAAACAAGTGTAAGGTTTTAATCAAAGCTACTGTGAGGGGGATAAGAGAATAAAGTAGAAGAATTTTAATCAGAATATTTGGGGGGTTATTTTGAGAAATAAAAGAAGATATCAATTAAAGGGTAAATATTTTTCAGGTAAAATAAAAAGCATGCATCAGTGTTTTATGATGGTAAAGCACTAAATATAAGCAGCATTCATGAAGTATGAGGTGGGGACCGCATACAGCCATTAAAAAAAACAAAGCCTCGAACTCTAGAGTTTTGAATATTGAAACACAGGAATCTTGAAAGACCAGAATCCCAAAAATATAAATCTGAAATGAAGAAAAAGACAATCTGAAAAATATTTGTATTCTCTGGACTTCTGGCTCCAGAAATGTGACCCCATGATTTCTTCTGTGGCTTCCCAGGTCTGTGGTGCTTGGTTATAATAGCTTGAGTAAACTTATACAGCTACTTAATAATTATAACAACAATGGGCCTATGTTCTCTTAAATACTAACGCTGTCAGATTTTCTGTGCATATGCATGTATATATTAAGATTTTGGAAATCTTACAGGCTTCTGCTATAATAATACCTACATTTTGCAAACTACTCAGTATTTTCTTCGATCCACACATTTCCTAATGTTTTGTTCTGACTGCATAAATAAGCCTAAATCCACATAATGTATATTTTTAAACATCCCGGGTGTAATTTCTGTTTTCCTCTGAAGAATAAAATGGAGTTAACTACTTTGAAAACTATGAATATAATTTTTTTTAAGATTCAAAACTAGTTACTGGCAGTTATCTCCTCAAGAGGCAGCCATGTCATCAGAAGCTTCTAGACATTTTTTTTATAGCAAAAGAAGAGACATAGTGTTAATCAGTAGCAATTATGGACTCTGACCCTAAAGTAATATACGCCACTTTCTTTCACAGCTCACTAGTCACACCCAGTTCCACAATCATACAGACGTAGCTGATAGGAAGGTGACGGATAGGAGTTTATTCCAAGACCCAGAAATAGAGACAAGTTGTACATGGAAAAAAAATAATACTTAGAACAAATCCATCAGAAAACCAACCAGAAAACCTGCCAAGCAACCCAAATAGCCCATATATAAGCTCTGTGGGAAGAGGGGAATTCCATGTGGATGCCTTGGGCACAGATGGGGACCTCCAGGTTTGGGAGAAGAGATGGCTGTAATAGTACACATTACTGAGGCTGGCCTCTCTCCTCAGCCCCAGCATCCTAACACTGGGTTTATTTTATTTATTTATTTTACTATGGTGAAGTCATTTGAGTATGAGTACACAAGAAAGCCACCATCTTGGGGCCCCGCCTCGAGCTCCTTTGTAGGTGGCAGTAGCAGGTGCCTCTACCACAAGACCAAGCATCTTTCAGTTACCTGCCTCAATGTCCAGTCCAGCACCTTCTGTGAGCCTGTGAGGTTCTGACTAGGTACAACAATGGACACTGCTTCTGCTATCATAGAATGTGGCATCTACTAGGGTTTCAGCCAAAATCATGAATGAACAATCCTATAAATAACTTTTGCAGAGAACCTCACTTCTGTGGGTTATGGAGACCCATAATTTTACAGACTCTGGGCAAGAGTATAAGATTCAGGCCCAGGTTTCAAAGGTATAAGCACTAAATCAAGTAAACATATTTGATTTAAATCATAAACCCATTTCTGTTTTCACACATTGACATATACACTTTCACTCAGACGAAGAAATTATATGTGAAGTTTGGGAATTTTATATGCCTGGAAAATAGGGAAACATATCAAGATAACTGAATTACTATTGCACATATTCATGTACTGTGCTGGCAATATTAGACTGAGCTACAAATCATTTCATATATGATCCAAATTATTTATAATTTTCTGTCAAATTTATTTAATTTTCTTTTCACCAGAAGTATTGTATTGTCAAATTAAAGTAGTCAAATAATTTTGTTTGCTTAACAATTGTGAGTTAAATGAGTATATTTCCATTAAAATCAAAATAGAAATTTAAATATCGGAAAACTAAAATTATCATCTTTATATGTTCCCAAATTATTCAGAATTTTTATAAAACCTAAAAAAGCAAATATCATTTTTATTTATTTTTTATTTTATTAATTTATACATATTACATCTCAATTGTTATTGCATCCCTTGTATCCTCCCATTCCTCCCTCCCTCCTGCTTTCCCCCTACTTCCCTCCCTTATGACTGTGACTCCCCCTGTATATGCTCATAGGGTATCAAGTCTTTTCTTGGTAGTCTGCTATCCTTCCTCTGAGTGCCACCAGGTCTCCCCATCCAGGGGATGTGATCAAATATGAGGCACCAGAGTTGGTATGAAAGTCAGTCCCCACTCTCCACTCAACAGTGGAGAATGTCCTGTCCATTGGCTAGATCTGGGTAGGGATTCAAAGTTTACTGCACATATTGTAGAGAAAAACACTTCAAATTCTGTCAATATCTACTTACCAACGTTAAAAATTTTGTACAATATTCTCATATATTTAGATCTACATGTGTGTAAAATTAAGAATACTATAGGCATTTTAACAACAAAATGTTTCTCAAAAAAACTGTTTTTAAACTTTGTAAATACAACATTAATTCTTGGAGCTATCGATGAGTGTGTTGCAATCATTTATTGTGTGGCTTTGTAGAAAGGCTTGTGTTCTAATTATAAGTGGGAATACAAAGAAACACAACAAAAAAGTTATGCTACACACTTGTTCTTGCTGTCATAATTTCTGTGAGTTCACAAGTGCAACTGCCTTGTTGTTTCTGGGAAACATTTCCTTGTCATCAACCTCAGCTTCTGGCTCTTGCAGTCTTTTTGTGCCATCCTCCCCAGTAATTCCTAAACTATTATATATATAATTTAGGGATGAACACTTCAACGTGTCTTATTCTTCGCTCTCTGCAAAAAGCAGCTTTTCTGATGAGAACTGGGTATAATGAGAAGTTTATGTCCATTTAGCGCAATGACAGCAATAGGTTTTCCCCCGTGGTCTATGACCTGTCTTGCCTCAAACTCTGGGCCACAAGATCTACGCCAGCACGGTACTGGCATAAAAACAGGCACTGGAAACCATGGGTTTTAAATCTTCAACATGTACAACAGGGAGTGACTGACCTCACCCTGCTCACTGGAAAATAACACATGGGCCCTTGGCATGGCAGAAAATCTGAAAATCGGAAATGTCACTTCCTTGAGACCATCTTCCCATCTCCCACTCAGTATTGAACCAAATGGGGGCAGGGAAGATATTTGTGAATATTCAGAAAGCTTACAGTTGGGCATCGCTGGGTATTCTACTTTGTTTCTCTGTTTCTGTGATAAAGTACTCTGATTGAAAAAACAAAACTAGGAAAAAAAGACTTTATTTCAGCTTACACATATAGGTCATGTCCATCATTGAGAGAAGGACTGAAGCAGAAGCAATGGCGGAGTGCTGCTCACTGTATTGCTCACTGGCTAGCGCTCAGCAAGCTCTCTCTCTTTTAAATTTACTTCTAATTTATATATTCACTTTACATCCTGATTGTAGCTCCCTCCCTCCTCACTTCCTGGTTCCTACCCCATCCTCTTCTTCTCCTTAGAAAAGGGGTACCCCCTCCCCAACTCATCACATCACATCAAGTTGCATCAGGACTGGGCTCCTCCTCATCCACTGAGGCCAGGCAAGGCAGCCCCATTAGGGCAAAGGGATTGAAAGCAGGCAGCAGAGTCCATGTCATAGACAGCATCCTCTCAACTTAATAGGGAACCCACGTGAAGATCAAAATGCCCGTCTGTCACATGTGTGTAGGGGGCAGAGGTCCAGTCCATGCATGCTCTTTGGTTGGTGCTTCTGTCTTTGTATGCCCACATGGGTCTAGGTTAGTTTATTCTTTCATCTTCTTGTGGTGTTATTGTCCCCTCCAGGTTATCCTTTCCTTCTCCACTCCCCACCACTCTTCCACAGGAGTCCTCAAGCTCCTCTAATTCTTGACTGTGAGTCTCAGCACCTGATTCGATCAGCTGCTAGCAGAGGATGGTTGTGCTAAGCTTCTGCCTGTAAGCATAGCAGGGCCTCATTAATGGTGTCAGGGGTTGGCTCTCTCCCATGGAGTAGGTCTCAGTTTGGGCCAGGCGTTGGATGTAGAGAGGGGACAGGGTAGGAGAGCGTGTTGGGAGAGAAACAAGGGGGTGGGGATCAGATGTGGGGAGAGTAGGGAGGGGAGGTAAGAAGGCTTGGAGAGAAAAGGGAGACCAGGGCCTGGGGACATCAGTGAAACAAACCGGAGGTCCGCATCAGGGTAGGCTACAGGGATGGTATGGGGATGTCTCTAGCTGAGCCTCCTGGCAGTGAGGGACATGGAGACTAAGGAGGCCAACTGCTAGCCAGACAGGACTTACAGTGGTGGAAGGGAAACACCAATCCACCTACAAAACCTTCAGCCCAAAATTTACCCTGCCCACAAGGTGTGCAGAGACAGAGATGAGACTGAGGGGATGTCAGCTAGCTCTCTTACACAGCCCAGACTCACTTCCCAAGGATGGTCCTGGCCAGAGAGTGTTGGGCCTACCCATGTCAATCATAGTCAAGACACTCATAGACATGGCCAGCCACAAGCAAGTCTGATCTAGTTATTTCCTCAGCAGAGATAACATCTTCCCAGGCACCTCTAGGATGTGTAAAGCTGAGGATAACAACCAAGCAGCTCAGCAGGTGACTAGGACAACCATGTGACTCTTGGTGCTGGAAGAAGGGGGATTTTGTTTGTTTGGGGTGATCCTACCAAGTACCACATTAGTATTCATATTGCCAAATACTGAACAGCAAGTTTTGGGTTCTCAGTAAAAAGATTTACAATCTAAAAGTCTCCTGTGAACAGATGTTTTACACAAGGCCAGATGCTAACAGAAGAAAATATGCCCACAGAGAGAGAAAAGATTAGAAAAATAAAACCTGTTTCTATGCCTGCCTTCCAGAGGTAAATTTTTATATTTCATTTCTTTTAAAGAATTATTTTCCTTTCTAAATTACAGAAATCTCTACCCCATCTCCCTCTGAGCTTTATGATGAGGTTAACTCCATCCTTAGCTGGCTTCTCCTCCTGGGATTTTCTAGTTTTACTGATAACCACTCAGGCTAGATAATGCCAAAGTGCGAGCAGGTCCAAATAACTTCCCTTTCCCAAACAAACAAACCAACAAACATGACACGTGACACCATTTTCAAAGGTATTTGTACTCTCATTTTCCTTGACAATGTATGTAGACCAGATCTGACACTCATGTATTGTGTAAGATGGTGGAAATGATGAATAGCCTCAGCCCCCACTACACAACTTGTCAGAGAGACACAGCATGGCATAGCGAAACAGGACAAGCCAGGGAGGCATTTGTAACCTTCACAATCTGTGGGATCCTTTAGGCCCTCCCTCTGCAATCTCTTATAACATATCTCTCTTTAAGAATCTTTCCATCTCTGACATAGCTACAGACACATCACTTCCTGTAACTGGGCAGAATAATGCATTAAAATGTCTTGTCCTGAAGGCTATTTTATGGTATAATGGTTAGCATTCTAGACTCTGAGGTACCCAGTCCTGTGCTTGGTTGCACACTATCCCCCAATAATCTTTCTTTCTTTCTCTCTTTCTTTCTTCTTTCCTTCCTTCCTTCCTTCCTTCCTTTCTTATTTTTTTATTTTAATTTATTCTTCTTTCATGCACTACATCTTGATCACAGTCTCTCTTCCTCTTCTCCTCCTGGTCTTCTTCCACCACATTTCACCTCCCCTGCCTTCCAGATCCACTCCTCCCTCTCCTCTTCCTTTCAGAAAAGAGCAGGCCTCCCAGTGATATCAACTGAACGCGGCATTAAAAAAAAATGCAATAAGACTAGGCATAAACCTTCACATAAAGGCAGGGCAACGCAGTAGGAGGAAAAGGGTCCCACTAGCAGCCATTCCCCAATCTTCAAGTCTCCCTCCCTCAAGGTTACTCAACTGGCTGGCCCCGAGGGCTCACAGGAGCAAGATCAGTGGGTGCAAGTCAATATCCAGGAAGGTCCTCCAGCTAAGCCCAGAGCAGGAAGAAATGATTGAAAGATAAGGAAAAATCCCTTGACCAGAAGAATGAGTAAAGAACAAATGGAGTATACACCTTCAAAAATAAATGGATAAATTATTCATACTTAAAGAAAAGAGAAGGACTAACAGGCAAATATCACACACACACACACACACACACACACACACACACATCAGTTTGTCTAGTTTGCAGAAATTGGAATATGGTAATAAAACCCTAGCTAGGCTTTTGCAAGTGGATATTTTGCAGGAGAACCAGTAACACTGAGGGTTATAATGTAAAAAATTCTCCAAATATTTTGGACTTTGCCTGTATCTTTTCTATGATGAGTGCTTAAGCCAAAATTGGACTAGAAATGGCTCCCCTATGTCAAAATGTCCATTTCTAAGTGTAATTTTATACTTGAAATGAAATTATTGTAAACATTCCATGAATTATGTTTTGAGCTCCTCAAGCCACAAATCAAGATAATGAGCTCAGTATCTTTGATTTCAAAAGCCCTTACTCACCCTGCCAACATTCCTCAGTCATAAGAATGGCAGCGCTAGCCCAAGAGAAGTGTCCTCAAAGACCATCTGGGACAATCGCCTGTGCTTGGGGTGGGGGGCTATTCTATTACTTTGAAAGATGACTAAACCTCCTTTTTATTCTGTAGTGATGTGACTGTGGATGTGCCTGCTTGTCTGGATGTACACCATGTGCACACATGTTCCCTCAGAGCGTCATATCCCCTGGAACTGTAGTTACAGACAGTTGTGAGCCATCTGATGTAAGTTCTAGGAACTGACCCTGGATCCTCTGCAAAGGCAGCATGTTCCCTTAACCCCTGAGCTGCCTCTGCAGCCCTGCTGATGCTCTCAAAGCTGCTCTGTTTGTATCAGGCTAAAGGCTCACTAGAGATGTTTACTTGGGGGCATGTGCAATCGTTGAGTTGCCTTCTTTCTCTTTTTAGGTAACCTAGAGTGAACTTACCTCCTTCTGCTGAACCCTTTACCCAGAATGCCATTTCTGAATGTGCAATTTTAAGGAAACAGGACTTCCATGCTACCTTTACACATTATGGGAGGTATCTCACACATGAATATATGTAAGTTTCTCTAATGGAAAACCTTTGCTTTCTGCTGTCCAGGGAGACGCTGCTTTGAAAACTACCTTGAGTGCTCTTCTTATATTTTGAAAGCAATAAACATTGCTTCACTCCTTGACCTCCTGCCTGTCAGCTTTTTCCTCACCAAGAGTGAACCTGTTGTGTTTGATTTTAACAGTACAGCTCAGCCTGCAGTTTCTGAGACACTTCTTCCAAGACCCTCCTGTATACCTTTATCTCCAGACGTTTAATCAACAGTACCATGTACCTTTGGTTTGCATATAATTTTTATACCTCATACTATGTGCCTTTGTATGTCTTAAAGTTAATTTTTAGTGTATAAAATAATGATCCTCATGTTTCCATCTGCATTCATGTGCATCCTTATATGGTACTAACACTAAGCTCCTAATTATCATCCCTTACCTCCTCTTGGTTTCCTCCCTCTTTTCCAATAGTTTACCTTCTGCTCCCATGGTGTGTGTGTGTGTGTGTGTGTGTGTGTGTGTGTGTGTGTGTGTGTCTGTGTGTGTGTGTTCTTGTTGTTGTCATCTTGTTGTTTCTTCTAAGTCTAGAAAAAATACCTTCTCCCCATCACCTTACCTTGTTCCTTCCTTCTTTCTCTCTTTGGAACCCTTTAGTCCCCTTCTAGCCATCCTACTATCATGCCACATAGGTGATAAGAGAGATAGGTAGATGATAGATAGATAGATAGATAGATAGATAGATAGATAGATAAGTAGATGGGTCTAGATTCCACATATGAGCGAATCTATATTTTAGTCCTACCCAGTCTCGCTTGTTTTGTTTAACAGGATCGTCTCTAACTCTAGCCATTTTCCTGCAAATGATATAGTTTAATATTTAATGCTGAACAAAGTTAGGTTATGCATATAAACATTTTCTTCCTCTTTTAATAGCCAGTGGTCATCTTTTCTGGTTACATATCTTGACCATTGAGAATTCTGCATCAAAAAAGATGAATATGCAAGTATTTATGTGGTCTACTGTCTGAGATTCCTTCATGGGTACACGTGAGTGGTACAGTTTGGTCATACAGCAGTTTTGTTCTTGTTTTTGAGATATTTCCAAGGTGATTTCCATACTGGCTTCATTATAGTTCTTTCACAGCAACATTATATAACGGTTCCCTTTCCCCTATGTTCTCACCACAATTATTTGTTTTTGATGACAGCTCCTCTGAATGACATGAGAAGGAATCTCAAATCAATTTTAATTTGCATTTATCTAATGGTAAAGGATGCCCAACATTTTCCAAATAGGCCATTTGGACTTTTCATTTGATAACTATTAAAGTCATTTGCCATTTATAGAAGTAATGATTTGGAGGCTTTATTGGGTGCTCAATTTAGGAGTTCTTCATCAATACATATATCAATCCCTTATCAGCTGTGTGATTAGAATATATTCTTCTAATTTGTTGATTTTTCTCTGCATTATGATGGGTTTTATCCTGCTTCTAATCCTTGCTATTATTTTCTGAGCTACTGGCATCCTTGGCAAATATTCCTTGCCTATTCTTATAGCTGGAAGTGGTGTCCCTGGACTTTCTTCCAGCAGTTTTACATGTTCAGTGTTATACTGAGGTCTTGGACTCACTTTTAATTGGCTTTCTATGATCATCCCACATAACTTAAGTTATGCTACATGACTAAAAACACCTAATAAAATGAAAATACTCTATGACTTTTATTATGCTGTAATTTTCTTAGGGACTAATGAGTAGAAAAATGTTTACCCATGTTTATATCTAAATACTGCTTCTTGTTCTTCATTTTCTGTCAGGAGATATATGATACATGCAGCAAGTTATCCTTTAAATCTTACTAGCACATTCTCAGAACTCTGATGAGCTTATAGACTGTCTTCTCTTGTCTAACCTCAATGCCCATAGCATCAAAGTAATTGCTTAGTGTCCTGGTTGTTTTTGCTGTTGTTGTTGTTTTGTCAATTTAACATAAGCTCTATATGAAATGCCTCCACTAGATTGGTTTACAGGAATGTCTATGAGAAATTTTCTTGATTGGTGATTGATGTAGAAGGTCCTAGACTACTTAAGATGGTGACAGCCTTAAGCAGATAGCCTTGAGTTTTATAAAAAGCAGGTTGAGGAAGGCAGGAGGATCAAGACAGTAAGCAGAGTTCCTCTGTGGCTTTGGCTTCACCTCCTGCCTTCAGACTCCTTCCCTGCTTTTCTCAACGATGTAGTGAACTGAGAGTGGTAACCTACTCTAAGCCCTTTCTTCCCTAAGTTGCTTTTTATTGTGGTGTTTTATTACAACAATATAAACCCTAAGTAAGCCACTAATATTCCCCAAAGATGTGTAACACTTGTTTCTTTTCCACACATGTAGGATTTGATCATCCCAGGAATATCTTGATCAAGATCCCATCAGAAACTGCCTAGGTTGTAGCAGCTACACTTGCAGTAAGGCGCATGTCTAAACTTTTCTTCTTTTACTTACTGGATTAGCTACGTTCGAATTCTTTGGGCTTCTTTTCCCTCCAATCATTTAGGAATACTGTTCTGCAAGTATTAAACCAATCTTTCTTTTTCTTCCCATATATCATGGTATCTTGGCACTTCTACCTGAAATGCTGAGCCATGATTTCATTTCCTCAGGGAAGGCGCCAACGAGCTCTCATAGAACAAAGACGCTGTCAAATGTAGCAAGAGTGTAGTTCTGAAATGAGCCAAGCTTTGTGGAATTAGAAACGGAGATTTATAACTCCCTGAGCCTCCCCATTCTGTATAACAAAATGTGAACCTGGAGGAATCTGTCTTGAATTTTATCCAAGCAAAAGCATAGGCAGACAGACACAAAACAAGCAGAAGGACCTGGTCCCCTACTTCTAGATGGATGAAAAAAGGGAGCATCAAGGTAAGAAAAAGCTGGAAGCAAGAGAACATGAGATATTTGTATGTAATTACTTACACACACACACACACACACACACACACACACGCACACATGCACACATGCACACACATGGGTACATCAGAGAATCTAGAAAATATCCAGTCATTCTTTCTCCTCTCCCAAATCACTTGACCATTGGAATGACTGTGTTCAATAAACAACAAGCCTGAAGCACCACTTCTAAAATTATACGATATGGATGCCATGCAAGAAATTGAAAAATGCTCTCGGAATGATGATGAGAAAATCAATAGGTGTAACAGGGACCTAGTCCATTAGAGAGTAGTCTGGGACTGCCTGTTTATCCGTTTCATGTTGGATTCATAGTAATCTATTTTGTGCATGTATGTTCAGAATTTATAGATATAGCATGCACATCAGTAATCACTTGATTCTATGGCATCTTGGATTTCTTCAATGTCCTCCACTTGGACCATGAATGTGCTCAGAGGAGGTCTAGCAATCTAACACAGAGTGAGAGTATGGTTTTATCCACCCTATGCATAGGTAGCCATGGAATATGAGTTCACAGATTGTTTTTTAAGGAATGAAACCTGCCTCCTACATATATCTTTCACTCTTCGCTGATATCACTGTATACAAAAATGCTGATTGGCAGGGCAAAGATACAGTGAGATCTCCCTCACTTTAGTACACCATGGAAGCATCAAACAATTGGTACTGTTGGGGGCACCACAGCTTTGGCTTCTTGAATAGAAGCCCATAACTTAGCCTTCTTCTAGGAGACTCATGTTTGAATCCCACAAACTGACTATAGCATAATTGTCACATTTTGTGCTTTTCTTCCACATAAACTAACCCATTAGTGGGTATATAAACACAGTTTAAGACTTAGAAATAACTAAATTGATTAGGTATCTACACTAGGTTCTTGCAAAGCATGCGGAACTCCTTTGGGAAACAGGAGTACTTCAGATACTGTTCCCCTTTTGGACCTCTTTGATGCCTGAATGACTCATTCTTCAAGGCCTAACACAAGTGTCAGCCTCCTGAGGAATTCTCAGCAAAACTCTATCCTGAGGGTGAGTTAGGTACCATCCCATCTTTCCTGTGTACATTTCTATGACAGCAATAAGCCACAGCATTACAACTGCCCAATCTTGCCTGTCTTCTGCATTTACAGAACATAAGTCTTTTGTCCCTTGATCCCAAGGTCTTAGTTAAGTGTTGTGGGCCCAGTATAGTGTTGTGGCATTAGAGAAGTCTCAATGTAAATTGTAGTACAATTGAGTAAATTACTAAGTGTGCAGCAATTCCATCTTCCAATCCAACTATTAGAGATTCAAAACTCTATGTATATTTGGAAATTTTATGTTAGAGTATTAAAGAATGTAATCACATCTAAGATTCCTGTGCACATTATACTTGTTGAAAATAGTTTTTTTTCCTTGCATGAAAAAAGAAACACAGTAACCCTGAATGAGCTTCTGATGTACATCAGTGATTACAGAACAAGTGGTATGAAGATTATGTGCATAGTCTTTGAATGAACCATGAACAATACATTAATGTTCTCATGATTTGTATGTCATCTTTCCTTGGTAAGTTCCCATTTGTGGTGTCATTTCATTATCTTTACCTGTTCACTCTTTAATCAGTTATTATGATGCTCCAGGGATTTACGGGCTGACTATAAAGCTATCAGTCTAACTTTAGAGTACTACTCCATCCAAGGAGACCCCATTCTTACCGCTGTTATTAACATCCAAAGCAATAAGCCTTCAAAAATGGGGATTCAGCGATAGGAGAGGAAGGCAAAAATTGCTACTTCAAAAATTACACAAAGTATCTGTCTATAAGTTCAGTGAGTTATGTCGATAGGTTTTATTATAAATGAAGTGCTATTTTAGATTACTTCCTGAGACATGATGACTCTGTGAACACCTGGCAGAAACTAGCTTACAATTTTTTAAGCCAATCCTGTTTAAAATAGCAATATGCAATAAAATTTATTCCCTTCTGATGCACGATAAAATTTAGGTCTATTTATTTTCTTTTTCTACTCAGTAAAATGTCAACTCGATGATATTTTGTTTGGTACCCAAAACAGTGCTAGGGGATAGTATTTTCCCAATAGGCAAATGTTGAGTAAAACGTACTTGTTACCTCATCATCTTTCTCATTTCATTTTTTTCCCTTCCGTACCTCTATAGTTCATATATTCTGCTGCATGTGTTCGACTTTTCAATAGTTTATTAAGGTCCAGATGTTTCTATCATAGGACGAGAAGCTTGTTTCTAGGCATGTTATTTTTCTTGATACCAAAGTGTCTAAATAAAGTGTTCTTTGTAGTCACTGCCAAACAGGCAGAAGAACCACTTACCTGGCATGGTATAGAACAATTTTCAGTGTGACCTGGACATGTATATGCATACTTGTCTTTTCTCTTGTAGTTATTTGGTTTGTTATTAGGCTGTACTGATATTGTGTAAACATTGATTCACTTTATCAATATCTAAGATTTCGTTATTTGTCCTAAAGATAGACTTGAGGCTCCTCATCCAATGTCTAGAGACATTTTCTTCCCATAAGACATTAACATAAGTACTTTAATATGAATATGTATTTTAAATATGTGCTTCCTGGATGCTTACCACCATCTTAGCATTGAACAATAGTGGAAAACATCACTAAGGACATATTAGATCCCTAGGCATTAAATGCTTACAGCACTTGGAGGGTTGACAGTACTTTAAGTCAGTTGGCACAAACCCATTTGAGAACTGCTTAATTTTCAGAGTATTTAGTGGAGGGCTTACATCAGCTGAATTGGAACTCTGAAATCCAGAGAAACAACTGTTCTATTTTAGAGCTTGTTCTCACTGTGACAAGCTGTGTCCCAGGCAGCTTGGCACCTTTCTTCACCCGTAGAAGAAATGAGACCAACTGATCTCAGAAGTGTGGTGTGAATTGTTTTGGAAATATCTTGAGACCTAGCCATGTGAAACATTTCCTCTACACAGCATCTTTCATATATTTATTAATATAGGAAGGTTAGAGAATTTAAAGCTTAAAATAATTCTCCTTTGTTCATGCTTCCCTTTCCTGCATAGATTTGTCATGTTTCAAACCAAAACAACACAATCTCCCACTTGATTTCCAGCAAGCTTTATTTATTTATAATAGTGTTATTTCTTGATTTTGTTTGCTTATTGCATGGATGTTGTTCTGGACTAATATTTTATCTATAAGAAAATTTCTAAATTATATTGTAAGAAAACTTAGAAGAAATCTGTCAGCCCATCTTTTATCTATCTATCTATCTATCTATCTATCTATCTATCTATCTTATATGTAGGGCCACCCTGTGTGCCATAGGCTGTACTCAACTTTGATTCTCCTGTCTCAACTTCCTGAGTGCTGAGATTGCATGCAAATGCCAGCACATCTATCTTAATCTTTGGCCTTTTCTGAAATGCCTTGGTAGGTTTACTTGGTGACATGAGATAAAGGAGAATATTTATTCAGCAGATAAGTGATTTCTGTGAATAATAGATACAGTGGGTTTGGGAATAACTACCAGCTTGTAAGGGGATGTTTCTTTAGGACTGGGGTTATGCTGAGAACCTCTGCATACAACTTGAAAGGTAAATAGAGTTTGTTCTGGGAGGTTCTTAACTGCCTAAACTCACTTATTTTCTTATTTTCCACTGGAAAAGTCATAGTTGTGAGACATGAAAATCTTGAAGTCAGTGATGGCTGATTCTACTTATAAACATCATGTAGAAGGTGAGGTGTGCCCAATTACTTCAACTGGTACCATTCCATCCACCTTTAAAACAATTACAATATTCCTTGGGAATTCTATAGTCTGCATTTTAGATGTTATTATGTCTTTAGAAATAAGTCTGTTCTTTGGTTTTGTGACTTTCTCAGATAGACAAGGAAGTCTACACACAAACTTAGTAAAGTGACACCTGGATACTACGAAGGAGGAATACTGATTAAAGAATCCAAAGCCAGGCACTGGAATTGGAGTTAACAGGCATCTGGTCTGCAGTATACAAAGTCAAATCTGGGTTAGGGTCAATTGAAGAAGTTACTACTGAAATTTCTTATGGATACTTTAATCTTCCTCTAAATTAAATTAACTATTCATGAGGTGGAAACTCTGCGACAGCAGTCACATCTGGTTGGTAGGAAAGGTTCACAAATTACAATGTGCAGTTTGTTGTACTGAAATATGCTGCCCTCCAAACTAGTTAATTTTCTTTTAGTCTAGATTTAGAAGGACAAATTTAATGTCATTCTAATAACAGCATAAAATGTTTAGTCTATGCACATTTTGGATTATTTATGTATTTGTGGTTCTAGATACCAAACCCATTCAAATGCTAGGCTCTGTCACTGAACTGTATTGCCAGTACTACCTTGTGGATTTGTAATGTTTTAAGACTATTACCAAATAGGATTAGCTTCACTTCCCTGAATCATAAAGAGATGTTTCCCCAAGATATGTCAGATTCGATCAGCTATCCCAGACTCTGATTAGAGCAGCACAATCCTATAGGAACTTCGCTGGCGTCTACAGCTGGAGTCTATACACATAGAGAGGTTAAAGACTCAAGGCGCATTTACAAGCATTCATTTTTACCATTTCTAGCATGTAAGCAGATAGGACATCTCCCTTCTGTCTTCCACTCTTCCTGCTCAAGCCACAAATCCAGCCATGCCAAACTACTTCCAGATTCCCAGAAGGACTTGCTGGCTTCTTTCCCAACACTGAACTTTCCCATGTCTTGGCCACTTACTTAATGCTCTACGTGCATTCTGCTCCCATCAGTCCTCTGAGTCCTTCAAGGACATGGGCTATCTCCTCTACAGAGATTCCTTCCTGAGTCCCCTAGCGTGGATGGCGTCTCTCTCCTCTCCCAGCATGCAACAGCTCTCACTCCCCTGGACCTTGGTGATTTATTTCTTGTCTGCTTGGGAGCAGGGACTGTGTCATTTATCTCACCTTTTGTGGCATATAGTGATTAATCAGTGAGTGTTTACTGAATGAATGGAAACCTTTTCATTTGAAAGCTGCCCTTGGCTTCCATTTTATTTAGAATTGGTTTTGTCCACATGCATTGGATAAATGGTGGTAGCTGCCCTCACCCTTTCTCAGCTGGAACCGTCTCTGGGGACATGGGACAAATGGTTTTGCATTCCTGCCCCTTGTTCATTTAGCATGACCCTGACAATGCTTACCTCACAAACAAGGACCCTGTCATTATCCTGGCACTAAAGAAACAAACAAATACATCTTTGTTTTCAAAGAGACGGAGATCTGAGCTGAAATGAGCATTAAAGCAAACGGCCAGTGTTCCAGTGAAAGCGTGCTCAGTGGTGACACACAGTGAAGAAGAGAAGGGGAAACGCTATCCCCTAGTTTAGAGAGGGCAGGAAAGCTCTGTGCATGAGAGAAGCTGTAGTTCCGGGTAATGGAAAAAACACGTGCAGCAAAGAGTGAAAGCGTAACTATCTGTGCTCCACTGAGATTCAGACTTTAATTGAAGCCAGGCAGATAGATACCTTGTGAACTTGGAATAAGGGTTTCTCATTTATAGAATTTCTTCCATGAGACTATAATTTTTATGAGCGCATTTGGTTTGGCAATACTTTAATGTTTTCATACCATGGGCTGGAAATCTGCCTGTACTGCAAGTCTTTGTAGTGAGAGGCTACTTTGCCCATTAGTGAAGCCCTTTGTTTGCTTCTGATGAATGATCAAGTGCTGATGTCCAAACCGTGAGTTGAGTGTAGTCACTGGAAGTGTGACAAGAGGCTCATCTCTCTTCTGTTATACCAGAAGCAAGGTGTGGGTGAGAAAGATAGCACTAGCATCCACTAGGGAATACACTTTCCACCACTATACTCTTGACCAATGAGTCCATCGTAAACAATGTGATGTAAGGTCAGTGACTGTGCCATTAAGTAAAGTGTAGCCTTCACACAAAAGGTAGTGCTTACACAGCTAAGACAACAGCAAACAGAAAAACAAGGTACCCTGGGCAAGGTGAGAAGTGAGGTAATATTGAAGTGCAAGAAGCTTGAATAAATAACTTCCCCTGTCAAGTGTTTAGTTGTCAGACCCTAGGCAGCACTCAGAACATCACAGATGCTAGGCATGTTTTTACTGAATGAGCGTAGAGAGGGTGCTGCCCTACAAGAGTCACAGAAGTAGTAACTAGACTGTGGCTTAAAGCCACCAGCTAGGGAGAAACGCTGTACAAAAGTGATCCCATGCTGTCACAAGGACACTTTGACTGGCCCTGCAGTGGCTTCCCGCCCAGAAATCACTGTTCTTCCTTGGGATTACATAGTTATGCACAGGAGAAGTCTCCTCCACTGCGGAAGAGTGTGTGCACAAAATGCACATGTCAACAGTGCTCTGGCATGCCACTCACATATCCTTTCAAGGTTTCTGAGTTATCAATCAGAATTTTATGGGCAAAACAAGATTCTGTGTTTACCGCCATGGCAAAAACGTTCTTTCTCTTTGTGTTTTCCATTTTCCTGGGCCTTTGCTTCCTTTACTCTTGAGACAGACTTGCTCTGTTCAAATACAATTAGTGCTTAGAAATCGAACCAATCCGACTCATGTCTAGCGTGCTCGATTTGGAAGGGGGCCCAGTTACTTGTCTAGGTCTGTCAAGGTTGCAGGTTGTATTTGGAGAAAGGGCTATCACCGATGCAGTGTGAGATATCGGGCTGTCGTTCCTCTCATTGCCTTTCTATCCCTGGATGTATTAATTAGTGTGGTGACAGGCTGCATGGTGACAAGCTGTCAATAGCAGTCTACATTCTTTTTGGTAGAAGAAGAACTCTAAAGGGAAGAGGTATTGGGTGTCTGAGAATAATTTGTTCTTTAGTGATCTGTTTGTACGGAATGCTTCCTCAAGGCAGAGAAGGGGAAGATTGGACTCTGTGGAAAGCAAGAATGAAGGAATTTAAAGTTTTAGCCAGCATCTGTCAGTGTCACCTGAGAAGTGGCTTATTTGTTCTGATTGTTCAGAATGTTGCTGTTTTTGTCTCTGCCGGGTCTTTTCCTTGTTTTGTTCCTTTTCTCTCATTTATCCAAATCCTCTTCAATCACTCAAAAACTATGGGTTTCCCACTGCTAGCATAAGTCCATGATGTTCTTTCTGCATGTTCCCATTTACACCAAGGATTCAATCCTTAGGAAGCTGTTGTATTTGCTGCTGATAGTAGGTAGTATTTTATTTGCAATATTTTCCTAACTAACCTGAGTGTTTTGTGATCAGATAGTATAAACAGTATAAACAGAGGAAGACTGAATCGTACAGGTTCTGTGTAGGGCACAGGATCTAATAATGCCATGAGAAACTTCTAGATGTTTAGCTTAAACACAGTGAATCTACAGAGCTTACCAAGATGACCTGTAAAGTTCCTTTCACACTAGAGAACGTCTTCATCATCCCACTCTGTTTCCTTTGGCTCTTAAAATGAACTTGCAGATCAGATGATTTAATTTCCACGGAAAAATTCATACAGAGAAGCTTGTGATGAAGAACTAATGGATTTTCCAGAATTTGTATAAAATAAGCTGGGGTCTACTGAGAAAACCCCTTCACATATAGTATCCTGGGGAAAATCATGATTGATTTGAAAAGTTTTTGAAGTTGTCATTTGTTTTCATTTTATTTTCAAAATTGTTTTTGTCATCTTAGGGATTTTAACTCTAAGCATATTAATACAGACATTTTCTTGTATCAGTTAATTTTTTTATTGGTAGCTGCCACCAAAGAGAAGGCATGGACTAATTCTCAACCTTACACTTTTTTTGACAATAAAATTTTCCCTCTCAGACCAGAGGGTACTCTGTTGGCTTCTGCCATGATTCAGGCTGAGAGGTAAAATATCTTTGATCTATCTCTACTGGCAAGAGCTAGCAATAAGTAGAATTTCATATTACAGATTTCATGGTTTCAATTTCCCATTTTATTGTTCAAATGGAGAGAATAATTAGCAATTAGTCTAACAAAAATACTGTATTTAAGTCTTGGAAAAAATCACAACAATGTATTCAAACATCTAAGCAATTTAGTTAGAATTATTTAATGATAAATTGTTGTGGTAACAAGAAAATTCACTGAAGATTGTGAGGCCAAATTTGTCATTTCAGTTAGAGCACGGGGGTTAAGAGTCATCTTTAGGGGCAGTCTTTTGAGCACTGTTCCTCAACTTCAAAAATTAAACTAATTCCTAATCCAACAATGCCTCAAAATAAGCACTCCATTAAAATTGTTATAATCAAGCTATGTCAGCAAATAGCATACATATTATCTTGTTTAGATATTCACAGTCCTCATTAGAATTTTATCATAAACACTAATTCACTGTATAACTCCTCTTTAATACCCTGCTCACATTTGCAGGTTTATATCCATTTACACAACCAATGTATTGTTGTGGATGTAAACAGGTTTTTGTTTTGATTCCAAGTATAGGATGTGAAACTGCCTCACGTGAGGCTGTGCAATGTTTGTTCACTACAAAGGGAACTGTCTCGTGGGTACATGTTCAGCTGAAAATCCTGTATGGACTCTGAGGGGAGACAAATAGGAGCCCCCCAAAACAGAGGCTTGGCTTTGCATACTTTGCATCACTTTGTATAGGTTGGCTGCTCATCACTCCAGCACTCCTAGAAAAACACACTCCACAGAATGCTTTGAGGTTCCAGCTGCTGTGGTTTTCCACAGATCTGCTGGAATCCTGATGACGAGAAATGGAATTGCCACAAGGAGCTGTGTCTAAAAAACGTCTACCTCTCTTGCCTCTACTAATCTTCTCATTCTCCTATCTAGGGTAGATGGGTTGGAAGGGAGGTAGAGGCATTAAAGAACCCCAAATAAAGTAGGTTTACAAAGATCAAAGCCTACGACATATTAGTGTCAGACTTGATTCAGTGGGCTTAAGGATACATTTTTTCAATTTTTGCCCAGCATCGGAGCCTTCCCCCCAGATTGTAATTCCTTAGTATATTAACCCATATTGAAATTAATCTTGGAGTTGTTGTGTTAATCACATACTTGTAAGAAATTGTACGCTAATAGAAAAAAATAATTTAATTTTAATTCAAAACATACAGCTTTAAAGACTTTACTTTTACTATATAATTTTGTGAACATGTTTGTAGTGTGGGTATGTGAATGTAGTGCCTGTATAGGACAGACGAGGGCGTAGGATGCCCTAGAGCTGGAGTTACAGGCAACTGTGAGTCACCCAATGAGAGCGCTGGGACTGCACCTGAGTTTCCTGTAGAGGTCAGAGGGCAATTTGTATAGGTTGGCTCTTTCCTTTCTCCTTTATGTGGTTGAAGACCAAACTCAAGTCGTCAGAGTTGTGAGGTAATGCCTTTACTCTCTGAGCCATCTCACAGGCCCTTGAATTTTTAAAAAAAAAATGCATTAGATTTATTCACATAATTGATAACTGTTGTCATACACTGTAAATACCATCTGATATAATTTTGAGACTCAGTGGAGCATACAATTTATATATCACTGCATGTTTTCTTAGCCGGGGTTGCCTGAGAAGAAGGCTGAAGACTGGAGACTGTTATTTGAATAGAGAGTGAAAATCAGAGAACTAATATGAGACACAAGAGTGGTAAACTGGGGAAGATAAAAACAAATAGGGCCTAAGGATACAATCTGGGAACTGGGCCAACACATAGCACTGTGTGCTGAACCCATGTGGAGTGGGAAATGCTTGTGCCTCTTCTGAGTTGTGTATGCTTGGGTACCAAGCCTGGATGCGGGGTGGCTCCCTATCCAGGATAACATGGAAGATGGGTGTGTGACAGAGAGAAATGGAGCCTAAGGGGATGCTGACAACATTGCCAGAAGACTGCTCCTGTGTGCATGTGGCTAGGCACACTAAGAACTGGCCTCCACAATCAGGTGCAGAACCAGACAGTTGAGGACAGGGTGGTCGGAAGAGTGTAAAAGGCAGACACTTGCTACATTTGTCAATAGACATTTAATCAGAAACTAAAATGTAACATCTCTCCTCTAGTATTCCTAGATTTTTATTATGGTGACTATCCATTGAAAAACTGGATAACGTGATGCAGATGCTATAGTAGGGCACCTGGAATTGCCTGCTGTTTTCATTAACAAGCTTGTTGGAAGTTTTGCACTTTAATAGATACTCTTAATATCTCTATATTCCTGAGCCAAGTACGTTCATGTTTCCCTCTGGGTTTAGAAGATCCTGAGAGACTGGGCAGAGTGGGAGAGGCGCATAAGGGGTGACCTGAAAGACAGTGGAGGTTGAAGGCAGAGAGGACCTCATGCAGAGGTGAGAAAGGTGAGGTACTGGGAGATGACGAAGGGTTGGGTCCGAGTCAGGCACATCACTGATGCCATTGTAGGGGCAAAATTAATGCCATATCCTATATGTAATTTATACTCTGTAATTAATGATGGTCTGTATGAGAACTTGTCCTCTCGGTGCCCTTCTCCCTGCGTTCTGGGAATGACACCTGCCAGCACTTCCCTAGAGATTCAGCCTCCTGGACCCAACCTGTCTGAAGGTCCACATTCCTGAGACTCTCGACCCTGGCTTATGTTTTTTTCCTTACTTCCCTGTGATCCCAACCCCTAATTATAGTTTTTCTTTATAAACCCATTACCCTTGAAGCTCTGGTATCACTCTCCTATCCTGCTCTATCAGGAAGAATTGTGATCCGAAGCTCTGAGCCTGTAATACAGGACCCTGTGTTTGTTACATCGGTATCGAGTCCTGGTGGTCTTCTTTGGGGGGTCTCATGGTCTGAGTAATCTCGGCATAACACCATTACTTGCTCTATCTTTTTAAACATCTTTAAAGCTGTCAAATCACCCCGGTGTTAAAATATAACTGTCTTTACTAGCTGGGAATTACTGTACCCAATCAACTGTGTGCCCTTGTGTAGGTCTTCTGACTTGGACCCTCCTCAGCTGGAAACATATGGCTATGGATAAGCCAGAATAGTCTCGCGGTTCTGTCCCATCATACATTAAGCTGGTACAGGCTGGTGTCGATGGGAGTTTCTGTTCGAGATTTTGTGTCTTTCAAGCTCACTGCCCCTATTGAGCTATCAACATGAGGAGCTCTGGACGGAAGCAGAGCAAGCTCTGGCTGTGATGGCACCAGCTGTGCCTCAGTGACGAGTTGTCCTTTAAACCTCCACAGCTTCTATTTGTGGACTCTTAATTCAGTTCTTTGTTTTCCTCTAATTGGTTCTGGACATTAAACATTATTTTGACACAGTTCATGGAAAATAGTTGTTTGCTATTGTTTCTACTTACTCCCATCCCACGCATTGTTTGAGGAAAGACATTTCAGAACAACAATAACAACAAAAAGCAGGTGAGGATTTAGAAAGTATATTGGGCTGTATTGCCCCTTAGGTTTACCCTTTTGTTGTTTTCTCTTTAGATAAATTTGAAAACTGTGTGGATATTCAATGTAAATATGACACATATGACATCATTTCCTAGTATGAAAGGATATGGAATTCTTTTGCAGTCATTTTGGTTAGAATGAACGTTCCAGTAGAATTAGTGTATTTATCTAAAGTATGTATAGTATAGTATATATACATATATATATATATACAAATATATATTATATATAGTCTAGTGTCTATAATATCTACAGTGTAGTGCATATATACACAATATATGTTATATATAGTGTAGCATCTATAGCCCAAATCATGCTGTAAGCTAAATCATAAAACTTAGGTGAAGGAAAATGTAGTTATAGGATTGATGTATCATATATTAAGTTAGCAAGCCTTGAAATGAAAGGCTGGTGAGAAAGCTGCAGATAGGTACTTTATAAAATAGAGGTAATCAGAAAAAGAAGAAAATGGGTTATGATAATATTTCTAGTAATACCAGCAATACCTTATGCTTGCCTCACATACATGCATAACTATTACACGTAAGAAGATGGTGTTCTTTCCATGGTAGGCAGTTTGAAATCCTTTTTTTTTTTCTTCTTCTTCTTCTCTTTTTTTTAGTTTTTCACCCCATGTGTCCTTGAAATGCATTTAAATAGCACACTATGGAGACGAAGCCCTTGCGTCCTGTGGCTGATGAGAAATGAGCTTTGCTTTCTCCTGTTACAGTATTAACAGCTTCACGGCCTTCTACAAACCATCCTGATCATTGGCACGTGCTCCCAAAGCAGCTGGCTAGGGCTCAGGGTCTGTGACTAGACAATCGTTTCTTCCCACGTACACTTCAGAGCTGCCGCCGCGGCTGCCTTCATGCTCTTGTCAAGCAAGAAGTAGTCTAGCCACGGGCCAAGAGGAAAGGCCTCAGAGAATAGCCTTAGCTTCTCTTTCTTCAGGATAAAAACGTGTCTATCAAGGGGTCTCCCTCCACCAAATAGAGATAATTCTTGATTGGTTTTTGAGCCCTATTCCAGACTCCAAAATTATATCTTCCAAACAGATGCTTTTAACATTTGCTTGGTAGTGTACTGTGCAAATTGCCCCCATATGTTTTCCAAATATGAATAACGTACTCAGTAGTTCAGACTTGCTGCCTTCACTGCAACTGGGCTCAGTAGCCCTTGCACCTGAAGTTAATTATTTCTAAGAAAAGCAGGTATTTCGTTTTGGTTGTCCTGTAGAAGATTGTTCCAGAGTGCCTACATTCATGGCATTGACCTCTGTGAAGCATATAAGGACATGGATATATATGCTTCAACTGCATTTTAGTAACTGCTTAAATTAAAATACTTGTGCTCTCAACACACTGCTATCTTGTTTCCCTTCACTGTTTTGAGATGCTACACATGTATACGCACATGATGGGGCTGGGGCTTGGGCTATGCATTGGTGAGTGAAGTGCTGCCCGCACATGCCCGCACAAGCCTAAAGACCTGACCTGGATCCCCAGCACGCAATAAAAAGCCAGGCTGGTAGGTGTCTGTAATGCCAGCTCTGGGAGGCAGAGGCACAAGGATCCCATGGGCTCACTAGCCAGGTAGACTAGCCGATCAGTAAGCCGTACACCCAGTTGGTGAGTAAGATGGAGAGTGAAAAAAGGACACACACACACCCACACACACACACACACACACACACACACACACAAAGACAGTGCCTCGTGAACATATGGAAACGTCGTCAAAAAACTCTACCTACCCATGATTTTACTGATGGCGCTTTAACGTCACCATCAGAGAAAGCTAGGAAGTGGATACATTGTACAAGGAAAAGCTCCAGCCCTACCACTGCTTTCGGTGTTGGTTCCTGAGATAGGCTCCTGAGACCTCACGCGGCAGAACCTCTAAGATGTTGTGGGTTACATAATCCAGTGTATCCGGTAGGAAGGAACGACCTAGGATGCTGGCCTGGAGGAGAGCCATGTTTCTGGTTCTCCTTCCTAGTCATTCGGGACTCTAGTATGACTCTAGTATTAATCAGGTTAGGACCACTTGCAAGATGTGATGGTGTTAATTCTCTGGAGTGTTAGCATCTAGCGTAGGTAAATGTATCTGAATGTTTTCCCTAATGGTAGTAGGACACAGGCTCAGAGTACTCTCCTCACAGAAAAGCTTGGCCAGCCCTCCGAGCCTCTTTCATGTTCTATCATATGTGGACAGTGGAAACAGATGCTAGCACTTGCAGCCGGAGTCCCAACAGCTAATGCTACCCATGCCTCCTGCCATTTGTGCAGTGTTTCCCCCCTAAAATCAGCGGACATAGAGTGGAGGATAATGACAGAATTGGGACCAAGTACAATCAAATACTAGGCTGAAGCGTTTCACCTATTGTAAGAGATCATTAGTGTTTAGATCAAAAATTAGCGTGGATCAGAGTCAGCCCGAGGGCTTGTTAAGTCACAGACTGTTAGACTCCAGCCACAGAGGTTCTGGTTCATAAGGTCTGGGGTAAGTCCAAGAATCTGTAGTTCTAAAAAGCTTCCACGTGGTGCTGGGAGTCCATGAACTACGAAATCAGAACAAACAGTGGTTAGGGCAAGCCTCCAAGTCAGTACAGCTGAAGCTAGTGTTGCAGGCAAAACTAAAGGAAGGAGAAAGTCCCCTCTCAGCAGGTGAGGCTCATTGCAACACAAGCATGGCTGTAATATACAAGCTTGCTTTTGTTCTGTGGTTTGTTTTTGGAACTCTAGTAGCCAGCATAGAAAGTTACCACCTGGTTGGTTGGCCTAAACTCTCTGTATTTTACCTTCTTCTTGGCTGCCTTACCATTTTTGGTCAGAGGCAACCAGGCCATAGTCATCTCAAGGGACTTTCTTCAACCAATATGAATGGTTCCATCCATGTGTTCTTATTTTTTTTATTTATTTTATTTATTTTATTTAGTGTGAGTCATGGTCTTCTGAGTTTGGGGTATGGAGGAGATGAAGTGAAACTGAGACAAAATTCCTACCACACGTGCTCACACATATCCACAAAGCCTCTGAGGTCCTGTCATCACTTTATTTCCTCATCTGGACCCTTTGAGATCATGTGCTCAATCTTCTATTGCAATTGTGGGTTGCAGGAACTTAGAGTTTGGCACACTTAAATACTTCAGAGGGATTGGGACCTTATTATGCTGCACATGAGTCATAGAGATGGATGGAAATAGAACTGTAACTCAATGGTGTTACCTTGAAATTAAAGCTCCACAGACCAGGTTTGCTCAGAATCCAGAGAGAGGATGGAGGTGATGGCAAAAGCCCTGAACCTGTCCTGTGCACTCAGAGCTGTTGTCGGCGGGGCCTTCAAAGACCAATCTCAGACACTTAGGGACGGATTAAGTCAGTTAAACATCTACCTTTTTCTTATTCAAACAGAGAGTGGATTCAGGGGCACAGAGAGGATAAGAAATCTCAGAAACGGACTAAGTTTAATCAACTCAATTAGGAAAAGATAACAGAGGCATTTTGGAAAAAAATTGGAAAAGAAGCCTGGCATGCCTGCAGTTCCAGCACTTGGAGGTAGAGGCAGGCAGATCATTGTGTGCTCGAGGCCAGCCTGGTCTACAGAGCGAGTCCAGGACAGCTAAAGCTACACAGAGAAACCCTGTCTTGAAAAAACAAACAAAGACGCAAACAAAACAAGACAAGAAAAGAAAAAGAATTCCAGACAATGTACTCCAGACAACAACTCTTGTAGAGTTGGTTTTAGAAAGCCCCCTGGGTAACTTTCTCTTGACTCAGAGAGTATCTGTCTGTCTGTCTTTGTGAAGTGTATGTACATATGTCTGTGCAGGTGTGTGCCTTTGTACTCACAAAGGACCAAAACTGATTTCCCATTTCTCCAAGATGGTGGTGAAGTTACTGGCATGTGAAGAATGTTTTGAGTGTTAGAATTTGAAATCGGGTCCTCATGGTGGCACAGCAAGGGCTCTTAACTACTGGACCATCTCCTCAGCCCTTGTGTGTTCTTCTTGATGGACAATTGAGGCTGTCTGGCTCTGTTCTTTTGTATCAAAACAGTGAAATCTCAAATCAGGCTCTAGGAAGGGAACGTGTTAAGTCTGGCTTGGATTTTGTTTGTTTGAGATGACCTCGGTTGTTCACTGTGGACTTACACAGACACCCACCCATGCATACCCACGTGCTTCACACACCAGCATTCCACATCATCGTCAGGGTGGGGTGGGGCTGCAGTTTCTCAGACTTGTCCTGTTTTCTCACTATGTTTCTTTAGAAGCTTCCAGGAATGAATGTGATCAGTAGCAAAGTTTGGGATCAGGGCTATCTATTGGCATTGCATTGAAAATTGTTGAGAACTGGTTTGGAGATTCCAAAAGAGAAATGTGGCTGCCAAAAAACAAACATCCAAACAAACAAACAACAACAAAAAATCCAGCCTTCCTTTATTGAGGAAGGCCTCTAAAACGTCACAGCTTGGGGGGGGTGGCTCGGGGGAGACACAGAACAGTGAAGGAGGAAGGGCACACAAGCCAGATAAGGCAAACCAGCCCTGATGGTCAGTGTGGTGACAGATGTCGAAGCCAGATTGCTCTTACACCTTACATCTTGCTTGTCAGTTTGCTTTTCTCGAATTTTGTAGGGCTGTATGATTCCCTTACTCACATGAGTTCATTATTCATACAAAAGACCATGCTATCCAGGAAAATCTAGGCCTTTCCTTCCAGCTTCCAGAGCTTGGAGATAAATTTATCCCTAACCCTCAACAGGTGCAAATACCAAATGCCCAGCTAAATTTGATATAAAAAAAATGAGCAATCCTTTGGTATAAATATGTTCCATATATGATTTAAGACACACACTCCTCTATTAAAATGGTCGTTCATCAGTGCTAACCTCCCGTGGTCTGCTCCCCTTATACTAGATCACACCTAGATTAGTGACTGGTCCCTGATCACATGTTACAGTCACTTTTATATACAACTGACCCCAGGCCTCTTGCCTTTATGAAATTACAGCCAAAGGAAGTTCAGGAAAGGACACTTATTTTCAAAGCTCCTACGTAGTTCTGTGTAGGCAGAGCTGGAATCTGCTTATTTATGTACCTAATTGTAGTTCGGCTGTCTAACACCTCATCCATTCATATTTCCAATATCATTCTATCTTAATTGCTTCCAAAAGAGCATCTTTGTTCCATTTCTCTATAGTTGCCTAAATCTTTACACGTGTTCAAACCTTCCTACAGCCTTGATTACTTTGGACTCAGGACCCAGCTAGTGGGTTGAGGTAAAAACCATAATCCTAACACTTAAATTAGCAGAAGTGTGTAATACAGATGTGGAGATGTGTATGTGTGTGTTTGCATGTGAGACAGACCTGCAGTGCACACTGTAGGGAACTAATCACAAGCAAATGAAGGACCAAGCCCATGTACTCATTGACAGACAGAGCTCCAGTTCAGAGCTCTTTGACCAACACACCAGCTGTCTTAATCAATGTTCTAGTGCTGTGAAGAACACCCTAACCACAGCAACCCTTATAAAGGAAAACATTTAATTACATTAGAAGGTTTAGTTCCAGTATCATCATGGTGGTTAAGTATTGTAGCACACAGGCAGACATACATGGTGCTGGAGAGGTAGCTGAGGGTTCGACATCCAGATTGGTAGACAGCATAGGGAGAGAGGGGCAGAGGGAGGGAGGAAGGGAGAGAGGAAGGGAGGGACAGAGGGAGGGAGGGAGGGAGGGAGGGAGAGAGAGAGAGAGAGAGAGAGAGAGAGAGAGAGAGAGAGAGAGAGAGAGAGAGAGAGACTAGGCCTGGCTTGAACATTTTAAACCTCAAAACCCACCCCCAGTGTCATAGTCCCTCCAACAAGGCCACACCTACTCCGAAAGTGCCCCTCCCTGTGAGTCTATGAGGGACATTTTTAGTCAAACCACCAACCATATCAACACAGTGTGAACAGCATTAATTGTATAAATTTTGATGCCTAAATTCATCTGAGAGAACAGATGGGACTATTTGACTATTTAGCAGAGAACTATTAATGACTCCATTTTCTAAGGTTGGGTTTAGAGCTCCATTTGAAACAATAATAATCCATGAACTATGGCCACAGTTCTTCCCCCAAGTGTTAATTATCCTATGTAATTATGAGATCATTTGTTTGAATTTTATACACATTTCACAGGATTTGTCCATATTTCTGTGTGACAGTTATCAGTGCAGAAGGAAATAAGAAGATCTTTCACAATAGGACTTTTGATAGGAGCCGAACTTAAATGAATATGCTAATTATTCTTTTCTAATTATGGCCATTAGCTACTGATGATCTTTTCAAGACATAATATAGTCTTCACTATTTATCTGCTGAACCAACCACCCTTGTGCTTATATGAGACAACTCCAGAACTGAGAATTGACAGCTCAGCAATGTGGAACCCTGCACCACTGCATTAAGAAGAAAAAAAAAAAGCCCCCTTAATTTTAATTGTCTTTGGCACTCCAAGCTTAGGGCAGGCCCTAAGTTTCTCCTTGTGGCATTACATAAGCTCATTGTTAAAAGTCTTTACTAATGTTAACAGCGGCTCCTCCCTCCATGGTGTGTGTTGTAAGTGGCCTTTGCTATTTGTTTTCTGTAAATAAGCAAATGCATTAGGCCTGAAACCTTTGACTCCATAATTACCTCAGTTGGACTCTCCCTTGCTGCCCAACTGCCTTGAGTAAAAGGACCCAGCCCAACAGTCAGAAAGACTGTCTTCATGGCCAGCACCAGCCATCTTGAACACTCTATAAATGTGTTGAGACAATTGTACAAAAGGTTATGTGTTTTTGCCTGGGTCCTGAGAGTACAGCCCCACCAGGGATCATGGAAATCATCTGTACCAGACGTTTTGTTATCACAAGTTTTGATTATCCTAAATGATCTTGCAATCACTTCTACCTTGATTAGAAGGGGAGCTGTTTCCTTGGTAATCTAGCAGAGGAGTGTTGTGACTCATGCTGAGAGGCAAAGCTGTGACTGGACCAAAGGATAAATCTTACTGTAATGGCATCAAAAGGAAAGGCTATGATTCGTCCAAAACACATCCTCTGTAAGAGTGGCACTAAAATACAAGACTCTGGTTGGTTCAAATAGCCCTTCTATGGCTCAGTAAGCAGGGCTCATTCTGTGACCAGACTAGAAGGCATTCGTCTGCTGCTTCTCATAATGCTGATAATGCTGCAGCATCGGCTCTAATATCTCTTAAGTGCTGCAGTGGAAGCTGGGCATCTGGTGGGCTAAATTGAAAAAAACCCAGTAAGGCTGCCTACTTCCTGACAATTGAAATATAATGGACCCTGCTACAGTACCGATAGTGAGGGTGGTCCCCCTTGCCTGAGCAACCCCAGCTGTAGTACAGGTAGGCACTTAGCATCTAGTGCCTGAGTACCCTGAGTGCACGCCCTGCTCCTAAATGCCATCCTAGTGGAGGCACGCAGCCCAAAGAGTTTCAAGGGCAGTTGGCCTATGCATGGGATCAGGCAGTAGCTAGCTGCCTGACAGCTGAAGAGTCTGATGAACAGCTTGAGAGTGCAAGACAGAAAGGAGAGATGAAGGATGGAGAGAAGGCAAGAGAGGGAAGATGGAGACAGAATGGAAAGAGGGAGAAAGAAGAAAGAGTAGAGACAAAGAACAAGAGTTAAGAAACCTTAAGAAGAATGAAATGCTGTAAATAGCCCAAGATGAGAACCCGGTCACCAGATGGGTCTAAGGAAGCTGTCTAGTCTTCAGGGCTAAGAGTCTCAGCTTCTATACTGAAAACGATGACAGTGGCCACTGCCAAGGGCTAAGGGTCCTGGTAAACAAAACGCGCACAGGGACGTTATAACACACGAATGTGCTGCTTGCTGCTGCTGCTTCCTCCCCACTGCCATCTCTTGGTGATGTGAAACACCAAAGGAATAGATATTTCCAGGGAGACCCATTTATAAGACTTTACCTATCCTAGTCACGATTTTTATCCTGTGGGGGCAAGAGGACCCTCAGTGAACTGATTAGAGTAACATTATAGTAAGGTTTCATGCAGGATGGATTTAGCAGATCTGGACTATAAGCCAACAAGACAAGAGCTCTTTTATGTCTATGTGTCTGTATGTTCATATGTGGGGGTACATGGACATGTGAGTGTGAGTGTGTATACATGTACATCTGGTTGATATGTGAGTGTGTCCTAGGAGGACAGAAGTTAACATTGTGTTTGATCCTCAATCATTTTCCAATATATATTTTGTGTGTGTGGGGGGGCTCTCTTCTTGAATCTGAAGTTCATCTGTTTTGCTAGGATGGATGGCCAATCTGTCTCTTCCTGTGTCCTCGACACTGGAGAGACACCTGCCACCACCCTTACCTCCTTCCTGTGTGTGGGCCCTGGGAATCCAAACTCAGGCCCTCAAGCTTGTGTGGTGAGCATCTTAGTGAATGTTGTCTGCATCCGCCCACATCCAGACAAAAGCTCTGTAGTGCGAGCTATTATGTGAAGATGTGGAGGTAAACAGACACTTGGTTTACGTTTCTCTAGTTGATGTCTATAATATTTATGTAAGTAAATTGTAAGAAATATAAAGTTTTATAACCCATACTTCTTTCTTTATGTCATTTGAGTGTTAAATAGATTTAGTAAGCTATGAGTTTGAGCAGCTCTTAAAATTTTTAGCTAAAACCTTAGTTTTCCTCCACTTTCAGTAGCCTATTCTATTTAATTTTTAATTTTTTAATATGATAGCATTTTATGATACCCATAAACTAGGAAAAATGAGCATATAATATGTCCTAATCAGACACGAGGAGAAGGATGGGATATTTTAGGACATAAAACCTTCATTTCTCTAAATCATGGCACCTGTGCCCTCTGCATCTCTGCGAGGAGGAGTGTCTGCAGGGGGGAGATTCTTCATAGGAGGGAACAGGCTCGATCAGAAAAGCTGTTTACAATAAAGCATTTTGACAGCTCCAGTAATTAAATGGCTTTCCCAGGTGCAATGCACTACCTTAAGTGTCCCACTGGCTATAATGGTACACAGATTTATCCTTCAAGGGGAAAAAGTTGACTGTGAAAACAAGTTAATGAAATAAAAGGAAAACTGCAATTTAGTTATCAAGACCCACGCTAATAGACTAAACCAGGATTTTGCTTACCCTAATATAGTATAGATTAGTGTTGCTTCCGTTTTCAGTGATTTGGCAGGGGGTGGCGGTTGTCAGTTTACGTCCCAAATTTCTTACTAAGCACTTACCTATGTGCTTGCTGGGCTTTGGTAGGAGAGAAACAGAAAGTATTCAGAGCGCGTCATTTACAGAGACCTCATTATAGTACGAATGTTTTTTGTTTGTTTGTTTGTTTTTTAAATAACACAGCAGGACTAAGGAGATGGCATAGTGGGTAAGTATGCTTGCCGTGCAAGCACGGTAATGAGGTTCAAAGTCCCAGCATTCACATAAAAAGCCAGGTGTGGTTGTGTGTGTTAGTAAACCCAGCATTGCGGGAAGGGGCGCACGGTAGCTCACTGACCGGCCAAGCTAGTCCAAAAGGCGAGCTTCACGACGGTGGATGAGCTTCACAGCAGTGAGCTTCACAGTAGTGAGCTTCACATGGTGAGCTCCACGGTGGTCAGTTTCACTGTAGTGAGCTCCACGGCGGTGACCTTCACGGTGGTGAGCTCCTCAGCGGTGAGCTCCACGACGGTGAGCACCTCAGCGGTGAGCTCCACGACGGTGAGCACCTCAGCGGTGAGCTCCATGACGATGAGCTCCACAACCATGAGCTTCACGATGGTGAGCTCCTCGACGGTGAGCTTCATGGCAGTGAGCTTCAGGATGGTGAGCTTCACAGAGGTGAGCTTCACAGCGGTGAGCTTCTGGTGAGCTCCACAACGGTGAGCTTTACAATGGTGGGCTTTGTGTTCAGTGAGAGACCCTGACACAGAGAGGTGTAAGCAACAAAGGAAGACACTCAACATCCCCTTCTGGCCCCTGTATGCATGCACTTGAGCACACACCCCCACATACATGCAGCACACATGAATCCATGGCGTACACACACAACACACAGAAAAGAAAGAAGGGAGGGGGAGGGAGAGAGGGAGGAAGGAAGGAAGGAAGGAAGGAAGGAAGGAAGGAAGGAAATCTCTCAAACCACTTGCATCTACACAACTGAGCTTAGTAACCACAGTACCTACACCACAGATAGAGGTCACAAAAGGAAGGGGGTGTGAAGTTCAACTCCATACAGAAGAGTGGTCATTGTTGGAATTTTTTTTTTTTTTTTTTTTTTTTTTTTTTTTTTTTTTTTTTTTTTTTGCCGAAAGGCCACTGTAGAACTTAGTAAAGAATGTGTTGTGAGTTGTGAAATCAGCAATGATTGTTCAATGGGTAAAGGACCAGGGCGGAAAGCTGATCGAGACTCAGTAAACGGCAGTGTGAGGTCATCATGTTTCATCTTCATTGATGGGGGAAGCTACAGAAGTAATCTCTTTACTCAGCTATGTCACACGAGACATATCGTTTGATTTAAAAAAAAAAATACACTGTGCGTTCTCCTTCACCAAAAATTTATTAAGTGCCTTCCCCTTTTGCATTTAATTAGTGTATATGGCAATCCTAGTTAGTGATGCTTCGTTTTGTGTGCAAAGGCAGGTGGATGATGCGGCCTGTGTTAATTCACAGTTAACCACAGGAAATGCTTATAGAACAATCCTCGGAAGCTAGGCACCATGGTAAAGCAGGCTGTAAACACTCATTTAAATCCTCGGAGCAAAATTCCAAAGCACTTTGCATTCCTTTCCCCTCTAATATGAAAAGGAAGAAGCTGAGGCCGAGGGACCCAGAGTGAAATCACAGTAACCGAAATTCCACGAGACTGGAGCTGGGATGGGTGACCAGACACTCTGACCGTGAAAACCTGTGTCCTTCCTGCAGAAGATAATGCTGAAGACAGGGTTGCTTAACGATGGTAATGTCACAGAAAGTGTCGACTGATTTCCACCATATATCTGGCAGGTGTATAGAAAAAGACCTAGAGGGCCGTGAGGGAGAAAAGAAAAGCTTGAGACTGCAATAAAACTGTAAAATGCCGGTGTCTGATGTTTGCACAGTGCCATAATAACTGCTACCGAAAACACCCCGCAGGTGGAAAGAGCTTGGAATTTTGAAATAGCAGATGGCTGACCTGAATCTTAAAGTACAGATGCGCATCTGTCAGTGGACTGTGGCAGTTTCTGCCTTCTAGTCAGAGGCGTGTATGCACTTAGAAGTCACCAGTCTGGCATGAATGACTGATGAGAATAAGGTGACAATTTTGAAGGCACTATAATAGTATGCTGAGTGTTCTAGATGATGCTGGAGAAAAAAAAATGTGGCAAATGAAAATGACGTAAGAAGAGCCCAATGGAAGAAGAAACTGTTATCATTAATGGAGTTGCCATGGCTAAAAAAGTTCTTCCCCAAAATGAAAACGGAGATGATGATCAGTGGGGGGGGGGGGGTAACAAGATCGACATTAGATCTTCAAGAAAGAATAGAAACAGAAACAGATTTGTAATGCTTTGCAGCACAAGGCCGGCAGTGGGTCACATCTACTTTACCTGTAAAGAGACCAGGAAATGGCGTTCTCATGGCTACGAATTACAAGGAGCAGTATCAGCCCATGCCTCTCAAACATTTCTCCTTCTTTGTTAGGCAGAAAAAGATTAAGTGACACAGAACTTTGCTCTAAAGCCATAGAAATCATTACTGGGGTGTTTCTTCTGCCTTAAAATTTCTTGCTGGGCATGGTGGTGCACGCCTTTAATCCTAGCACTCGGGGAGGCCGAGGTAGGAGGATCGCTGTGAGTTCAAGGCCAGCCTGGTCTACAAAGTGGGTTCCAGGACAGCCAAGGCTACACAGAGAAACCCTGTCTCAAAACAAAACAAAACAAAACAAAACAAAACAAAAACAAAACAAAACATTCTTACCATTTCAGAATTCTCAACTTCTTGGGTGTTCTTTATTTATCCTATATCGTCTCTTGATTTCTATGACTTTGCACACTGTACAATTAGTATTTTTGGTAGCCTGCTATCCTTCCTCTGAGTGCCACCAGGCCTCCCCATGCAGGAGAGGTGATCAAATATGGGGCACCAGAATTGGTGTGAAAGTCAGACCCCACTCTCCACTCAACTGTGGAGAATGTCCTGTCCATTGGCTAGATCTGGGTAGGAGTTTGAAGTTTACTGCAGATATTGTCCTTGGCTGGTGCCATAGTTTGAGCAGGACCCCTGGGCCCAGATCCAGTCATCATAATGTTCTTCTTGTAGGCTTCTAGGACCCTCTGGATCCTTCTATTTCCCCATTCTCCCATACTTCTCTCACCTAGAGTCCCAATAGGATGTCCTCCCCTCTGTCCCACTTTCCTGGTAAGTGAAGACTTTCATGGGACATGCCCCTTGGGCTAGTGTCCAGATATAAGTGAGTATATATCATTTGACTCTTTCTGCTTCTGGGTTAACTCACTCATTAGAGACTTCATACCCTATGAGCATATGCAGGGGGAGGAGGTCCCCCTCAGTCACAGTCATAGGGGAGGGGAGTAAGGGGAAAATGGGAGGGAGGGAAGAATGGGAGGATGCGAGGGATGGGATAACAATTGAGATGTAATATGAATAAATTAATAAAATATATTTTAAAAATTAGTATTTTTATCCCCAGGCATAAAAGGTGTTGGGCATTTAAATATTAACACTATAGTTTTCTATCTTCTTAAATAATATTTTAAAACCATGTAAATGGCCCTGGAGAGATGGCAAGATGGCTGAGAGAAGTGTACATACAGCTTTTGTAGGAGAAGCCAGTTCTGTTCCTAGCAGCTGGCTCACAGCAGCTCTAACTCCAGGGTAGAGTATCCGGTACCCTCTTCTGGCTCTGCCAGCACTTGCACTTATGCGCACACGCTGCTGCCCCTCCTCCAAACACACACACACTTTTTTTTTTTTTTAAATCTAAAAGCCAAGTGGAGAGGAGAAGGTATTATTTTAAAAGTGTACCTACTATTTGTTGATAAGCTGAGAATGGCCTTTGGGTTATCACTAATATTCACGCTACAGGACCCTGAACCTGGCCCTGTGGTAACGCTTTTAAACCCTCTTGACAATTCAACCTTAAATATCTGCTTCTGAATTTCCCCCTAGTTCTTTTCAGCTGCTTATTTGATTGCCCAGCTGACCTAGAGTTCAACATTTTAAATCACTTAAGCCTGTTTCTACCTAAGGGCTTTCTTTTTTTTTTTTTTTTTCCTTCTACCACATCCCCATAAGATGCTCCTGGAGCTGCTTGCTCTCATCTGATCTGCTCATTGACAGTCAAAGTGGCCTTGGGAGAGCAGGTGGTGGCAGGTGTTAGAATACAGGCCTCCATTACTGTGGGGGAAGGGCAAATCGTCCAGGAAGGGGTCTTGGGTGCACAAAGTAGTAACGCTGATAATGGAAGGGGGTCTCACTGAGGGTGGTAATTTGTGTTTTCAAAATGAATAATCTTTCTCACATATATAGATTTCTCAAGGCATCTATTTATGTTTTTTCTTCTTTAGAAAAGTAGTCTCCCAAGTACGTTCTATCGCTTGCAAAATGTTAAAGATAAGGTTTTATAAAACTGGTCTTTGAGTCAAGTTTAATATAGCTTTAACTTGTATGGCACAAGCTGTAAGCGCCACTACGAAGACCCTTTATTTAAAACTTCAGTTTCTGAGAAATTGCTCGGAAGGTGGTGATTCCCTATCACACGGAGGAAAAAGGGCCCATAAATGGTGTGTGCCCCATAAAAGGCAGCAGATGGACCAGCAATGTTGATTTTAATGATAGGAGCTCTAATTAAGTACCTACCATGAGCTATGTGAGGCACATCAAGAGGATCCGTCAAAATGTGTCAGTACTGATCCCATCCGTACTTGCAGATGAGTAAGTCAAAGTCTAGAAAAATTAAGTAATGGCTACAGTTGCCCAGCAAAGAGGCAACTATGGCTGAAGGTTGAGAATGGTGAGTCAGAAGGAGAGGCAAGCCTTCCCTTGGCAACTGTGGCTGGAACTTCTTATAGGGTAGGAAGGGGCTCTAGCAGGCCGACCATGGCAAATAAGGCTCTGGCAGGCTTTGCCCTTCCCCCATTCCCTCTTCCTCACTGAAACCCATTAGAGTACATCTTTTTTTTTTTTTTTGAGTATTTTTAAAATTTTATTAATTTATTCACATTACAACTCAATTGTTATCCCATCACTTGTATCCTCCCGTTCCTCCCTCCCTCCCGCTTTCACCCTATTCCCCTCCCCTAGGTCTATGACTGAAGGGGATTTCCTCCCCTACTATGTGGTCATAGAATACCAAGTCTCATCCTGGTAGCCTGTTTATTCTTTCTTTGAGTGTCACCAGGCCTCCCCACCAAGGGGAGGTTGTCAAATATGGAGCACCAGAGTTAAAGCTAGGCACCAAGGTCTATTCCCTTATTTGGACACTTCCTCCTCCTGAGCCTGATCACCATGGTAGAGCTGTCAAAGTATTAAAAGTCCAGTAATCAAAAGTTCCACTTTGACTACCGTAACTAACATGCCAGTCAAAACTGAACACCTCATCCTAACACAGAGGGTTCTCTTTTTCTTTTATAAAGTGCCGTTTTATAAAGTGCGATTTCTGTCTCCTCGCTATCCAGAGGCAGTTCTTTGTCTGTCCAGGGCAAATTCTCCCTTGCCTCTTTTCTCCCTTCTCTCCCTGTTCCTCTTCCCTTCTCCACTGTCCACTGACTCATGCCTTTGTCTCTTATTCCCTGCCCTTTGTCCTTGTGGGGCAAATAAAACTCCTTTGTGGCGAGAACTTGTTCTTAGTGTGTCTGGTGCCAACACTGAGATCCTCTCAGGGTTTCATCTAGAAGTCTCCAAAGAGACACCTTTGCAGTAAAAGCAAAACATGTACCAATTCTATTTCTGCCCCCAAAGGCCACATATATGCTGACTGTACCACAGTGAAGCTGGCAAGCGAAGGGAGTAGTTTAGTAACTTGACACTCCACTTGGCTTGACATGTATACACACCCCTTCTAATAATGCATGTGGCAGCCTAGGAACACCTAACAGTATGTACTATGAACATGTACTCTTCCCTAAATCATGCATTTAGAAGCAGGTTAGCAACCTTGAATCCCCATCTTCATTAAGATGCATCTACATCCCACTCTGAACAATAGAGTGGATTTATCCTTCCCTTATTATAGACGGCACCTGGTCCTTGTGCTCACAGATAAGCATTAAGGAAGCCAGGACTGTTAAACACGCAGGCTTGTCTCCTCAACGGAAGGGCTATATACTCAGCTCCACCCAGAAACCTGGGAATGGATGTAGTTAAACCTGATGGTCTGCACTATCTGTAGTGCCAGGCCTCACCGGAATCCCCCAGACTATTGTGGTTATTCTAGACTCTTCCTCCCTAGACCTTTACCCTGAGCATTGTTTCTCAGCCAATAAACCCATTCTTTTGGAAGAGGTCACATGTATTTTATGAAAGACACGCACTTTGCAAAAGAGTTTCGATGTAGTCGTGCCTTAAGTTTTATTGTGATAATTATCAACAGGAAACATTTTTCCAAAGGTGTGCTGTGTGTAAAAATGTCAAATATAAACTGCCCCGGGGTCAGACTCTAGAAGTTTGAACCAGCACCAGCTAAGATGCGTCAAACCAGATTTCCTTCTTTTCTCACGCAGATCATTACTCTGCCAGGCCTGGTGGGTGGTTTCAGGGACCCCCACACCTTAGCAATCATTAGATGTAGACAGATTGTATTTTATGTACTCTGCTTACAGAGTCTGGAATACAAGAGCAAGAAGGTCAATCCCTTTTGCACTGGCTCCTGTCCAAAAAGGCAAACTCAGAGTGTCATCGAAGTGAGCTGCTGGCGAAGGCTTCCCATTTATCATCATGGGTTTGTACATAACCAGGTCTTAACGTGACTAAACTCAGGTGCATGTGAGAAGGGACAAGTGCAGCCGAGAGATGGCCAGATAACGAATCTGTCAACTAAAATAGAGAACCGCCCCAAATGAACCCTGGTTGCATAGCAGTTTCCTCTAATGTGAACACCCCATCCTGAAGAGAAGGTCCTGAAGATACAAGAAGTAAAACAATGCGGAAGTCTGAGGGAATCCAGGAAACACAGCAGATTCCCATGGCCTTCTCCCCCATGATTGTACAAGAAGGAAAGACGGCTGAGGAGAAAGACTTTCTGCCCCCTGTGGAGCTGTTTGCTGATGCAGAAAACATCAAAATTTAGGTTTTCTTGAGTCTTCATGCATGCTGGGGGTGGGAGATGTTGAGGATTCATCTTTCTCTGATTTGTCCATGCTCCTGTAAGTAATCCGTCATCCATAAAGAACCCAATAAAGCCACCGGCTCAACAAATTGGATACACGTTTGTGATATTCTTAATTTGGTTCATGTCTAGTACCCCGTCTTAGATGAGGAGCTGTTTGTTCCCATATCTCCAGGAGGAGTGACGTAACTTCTTCCTGGTGTCCCTGCGTAGTGTCACTCATGTGACTCTCTCTGTTGATCCTTCTGGTCTGTACTAGGGCTCCACTTGGGTAAAGTTTCCCTAGTTCTCACAGTGTGTTCACCTTTATGTTATGTTTGAGTGATACGCTGAGGACTGGGAAGAACCTGCTTTAGACCTTGACCATGGATAATGACACTGATCACTTTCCATTTATTCCTTTTGTGACCCCTGACCCTGACCCCTGACCCTGACCCCTGACCCTGACCCTGACCCTAGAAAAAGGAGTATGAGAATAGTGTTGGCAGGAGTGGCTAGAAGATAGGAACAGAGACTGTTTTGTCCTGATACCAACTTTCATCCCTTACTTTCTGCATCCAGAACCACTAGGGGTAACGGGAAATGCTTTCGTCTGAATACTCCTTAGAGTTTTGATAGTTGGCATGGATCGTGTAGAAGGCGTGTCTCATAAAGCAAGGAAATTGACAGGAATAGAGATTGCTCACAGAGATTTAACCAGAACTGAGAGTCAGTATCTGCTACCCACAGCCATGTTTATAAACTCCAAATGCAGATCCAATGACTGTAGGAGCTTTGGCAAAATCCCAGTGCCTTTTCACAAATGAAATGCTCCTCAATATATTGTTCCTCAATATATTCTATATGATATTTAAATTTTGACCAATAATATAGAAGAGTGGGTTGAAAGCCATAGTATTTAACCAATGAGTGTGCTTTTTGTGGCAGGGAAAAAATGTACCGTTCTTATCAGGGTCACCTATGACACTGAAGCCTAAGATGATGACATCAATTGTGTCACACAATGATTTAGGCTTTTGTCTGCTCAGCCTTTGATGCCTTCATGGTCCACCTTGGAACTTGTTGTCCTCTGGGCTCTGAGTAGTGGGTCCAGGAATTTACAGCTCTGAAATGCCACCAAGTAGAGCCAAGTCAAGATTTACAACATAGATTTGTGGATTCAGACAGTTGGAGCTAATGGACACGCTAGCTCTGAAGCTGACAATGCTGATGAGTGCTGAGATCTCAACAGTAGGATACCTGAAGCAGGATAAAGCAGGAGCCATAGGAGTTCAAGGCTAGCACGAGTGGATAGGGAGACCCTGTCTCAGAAGCACAAGAACAAAACAAATAATATCATCAACAAGAACAACAAAGTAAAAGAAAGAAATTCCAGCTCTGTCACTTTGTATATGTGTGTGCTTGGGCAAAGAATTAGCCTCTCTATACCATAAATACATATTTTTCAAAATTGGGCCATGGTAACGTTTATACTATAGGAACATGAGAGGGTTAGTTTAAAACTAAAGTAATCCAAGGAAAAAGTAATATGCCATATGTGGTGGCTTGTGTCTGTAATCCTAGGACTTGGAAGGCTGAGGCAGGAGGATGGAATTATCCAGGCCAGCCTGTACTACATATTAAGAAGCCTTCTCTGAGTAAATACATAAATAAATAGATGAATAAATAAATAAATAAATAAATAAATAAATAAATAAATAAATAAGAAAAGAAAATAGACGTCCTAGTGTCCTAGTGTTTTATGACTCAAACTCTATCCACTCCAAAAAAAATTGACTTACATTCCAGTTTTTAATTTGTTTCTGTTTTGTGTCACAGTTTAAAAGGTTCTGTCCACAGTTAGAGGCCCCATTGCCTTGGACAAGGAATCACATTATGGTGGGTTGTGCATGATAGAGTGAAAGCCATGAGAGAGAAAGAAAGAGGAATGAAGTGGCTAGGGTCTCTTTATTGGCAAGTCCTCAATGACCCAAAGGGCTGCTGGGTAGACCTCACATATTGAAGTTTCTACCACCTCTTCATAGTGCTAAACTGGAGACAAAGATGTAACAGGTTGAGCCTTTAGGGATTTTCCTTATCCAAACACTACCAATCTCCTATTTGTCTTCATATCTAGCCAACATGAAAAATAATAAATGTTGAAAATGTTGAATATATCAGTTACTATGATCCTTAGACAGTATATGCACATAGTGGAGTATGATATTGGTTTCCATTGGTCTATAAATATGTACAACTACTATCTCTCAGATAAAATACAGAACATTTTAAAAATATTTGTTAAAATTACCCTCTTAAGATTTCTTGCTGTATACAGCAATGCTTTGCTGACTTTCCCCTCCTTTTCTAGGATCTTGTTCTTGAATCTCAGAATTAAAAATTCATCACTTATTAACTCCAGTCCTTAAACAAATATAAGTTGGTTTCGGTCTCTTTGTTTCTCTTACGGATGTGTGTGGCATATCTAATTATACAAGGAAGCTGATGAAACTCAGATTTTCCTTCTCTTCAAATAGAAACAGAGGCCACTAGCCTTGCTCTGGGAGAATGTAATCAACTTGCAGGACCATGGTCGTGACACTGATTGGGAGCTTTGTGTAGAGCGTTGTCCCCAAACCCGAGCCTGATGAGCCATCTCCACCGCGCTCGTTTCCATAGAGTGGCAAGTGGCCTTGCCCGACCCTGGCCGTCGGCTCCATTTTCATGACCTAATGCCACTTTTCCTATGGAAGACCCATCAATACTGCTGTCATGGGGATTAATTAGTAGCTGTTGCAGGAGACTTGACACAGAATGTTAGTAGGATCCTCTGATTCCAGAAAATTCTGGAACATGTTGTCATACAGTTGATGGCTGAAACAGATAGGGAATTTCACTACAAGGTGTTCAATCAGAACTTAGAGCATTCCATAGATGGCAAGGTCACACACACACACACACACACACACATACACACACACACAGAGAGAGAGAGAGAGAGAGAGAGAGAGAGAGCTCGGTGACTGAGATGAATTCCCTAGAACAGAGATCTCAAGACGTTAACGTAAAGAGTGAAGTTACTAGGTAAACAGGTCTTTTTTAAGGCATTCAAAAATATCTGTATTCTAAAATTTCTTTTTTTAGTGTCTGATATTGCAGACAAAAGCTTTTCATGATTTTATAATGTAGCCATGAGAACTGGGAGGCAAACAGAGCACACCTCCGTCTTTCCATGCCAGGAGAACAGAAAGGTGCACACTCCCAGTACTGCAGCTCAGGGAACAGGGACTCTCTTGTGGCCTGAAACTTGCTGGGAATCAGGTCTCTGGTAAATTGGATGTTATTTGCTTTAACATGTCTACAACTTGCTCTGAGTGCCCATACTACCTGCCCTGGACCTCCCATCACTGTTGGATGACCTTTTAACCTTTATTTGTTCTGTCTTGTTAATTATTTCTGAGCTGCTTAATGCCAAGACTGGCCACTTTCCTGTGAAGATGACCTGGAGCAAGGCATGAGAGGATTGCTCTCCTCTCAGGTGGAACGTGAGGCGGCAGGAATCCTTACACTTAATTTCTAATGTGGAAATCGACACTGTTTATTAAATAATAACCGTTTGCCCCACCGCCCTCGATTAACTAGGCTGAGCTTGGCAGAAAAGAAAAACAATTCATTTTCTCCATACTTTAACCTTTCCATAGACATTCTGGAATCACTTCTTTTCCAAAGTCTTTAGTGTCTTAAAAGATATGAAGAAAATGAGGATTTATTTCACCAACCATGTGCTACACACGCACTTACTATGTGCAAGGAATTCTGGGCACTTTCTTTTGTAAAGAGTGGGCATATTCTTATAGAACTTGTTGGTAGTCTTTGCTTCTGAAGAATTCACACAGTAACCATTTAAAAGTTTAAAAATTGTTCAGTATCGTTCTGAATTTGTTTCTATAAACAGCCAATGGAATCACTACCACAGAGAACTCTAATAAAAAATGTCTTGATAGAAAGGGGCTTTGGCAGGTCAGAGCCTTTCCTTTGTCTCCCAAACTTGTAAGGTAAGTTCCTCTCTGCCCTATCCCAAAAGATCATGTGGAAACAATTCAGAATGTCTGCCCCTACAGGGGTACACTGTCGTCCAATTTACCAGACTCATTTCTGTACCAGGTTACAGGAACCATCCCGTTGATAAAGTTAGATAAATCCGTATTAGTGCATGTGAGCTGCAATAAGTTAAGTGAGAAAAAGGTGGACCTAGAGTATGTCATTTTAAAGTTTGTCAATATTTGTATTTGGTACATTGCAAGCTAATGAAAAAAATGTTTCTACTTTGGAAGAGCAAAGCAATGAGGGATGTTTATTACAATGACACAGAGTAAGGTACCCATTAGAGCAAGCTATTTCTCATATTTTATTCTTCTGAGATGCCTTGCCTCCTCGTGCATCCATTCTTGTTTCTGCAGAAACTGATTTGTACTTGCAAAATAATAAATATTCATTTCCCATGGATTTTTAAAGGTGACTGATTTGTAAAAAATCAATAACTGTCTTTTGCTAGCTTGCAGACTGACATGATTGCCTTCGTTTTCAAACATAAAACGATTGCATTAAAATAACATTAAGAGAGAAGCATTGGCTGACACAGGAAGGGAAATTCTTAAATGAAAACTGCTCCATCCAGCTTTAATCAGTTCCGACCGTGCTTTTTATTATGGTGCAAATGGGCTCTATTAAAAGCAAAGCCAATTCCAGATGATGATACAAATAATTATAGCTGCCTTTAGCCGCTAGTTAGGACTATTAACTAATGGAGTCAAAATATACGATTTATTTTGGAAAGTACTTTTTTTTAAAAACATTTCAACAATGAAATGGGAAATTGGGTTTTGTCTATCAAATGTCAATGTATGTGGATAAAAATTGAAATAGAAGCTAGTCTGGAGGAAAAGACTTCAAGACACTGTAACGATTGACTAAATTATTTCATATGGATGAATTCAAACATTATTAGTGCAGCAATTACCAAACTGGTTTTGTTGCTATGTTCTGTGACATGTCCTAAATCATATATACTATACCCTGTCCCTCCACTATGTGAGATTCTAATGCATATTTGCTTATTGAAGGCCATGAGAAATTTTGTAATGAAGATCTCTGCTACCTTGCTTATCTTCTAATTTTCTCCAATAAGACTGAGGATGAAAAGTATTTTTAAAACATGAAGGTTAATGATGAAATTTTCGTCTAAAAGTCTTTAGATAACACTTAAAAATCAAACGCACAGCTGTTCATTCATAATAGTGCAATTAAGAAGTCCTAAGTTTTAAGCATTAGCAGTAACGTAGACATAACCAAAGCAAACATGAACATTTGTCTCTAAAAAGAATGACCATTTGAAAGACATCTCTTGACTTGATTTTTTTTTCATTCTTGAAGTCAGATGAGACTCAAAGTGCTGTAGACCATGCTGCCTTTCTTAGCATGGATGTACGCCTCCCACCCACCGCCCTTTGTTTGAACATGCTTCTATGATTTTATAGGTCCCAGGGGTTTCCTGTTAACTTCCTTTTTAGTTTGGCCTTTGTCTCACGATGGCATCTGTGGAAGAATGTTCGTCAGCCGTCCCTCCAAGCAAACACTTGCTTCCCTATGTGAACTATAGTGTGTAGACAGTGGCAGCCTGTTCCCTGTAAAGATCTGTCCTAGATTTCAAACCCGGCTATGGTTTTCCTGGGCATGGCCTGTTGATGTAGTCCTGGATGAACAGGGCATCTGGCTGGTACTGCCCCATGCAGGGACTCCTCTTACAGGCAGCCTTTGCTCTAGATCCCTCTGTTGTGTTGATCCAGAGACTCCACCTCTTCATCATGACCTAAATGCTTTCTCTACATAGCCACACTTCCTCTTCCCCTCTTTATTCTTCAAGGCATCGCCCCTAATAAACTTTCCGCATGCCTATCCATGAATCCGGAAGGATTCTGTGTACACTCCTAAAAGTCTCCAAAACAATGCCAGGAAGGAACAGCTGTCTACCATGATTTTGTAGATGTCTCTTACAAGGGAATTAAGTAGTAAACATTCAATTTTTAGTACAACTTAGGTTTTTTTAAAAGAGCATAAATATAGATATAGATGCTATTGTAATTAGCATGTGTGACTCTCTCTCTGCTACCTGGATTGTGTGGAGGTGCATGTGGTGCACAAATTATCAGAACACTCTGTGTGTTTCCCACTCATCATCATTATAACCCTTATCCTTAGTTTTCAGAGACTTTTTAGTCTGAATGACCCTTGTGGAGTAAATTTATTTCCAAGACTACATGGGCTTAAGCCGTCAGAATAGTAAAGGCTATTTGAAGGGCTGTAAATTATTTGAAGTACTTTAAATAAAGAGGCAGATTTTAAATAAGGTGTCATAAGAAGATTACCTAAATATCTAGATGCATAAAGAAAAGCAAAAAAGATAGAAAGTAGAATCATTTCAGGAGACAATTACCTACTGCAAGCATGGTTTCCCACTACCATCAAGCTAATACTGGCTGGTGACCAGAGCAAGCCAGATTTCTTACACATACCTATATTTGCACTGAAAACTATCTGAATTATAGGTGTCTAGGATGAGGGATGACAAGCTCAGAGAGAAAAATCTACCCAAGTTTCTATGGTAGAGAGTCAATAGAGATGAAGCTGAACAATGTTTCTGTGGCTCCTAAGCCTGCAGTCTCTCTAGTGTGTCAAACTTCCTCTTGTGTGGAAATGAGAATTCTTCTGAGGTTAGAATTGCTTTCAGTGACTTTGTCTAAATCTAAAATTAAGCTCTTATTTCTGAGATCTGGACATCAGAACTAATAAGTAGAGAAAGACAAAGCATGAGTAGGTGGACGATATCATGATATCATGTGGGAACACAAACTCCTCGTCAGGAAGCTTAACCACCTAGAACCCTGAAGTGGTACTTAGAGAAAGCAAAAGATGGGTTAGCCATCGAGGTCCAAGTCTATGAGAACAAGGCAAAGATATTCATGAACAAAAATGCATAGATCAAGGTGAAACTACTACAGGGTAGCCTTTTAAAACAAAGGTCAACACCAAATCTGGCCTACTGTTTGTGAAAAGAAATATTTGGAGAACAGACACATTTTTTCATTTGCTGACCATCCATAACTGCTTTCCTGTTACAACAGTAGAATTGACTCATTGTCATCAGTGGCCATTTGGCACGCAATGTCTAAAATATTTACATATGGTCATTTACAGAAAGTGTTTGCTGACATTTGTTATATAAGGCTCTTGGAGTTGGACCTATGATTATAGCTGAGAAGCAGAGGTTGCTAGAGACTTTCTGTAGACTCTGATAGGTAATGTTTTGATTTTAAAACCACAGTGTCTTCTGCTATATAATCTTTGTTCCTTTTTTTTTTTCCAAATGTGTAAAAATGTGGGGCTGGAGAGATGGCTCAGGTGTTAAGAGCACTGTCTACTCTTCCTAGGTCCTGAGTTCAATTGCCAGCAACCATGTGGTGGCTCACAACCATCTCTACTGGGATCTGATACCCTCTTCTGACATTCAGGAGTACATAAAGACAGAACATTCATACATAAAATAAATAAATAAATCTTTTTTTAAATGTAAAACTGTTCATACCTCAATAATATAAAACAAAGTTGGATTAATTTGACTAAATCGTATACTGCCTTAAATAAATATTTATAAAAATGTGGAGACTTTCACAGTGCTTCATAGTATGTGCCCATTAAATATGGATTCTATTTCCTTGAGCCCTCCATTAGTGGTGTGGCAACTCATAGTAAGATATGACTCTGTATCTCTTGAACATCTCAAAGCCTTTGATTTAATTCCATCCTTTAATCTCTTTCTGGATCCACTGGGTAAGGTAAGGATACCAACCAAACATCATTTTTGGATCAAAACTCAGTTATACAATAACTGAGAAACAAAAATGAAAAGACATATCCAATTATTATGCTGTCCTTATTATTTTTTCCTTGTCAAATATATGTTTGTTGTTACAGAGCCGTAGTTTGGGTTGGCAGTTCATCTCATAATGAGAATACCAATGGTTCTCAACCTGTGAGTGGGTACCCCAGATATCCTACATACTGGGTATCTATTTATATTATAATTCATAATGATAGCAAAACTCAGTTATGAAGTAGCAACAAAATAATTTTATGGTTGGGGTCACCACAACAAAAAGAGCTATATTAAGGGGTCACAGTAGGAAGATTGAGAGCCACTATGCTACCTCTAAAAGTAATTAAATGGTAACCATGGGCTAGTCACACTGTTAAGTATTTCATTATCTATCTCACTGACATAACCCTTCCTTCTGATACAATATCAGAAATCACAGGAGATTAATTGGTTAATTATGTGTTTAAATCCAGGAAATGCCCAAAGAATATAATATGGAAATGCATCATTGTAAGATTAAAATATCCCCTATAGATCACTCAGTTTCCTCAGATGCCTTAAATATGGAAAGCTGATGGTCTCACCCAGCAGTGACACCTTATTTTATAAATACTATCTTCACAAAAGATCACAAAATTCTCAGACCAAGATATGTGAGACCAGCAATTCAGACTGATGCTGTAAGATTGAGAAGTAGACTAAAACGAAATGGAATGAAACTCACTAAGATAAATACAAAGTAGTACACTTAGGGCTGATAAACACCCCCTCCCACTGCCTCTCCACCCCCACCCTGGTGCAAAATGAAACGCATCCTGCATGAAGATGTGGAGAAAAAACCCAAAAATGAACATTAAACCCTGTATTGAAACCTAACATATTGAATTTAATCGGGTGGACCTTTCCTAGGAAAATACAGTTGATTAACTGTTAGTGTAAGTATGTCTTTACTCTCAGGTGTTAAATATTCCACAGGGGAAAATATTGTGATTTGTTGTTCATTACAGTAAAGCATACACATAGTATAACAAAATACATTGGCATTTGCTTCACAATTGCTATTATTATCTCACTTAATTATTTCAGAATCCCTGTATTATACTTGTACTTTTAATCATAGCTTAGAAAAACACACATATGTTTTAGGTAAAATGTATAAAAGAATTACATTGAAATCATAATGATCCATTTTCTTTAGTGATGCCACTGTAGGCATCTTTAAATTAAAATATGGCAATTACAAAAGGAACGGAATAAACATTTATCAAGGATTTATTGGATTTTTAATGGCAGAATCAATGCAGTGGTAAGGCATTTTGAAAAGATGGCTATTTATAAGCATTTTAAAAAACAATACTAAAGCAAGGCTTCTAGGTAGATATAAAACTAGATAATGTCCTAAGGATATTAACTTTTGAGGTGATCTTTCCTACCAGTCTCCTTTTTTTCTATCTATTTTTCTCTCACACAATAATATAACTTGGCCACATCCTTCACTCCTCCCACACACACCCCACCTCCCCTCTCCCCCGGACCCACTGCTCCTCCGTTTCCCTTCAGAAAAGAGCAGGCCTCCCAGGATAGCAACCAAACACTGCACAACAGGTTCTAATACGACTAGGCACAAACCCTCATATCAAGGCCAGATGAGGCAACGCGGTAGGAGGACAAGGGTCCCCAGGGCAGGCCAAAGAGTCGGAGACACCCCATCTCCTGGGACTGTGAAGAGTCTCACAAAAACAATCAAACTGGGCAACCACAATTTTTGTATTTACGGAGGATCTAGAGGAGACCAGTGTCATCTCACGGTTGCCACTTCAGTGCTGGTGAACCCCTCTGAGCCCTGCTTAGTTGATTCTGTGGGCTGTGCTCTCCTACCAGACAATTTATTTTCATCTTACCAGACAAAGTCTATGAAGTAACACATAAAATAACCAAACTTGAGCTCTTAAATAATAAAAAATAGAAAAATTGAACAAAACCTCACCCAGGTGTGTTTATAATCTGTGAACGATCTGGACAATGACCTATCCTGATTTTCTAAGAACCAAAATGTTTCCAAGAGTTGAACTTTGCACCCTCAAACTGGTAAGTCAAGCAAGTTAGATCATCTAGCATGTTTGGCCCTATTAACAATGGCCCAGTGTTATGACCAAAGGACAAGAACAAGCTGCTTCCTGCTGAGCATATTTCAAAACAACTTAACAGTGAGAATGCAATGGCTGTATTCTTAGTAGTGATGGCAAATTTTTATTTTAAATTATATATAAATATAAATATATATATGTTTCTCTCTGTCTCTGTCTCTTTCTCTGTCTCTCTCTCTCTCTCTCTCTCTCTCTCTCTCTCTCTCTCTCTCTCTCTCTCTGTGTGTGTGTGTGTGTATGCATGGATGTGCAGGTGCCCACAGAGATCAGAAAAGGACAGTGGATCCTTTGTATCTGGACTTATAGGCAGTTGTCAACCATTTGATGTGGGTGCTGGGAACTCCAGGCTTCTGTAAGATTAGTAGGTGCTCTTAACCACTGAGCCACCTCTCCAACCCCTCATGTCAACATTTTAAAAGTTAAAAATTAAAGACTCTACATTTAATTCTCATAACATATAAAAATCTTTTAAAACATTTTTGTTTAATGTCTCTAATCTCTGAGAACTGTTCCATAGATTCCCACACAATACATTGGCCATAGCTCTGGCTTAGTCACCAATAAAGAGGAGCACATGCCATTTTCCCCTTTTTACCCACAGAATCTTCATCTTTTCACACATGCCCCATCTGCAACACCTGTCATTAACTGGTCTCTAATGATTAGGTACTGTGCTGAGCTCCAGGGGAGGATGACTCAACTACACTAATAAGGCTTTTCAGATATTTTTTCTCTACCCTCCCGCTTTTTAATGGTAAAGGAAGAAATGCTATGAAATTCTATTAAAAACACAGGAAGATAATGCTGAAGATAATAAAGGTGGCTGCTTTACCGTGAATCATTTAGCACCCCCCCACCCTCTGGTCTCATCTAACACCAGCAGTGGTAACACAAAAACTAGATGGCGTTCATTTTCCTCGTATTAAAGGGAAAATTGCAGAAAGTCATTTATGAATTTGGAATTGTACACTGTTCTGAGTAACATGATAGAATCTAATCCTGTTTCAGCCCAAGCTGCAATGTGAGTTACTCCTTTGCCCAGCATCTCCACACTGTGAAGTCTCCCTGTCATATTTGAGTTTTCTTGACTTGCAGAGAGACTGGCAGTCTATACTTCTTGTCTTCAAGCAAGTTATTGCAGAAGAAACAGAAAGTGCTTCATATGGCTTTTGTTGCAATATGTTATTGTATTTCTTCATTTGTTACTAGCTATTACTCTCTTTCTGTATCTAACTTAAGGACTCATCTGTATCATCAGTATAAATATATAGGAAAACAGTTATACAGGGTTCAGTTATGCATTTGCTTTCAGATATCCACTGAGGGTGGATAAGAAGAAACTACTGGGAATTTCTAGGAGGCCTGCCAATATTGAATGTCAAAAGTACCAAAGAAGATGTTTGTATAAGCAAAGTAAGATCCCAAATATAACATTGGACATTAGTGCAACACCATGTCTTACGGTTTCATCAGTCTATCCTTAGATCAGAGTAAAGAACATCCAAATGGCACTTGGAGTTTCAGACTCATTCTTTTATTATACCTTAGCTAGTCTAGAACTTTGATGGGTGTAAGGACTGTGTTTAATCTTTCCTGGGGAGCCATGAACAAAAATATTTGTTCATCCCAGATACCAGTGGCAGAATATTTCTGCCTAATTATAACTGCATGAGCCAGTTACTCACAAGACCATAGTAGAGGAGCTGCTTACAGGAGCATTTGTAATTCAAGGACACTCAGTCACCCAAAATCTCACCCCAGCATGGATGATGACTCAAGTAAGTGACTTTCCCAGAGTTCAGGCTGTTGACTTGTAGACAGGCTGGAAATTGTCCTTTCCAGAGCGATTATTACTGGGTGTCTAACCTCTGGGCAAGGCTTTGTGAATTCAGAGGTCTTAAAAGCCTTCTTCCTCCAGAAGATGGTTCAATTTGAAAGAAAGAGCTAGCTGCACAAGCGGAAGCCTTCTGTGAAGCTCCAGTTCTCTGAACTTAATCCTATTGAATGGTTACAGAAGAGAATCCAGACCCAGAAAAGGCTACAGATAATCTTCCAGGCCTGTCCCCCAGAGGCCATTCAAAAACGTCTGTGCCAACACTGAAAAGAAACTCACCTCCACCATTGTCAGCCACTCAGCTGAAGCATGTGACATCAGCACCCTTCCAGTGCCTCACCCCACTCTGTGCATTTGATGTTTGGATATACAAGGGAGGAAATTGCATAAGGTCTAGCTCCCTCCAAGAATCATAGGCAAGGAACAGAGGAGAAACTGCCCCGTGTTTGGACTGTAGTTCAACTGTGGTGAGTAGCTCCAGGCAAAATGGGGCCCGAAGGACTCTCCTACTTCCTTAGTAAGAGCCAATATGAGCAGTGTGTTTCCTTAGTTGCCATCACCGTAGTCTTACAGCTTAGAAGATAGTGACTTTTAGAGAGTTCTGTTAGACTTATTTCTGCTTCTGTCTTGATAACATGTGTTTATCTCTCTTCTTTTTGGTATTTTGTATGGAAATTGGGACAAGATATACTAGGGGCTATGAGGCAAATGTTATTTTTTTAAAAAACTAACTAGTATGGGCATCTAATGAATACAGTCACTAAATGTACTCATGCAGGCCCAGAAAAATATACATTTCCCCTAATTTCATATCTTCTTTTTCAACACTGTATTTCCTTAAATAATAATTTTTTGTACCCACTATAGTTCAATATTGTTTGAATCCCTCTGAAAGTCACATTGAATCTTTCATTCCTGATGTAATTGTATTGATAGGGATGACTGAGTATTGTAGAGGAACTAAAGTTGCTATCTCAGAAGTGGGGTAGTTCCTGAGGGACTGTGCAAACCAGTTATTGTGACAATAGATGGTCAGATATTCAGGACAGTGCCTATTGTTTGGCCCCTCTCTTCTTCTCTTATGGAGCAACACAAAGTTTTGCTGTATGCAATGAACTATTGCCTCCAGAAGCAACAGGTAAATTCCTGCTATCCTGTCCAGTTATTCTGCCATAGTAACAAGAAATAGACTAGGACCATGTATCATCTAAAGAGAGGGAAAATCTGTAAATTGCTTTAAACATTTTATTAAATGTCATTCTGAGGAAAGAATATATTAACTGGCTAATTTTCATCTGTGAAGTTTTTGGCAAATACTGTAAAGAAAATGTAGCCTAATTTAAAAAAAGAAGATGAATCAAATGAATAAAAGATTATTCTGTCGATTTGTCAGGTCTTCAGTGAGACCTGTGAGGGAAAATTCATATTTGGTCCTTTTTTATGGTAGGATGCCATAGCCATTATCTTTTATATGTCAGTAAATGTTCCAGGATATCTCTAAACCTTCACTTGGAAAGATGGTTCTTTTTAAACTCCTCCTGATCTTCACTGGTGGAACTTTAAGCTCTTCTTTTAGTGCCTAGACATACCATGCAGAACTCCAGAGCTAGCCTGGCTTTTACAAAGAAGGGACAGACAAGAAAATTGCCTTGGGAAAAGGCAGACCGAGGAATGAGGGTGGTAAGGGAAACAAGGGAAAGGATAGCTTTTATTTTGCAGGACCGGAAGAGGACCCAAGGTGCATGACAGTCCACCCAGTGAGCACACGGAGATGAGCTGAGGGACATTTCTTGAGGCACTCAAGCTTGGCTTTCACTAGGTTCTCTTACCTGCTGAATTTCACAATCTTGTGGATGAAGTCTAATCCTTTTTCTTAGAAAAGCAAGCATTGGCACATTTATTCTAGAGTTGGTACATTTAAGTTGGAAGCCTAGCTCTGCAACGTGTAAAATCTGTGTGTCCTTAAATAATTCGTTCAATGTATTTGACCTTCAGTCTCTTATTTGGAAAACAGACATAACAGTGCCAAGAGTTTTGGGACTCTAACAAAACAACGTGAGAAATCACCTTGAAAACATACACATTTATGTTAATGCAAACATTCTTTAATGTGGATGCTCGTTTTTACCTCAAGTTCATGGCTTGAAAACACATTTGGTAGCTTCCCAGGCAGAATTGGTTCTTTTTTCCCCAGGATTTCATTATCCAGCTCTGATACTAATGTAGAATCATTAACGTTCCCCTCGAAATACTCACTATGTCCTGCCTACTGACTCTGTGCCACACTGGAGATGCCCACGCCTTTCCATGCCCTCTGATTCTGTGTCTGCTTCTTTATGGAATTTATGTTCCCTCCTGGAATGGAGTCCATCTTTCACACTACGGTTTGGCTTTCCCGTCAAACTCTGGCCTTTATTGTCTTATGTCCCTCATGGGCTTTTGCAATCCTTCCTCCACTTAAAGACAAAGTTCCCCAGCAGGCTCCATCAGTAGTTCAGTCTTGTTTTGCTTTAACCCTTCGGAAAACGCCCTTGTTCTCAGTCCTCCAGGCTCCCACACTTACATTTATGTGCAGATAATATGACAGATAGGAGGTGGTATTGTGGAAAAAGACTAAAGATAAGGTTCTGAGACCACTGAGCTGACTGAGGTGAGAGGTGCTAAAAGGCAGCAACATGGAACTAGTACCTTGTAAAAATCTGTTTGTCTACTGTCTTGGTTTTGTTCACAAGTGATTCATAATTTAATTTATTTTACAAATTGTGTCTGTAGCAGGATGGTAACTTGGATAACTTAGTGTAGGCATAAGGTTACCATGTAATTCAAATGCTGATTTCTATAGCTCCCATGTCTGGTTGCATTCCTAGTTCTGAGAATCTCCTGTTTCAATGTTGTGTAAATACTGCTCCCCAATTGTCCCCTGATATTTCAATAAAGCAGCTTACAGCTAATTGCTGAGCAGGGGAGAGAATAGGGCTAAATTTTCTGCCAGCGAGGGGAGGAGCAATTAAAGGAGGAAATAAGGGTTTCAGCCACAGAAGATGTCCAGGTGAGTAGCTGGAGAGTAGCTGGAGAGTAGCTGGAGCAGAGAAAGCTACAAAGTACAGGTGCCTCTGGGATGTATGCTGGGAGGAAACCAGATTAGTTTGGAGGATTGAAAGCAGAGTAATAACTGCTCAGTTATTGTGTTGTGAAGCTTATTATTAAACAAAGATAAAAGAGTCTCAATTATTTGTGTAATAGGCTGGTTAAGAGAGAAACTGAGAGACAAACATAGTTTTATAAAATTAACTTTAACCTATGAGCATATACAGGGGGAGGTAATCCCTCTGAGGAACAGTCATAGGGGAGGGGAATAAGGGGAAAATGGGAGGGAGGGGAGAATGGGAGGATACAAGGGATGGGATAACCATAGAGATGTAACAATAAATTAATTAAAAAAATTGATCAAAAAATTAACTTTAACAACTTAGAATTAAAGTTCATCCAAAATAAGAAGTACCTTATAAAAAGGACCCAAACAAAACAAAACAAAACTGCATACATTCAGACACACACACACACACACACACACACACACACAGACACACACACAGACACACACACACACACACACCTCTCACATTATCATTTGAGTCTTCTAATAGTAATGATGAAAATAACACTTAGCAGTGTTGGAAAATACTTAGCTTCTTTCTTTCTCTTTTTCTTTCTTCTTTCTTGCTTTCTGTAAGCCAGTACCGCTTTGGACCAAAAGGAAGTATTAGAACTTATGAATAAATTAAATAGACGTATATAATCGTAAGTGGATCACAATGAAAGACTGAATCTTTCTACAATGTTTTTCCCCACAAATCCTTAACTGATGTTTATTTTATGGATTTCTGTTCTTGTTATTGCTAAAAACCATTACTCTGAAATTTACTGCATTTTGACAAATCATTGTTAAATGTATTTTTGGCTCACCCTGCCATTTTCTGTCTGTTGTCACGGTTCACTTTATTGCGTTACATTTACTTCAGGGATATTTTAGAATTATTTACAGACCAGAATGATGGCTTTGTAGAGATAAGACAAAAGAATTTCTACAGAGCATCATTGAACTTCCAAAAGATCAACAATGTCCATGTTTGGCTGATGCCGAAGTCTCAACGCGGGTAGCAGGATGACGTGTGCCTTGCACTCATTTCTACGAAGTTATTAAGTTGTATTCACGCATGTGCACTGTGTCTCTTCCTGCATGGCTGTAGAGGAACTGAATGACAAGACTCTCTTTTGCAGCCTCCACCACTAGGCATCAGAGGGTACCTACTTCCTCCATATCATCCAGCTGTGTCCTAGGTCTGCTCAAACTAGAACTTACCATCTTAAAGCCCTTTAAAGGAAAAAAAATTAAGTAATTATTACATCCTAATTACAAATCTTACATTACCAAAGGAGGGACTTTTGGGAAAACTTTTGATTCTCTTAAGTGATTGAATATTTCCACGCTGAGAATTTTCTAGAGAATAATCATGATGTCTATGGAATTTCCCTTATTTTCTTTTCCATTCATGCATCCCTTTCTGCCTCTTCTTAAGTGTATATTGTATATTGGTCACTGTGGCTGTCATCCTCATGAAAAACCATTACTCCTGAACAGTTGGCCATTTACAGGTATCACAGAGTTGATACATATGTTGCAGTTGTCATCAGTCTTTGTGATACCACAGAACGTGTTGATACGCAACATATCTCCCCCATGTTGTTCATATGTGTATGTGTGTGTGTTGTGTGTGTGTGTTTGTGTATGTGTGTGTGTGTGTGTGTGTGTGTGTGTGTGTTATGGAAAAGATAAATGTTTCTATGTTTCTAATCTTTAGATACAATGCTCATAAGAATCTTACCTGATAATTCAAAGCTCAAACTAGTAGGCAGGGAAGGAATTCCTTGTTACAGTATTACCGCCTAACAATAAGCTACTGATGGTCTCCCCGAGTCCCCAGGCAGTACTAGGCGTGAGTCCACACACCTGAGCTGTGGCGGGTACCTGCTGATGGAGTTATATCTGATTTCAGGAGCTTGTTTCTCACTAACTTTAAGGGAGGAAGTAGACAGCAGAGAAAATGATTTTTTCAGTGGGGTCATTTAAAGTCCTCAGGGTGGGTTATCTCTCAACTGAGTGAGAATATAAATTGGTCACAGGAGTGCTCTAAATCACTGTTGGCTGGACTCACTTCTGCTGCACAAGCCCCATGCTGGCCATGAGGCACAAGCTTCTGATTAAGTAGTCTGAGCGTTCCTTAGGGAAGAAAGAGAAATGTGTCTTCCTGGAATCTTATTATTCCTTATCTCCTAGGACTTTGTGTATATATAACGGCCTATCCATTGTACTTATAAAGATAACCGTGTTAGCATTGCAAAATGCAGTTACTAGATCTATGCCATTTGGGCCTCTCAGAGGGTTTTGTTCTTTGGGTCTTCTTTCCTTTCCTTTTCTTCCCAAACACTATTCACTAATGAAACTACCTAGCAGAATTTGAATGGAAGTCCAATAATCAAGAAAACCTGTAGCGCTACTAGGAGTCTCATCTATAAGAGTCTTCAGGAGCTGGTGCCTCCTTCTGTGCTGTTTTTCTTGTTGCTGTTATTTGGTTTGAGCCTCGTAGAATTTTCCTTAGTGTCCTCTGTTAAGCCTAATGTGCAATATTCGCAGTAATTCTCTCACATCCTAGAGATTGCTATGAAAATTCTATCTACCTCTATTTTACACCACATCACGTTCTTAAAAATAATACTTTTACAGTACGAGTGTTTTTGCTCTCTAAGACTGTCAAATATTTTTTGTAGGTTTTCACAGGTTGAGAAAATAAACAACAAGAGGTGTTAAAGCAAATCTTGCAAACTGTCATTTCAGCATTTGGGTGACTGAGTCAGGAGAATGTCGTGTTTCGGCCAGGTGCAGATAAACTTATACTGAAAGTCTTTCTCCTAAAACAAACAATCAAAAATACAAAAAGAAAGGAGGAAGGGGAAAGCAGGTAGGGGGAGAGGAAGATGAAGGTACAAAAAGGAAAGATGGGCCTAGAGCAAAGCAACCAGCTCCTAGGGCTGAGCCAGCTCCACTGACTCTTGAGGAGACACGATAGGGAGAAACAAGAGTTTGAGAATCCAACCACCTTTTCCTAGTCCCACTGAGCAAGGCAATTGGGAAAAATTATAGAGCTTTCCTAAGCATCAATTTCTATTGTAAAAAAAAAAAATAATATTTTTACTTAAAAAAAAAACTTTCTTAAACACCCCAAAGCCATCGTTTTAGGCCTAATTTTTAAAATTATAATTTATTCATATTACATCCCAACAAGTATAACCTCACTTGTATCTTCCCGTTCCCCCCTCCCTCCTTCTTCTCCCCCATCCCTTCCCCTAGTCCTCTGACAGAAGGGGACCTCCTCCCCCACCACGTGACCACAGCCTATCAGGTCTCGTCTGGATAGCCTGCTTCCCCTTCCTCTGTGTGCCCGCCTCTGGGCCTGTCCACCAAGGGGAAGTGGTCAAATCAGGGAGCAGCAGAGTGCATGTCAGAGGCGGTCCCCACTCCCCACAAAGATGGAGAGTGAGCTATCCATTGGCTACATCTGAACAGGGGGTCTGAGTTCTCTGCATGCGTTGTCCATGGTTGATGCAACAGTTTGGGCAGGATAGCTATCTTTTTAAGCATAGCTTTTCCTCACTCTAGTATTCATGCTAGGGACAAGGAACCACATTAACTTGTACTGTAATTTTCTATGACACATTTCAGAAACCTCAAAGGCCAGAAGTAGAGCTGAGAGCTGAGCAAACTATACCTTGCATATTTTATCAGTTGTCTGAGATTGGCTGTTTCCTGTGAGTATGAAACCTCATACTTGGTTCCTATAACAAAGCTTTATTTCTAGCAGCCAAGCAGGAGCATTTGCGTCCTAGCTAGAAAGACAAAGGAGTCCTGAGTGGCCTTCTTGTTGGCAGATTATGATGGAGAGATGAGGCGTTCAAAGCTACAGGCAGTGGGATCTGGGGCTATGATTGCCTTGTTCTGAGAAGCGCACAGGGTAAGATGCCTAGCCATAAAAGTCTGTTGTTTGCTATCTTGGCCACAGTTTTTTTGAGCTGCATTAAAAATATGGTTATTTTTCCACTTATTTAAGAGTCTCCCTTTCAAAGACTGGAAGTAATCTTTTTTATTAATAAAAAAAGGCTCAGTATTATTAGCCACTCATGCAAATGTTTAGTTGAAATTACCATCATCTGGGAGACATTTTCATGATCTCTTGTTTCACAAACAAAAATAGTAATTATCTGATAGAAAATATAAATTGTAGTCTAATTTTGCAGAAACAAATGGTTGATATATGAAATTATTATCAGGATAATACAAACAGCATTCACTTACTCATCAAAAATAAATTTACAAATTTTTTTTAAAAGCTGGCTTCCCCATTGTCTATAAATATTACCAATTTCAGTCAGACACTGTAATGTTTTTTTTTTCAATTTTAAGTGTGCTCCCCTCAGTTTTTTTCAGTATTTTTCCATAAGAAGACATTTCCATTTCATCAAGGCTGAGAGATTAAAGTTTTTAAGATACACAATGTTACCATTATTCTTTGTTCTCTGAACATTCACATGTCTCCTGGTGACAGGTTGTCAAGAAATATGTCTCCCTCGGAGACAATCAGTGATGCAATTCTTGGTGATGAGGTGCGCTCATTGGAGTGCCCCTTACTGCTGCTGTGTGCAGCAATGTGACTCCTGAACTATTTGTTTGTTCTGCCATAAGATAGCATTAGTAAATGTAATGGGAGCAGATTACTCCCTTGCAGAAATATTTATGGAAGTGCTTCCAAAGGACCACTCCATCCACAGTTGCTACGGATGCAGCATGCGGTGCTGAAGGCTGCCTCTAAAACAGTGTGGACTAAAACATCATCCTACAAGCCATTTAAGATGTGTTACCTTATTATGTGTCTGAACACAGATTAGAAATCATGGGTTGTTCTATTTGAGCAAATGTGTGCTTTCTGTAAGATACAAGAAAGCATGTCAAAAGCGAGCAGGTAAAGTGTTTTTATTTAAGAAAAAAAGCTTCCCTCATATATACCTGCTGCTCAAGATAGAAACTTTTCATACCCTAATGTACTTCCTCTTCCCTTAAAAAGTGTTTTTAATCACAATAGTCTTCTGAGATGAGCTTAAAGTTATACTTCATAGCACCTAGATGCCAACAGATTCAAATATGAAGCCAAATTACTCTTGCTTCCTGTAGACTGATAAGAAATTTTCTATAAAATGGAAAAACCCTAAAGGATGGATAGTTTAATAGATGCCCAAACAGATGATGTCCATGGCATCTATCCAATAAAAAATCATATTCTTCTGTTAAGTACTTCGTGAGAATTTTTTCATTATCTTTTATTCTAAGAACCCTGCAGGAGCATAACAGACTACATGATGCTAGCTAGCCAACGGATGCTGACGCATTGTTGTTGAAAGTTAACCAAAGGTGTATAAGCAAGCTCTAAAGAGACAAGGCTAACTGTTTTCTGCTCAAAAGCTTCAGAACACACAGAACACCACAGGGATGTAACTTTTGGACATGTCTAAATATTTGTTATTTTTGGATTATAGTGGTATGAAATTTAGTAAATAGGAGCAATTTATTGAAGAGACTCCAGAGATGAGGAAAAAAATATTGCATCTCTGTAAAGAGTAGATGCATTATCAGTGGAACCATGAAACCCAACACTTCAAATGGAGCTGGTATACTACTTCCCACACATCCATGGCCAGCATGCTGTTTGTTCAGAAAGCAGTTTGTAGCAACTGGATTTATGCTAATCAACTGAATGGTGTGTTTTCCTCACACATCAATGAAGTACACATTTTAAAAAATTACTTAAGAAAAAAATAACTGTTTAAAATATTACTCATCATTAAGCGAGCTCACAGACATTTCAGATGCATATTAAGTTGATGACATAAAGTTGTCTCTGAAGAGGCATCTTTGTATTCGTTCATCATTGTAATAAATAAAAAGTTCCTATTTCTAATTTTATTGAATTTTTGTAAAATATTTAACTGTATATCAGACATTGGGAATAGACTGAGAAACTCAATACTAATACAACTACTGGAAAGATAAAAAACATTTTACAAAAAGTAATTTCATTATTCGATTTTTTCTTAAAATGCGGTTCTGGAAGAATACCATGTGCTAAGTCTAGTGCTAGGTACTTGAAACACAAAGATGAACACAGCATTGCACCTTACTTAACAAGTTCAACTTCATCAATGAAGATAATTTGCTGTTCAAAAATACCCAGGAAACCTTCTGCGGAAGCCTGAGGTGATCAGAAGAGTGAATATTTAGTTGATTGTATTATGAAGAGCAGCGTAGATGTGCCTGGGAGTGAGCAGCGGTGAGCATGCGGCCATATTAAAGGCAAGAAGTACGTCATGACCCAGGGTGTGAGTGTGGGAGCATGCTTGCTGCTAAGGAGATGGCCGCTGGTTTTAGAGGACAGAGATCAGACACCCACCGAGCAGACACAGTGAGCAGTGGCCACATGAAAAACTCACATTCCTTTCCAAGGAGGCTAAGATTGAGTCTAAGTGTTGTGAGTGAGACTGAACATTAAAACAGTAAAAAATCATGATAAGTACACTCAGGGATAGAAAAGACCACGGGTTCTGTTGGCTTTCATCCATAAAAGGGCTTAATGTGTGTCTCTCCTTGTTATGACACCATCAGGAACATGCCTGCTCCATACAGCATTATTATAAGGGGAAACACTGCTATGTACAGAGTAATGGCCTTTGATTTATAACTTTTACTTGGGAAATTCCCTTAAACCATCATGAAAAAAAATTCCCAAAGCAATGCAGTCATGCTCCATGATTTAAAAAAAAAGTCTCAGACCCTTACACGAATACAATAAAATGGTTTTCATTTGTGTTTGTTTTTTTCAGTTGGTGGGCAGCCTGACCCCCCTGAAGTCACTGTTGTAGCTTTTTCTTCAATCCCTCTTTGTATTAAAAATTTTCCCCAAGAGGATGTAACCCATTTCAGTTTTATGCTTATGGCTACTGGGACAACTCCTCGGGTATCCAGTTTCATCATAATCACATTTGTCTTCTAGATGAAGCAAGACAAGAATGCTTTGAAAATAGAAGAGTGTAAAGTATCCATGCTATACAGGACAAGCACGGAGGCTATAGTACTAAAATTAATTTTAAAATGTAATGCAGATGACAAGTTAGAAGGCTGTTAGAGTGAAAGTGAACAAAGGTAAGTGTGCTACAGTGGGAAATATTTTCTAATATTTATCTAATAATAAGATATTATATTTATCTAATATTATATATATTTATCTAATATTAAAATAATTATTTTAATTATTGATCTAAAAATATGTATCTAATATTAAAATAAATAGAAGCAAATTTAGCCAAGCTAAAACTCCATGTGAAAGATGAATGAGATGGACTTGGGTATAAGTTTATACTGGACTCTGATAGTCTTTGGAAGGTAGCTCTTAGAATAGAATTATCTCAAGTAAAATAAAAGGAGAAAAAGAAAGGAACCAAATTTGAAGGGAAGATTGCTTTCTTGTGTTTATTCCTGGTCTAGAACTTGTCAAATTTCAGGATAATCAACTTGAATTCAGAGTGAACCGTTCAGCACCTGAAGATCTACTCTTGTGTCTCTAGCCACTTCTCTATCGTCTCAACTCATGACTAGTGGGATCTGTTTCATAACAATCACAGGTCTTCTTACCCTAGTGAGGGACAATGTAAAGATGGACTCCTTACAGGCTTCCAGAATTTTCCATGGGACCCATACTTTACATGCAATGGTAACTCCATTCCCAAGTAAACTACACCCAAATCTCTTGTAGGATTAATATCTAGACAAATGTAACCTAAAACTAGTTATGACAGGGTTTTGCAATCAATAACTTCTTATCATAAATCACAAGTAATGATAAGAACTATGAAGACCCTCTCCTCTTTCTCTGCAGATATAATGTACCCAAGGGGAGGGGGAAGGAGTTCTTTAAGATCTGTGTCATGTGACATGCAGGAGAAGAAAACACTTCCACTCTGGGAAAGGCGGAAGCAAGGCCTCGGAGAAGGGCCAGTCAAGGAGATGGACAGTGTTCTTTGAGTAGTTGATGAATGAGGCAAGGTTTCTCATGAATCAAAGCTTCCTTGGAGGGCCGTGGACAATGGTAGATCAATAGGGTGAAGGACATGAGTAGGGAAAGACAGATCAATAAACAGAAAGATGTCTAGTTTAGGTAAGTAGTCACCAACAACTAAAATGTGACGCAGAGCGGGGCGAATCATAAAAGTACTTTTTAGTCTACCGAGGGCTCTGATCTGAACCGCATGGAACCGTTGGTCCATAGAAGATCTGGTTTTCAGTACAAAGCACATAGGTCATGTCTAGCGAAATACTTGGGCAGATGAATGGATTGAAGGCTAAACTAAAGCACAAGAGGTACCATGAGGACAGCATCCTCATTAGCCCATGGGTTTGTTTGTTTGTTCTATTGTGTATAATAACCATAGCAAAGCTTATATAACAGCCCATGCCTTGAGAGTAATTATCTGTAACTACAAATAAATATGACCTGTGGTTCTATTATTGTAAAACTAATTATGTTCCCTGATTCCTTACACACACCGGAAGAGTTCATATCCTTGTCATTGGGACAAAATATCTGCCAGGGGAAAGTATAAGGAAGAAAGCTTTATTTTGGTCAATAGTCTGGGTATACAGTCCTTTGTAACATAGAAACCGTGGTACTGGTGTCAGAGGGTCTGTGTAGTGGTGATAGTTTTGTGGCCTCCAGCAAATTTGGAAGAAAGGGGAGCTTTGGGCCAGAAGCAGTGTTGGGTGAGCTAAAACCCTGAAAATCTGCCTACCTCTTATAGCTCTGCCTCAGCTCCAAGAAATTTCTCCATTTTCTAAACTGTGTTACCAGCTAGGGACGAAGTGTTCAAGCGCATGCACTTCTGGGAGCTATTTCACATTAAAACTGGCATATACACCGCTGGAGATGTGTGTACGTAAATGTGGAGGAGAATTTGGTTCCTGTCATTAGGGTACAAGTCTAAGTCCACAAAATAAGCTCCATTTCTGCCTCAGAGAGCAGCGGTGAGGTGAAAATAGAGCAGGCTCAATACATTTGTTTTGCACCTATTATGTGTTGCTGAGAGCAGCAGCTTCCAGTAGTCACTGTTTTGAATGGTCTTCGGTTGGGAAGTGGGGGGGGGGGGGGGCAGCTGTGGCCATTTTAACAGCTGCTCTGCAGCCAGCATCGTTTTCTGTTGAACAGCATTTTGGAAGTCAGGCAGAAAAGAGGAAGTCCCACTGTTCCTGCAAGGTGGTGACAATTAAGAGATATTGCTGTATCTCTGTATCCAGCTGTGACAACCTCCTTAGTCCTGAGCTCCTAGGCTCAGCAGTGTTCCTCTAAAGTGATGAATTGCAGGAGGAAGAAAAGACAAAAGGAGAGTGATTGAGATAAGATCCTCACCCCCCCAAGATGAAGAGGTGAGGTTAAGAAAATGAAAACAGACACCCAAGCGCGACCAAAAAAAAAAACAATCAGAAAGTTAAAAAAAAAAAAAAAAAAAAAAAGATGGTATTTAAAGAGAGCCTTTTGCTTACCTAGGGATGCTTATTCCTACAACTCAAATTTGCGTTTGCCCTGTGTGACAGAACAACACGTGATCTTGTCCTGTTGGGAAATGGAAGTTGAAGGTATACTCTCAGGGCGAAGGAGAGGCCTTGCATCTCTACTCCCATTTTGCATAATCTTTTAATTCGTTGGAAATAGGAGAAGGTGTGTGTGTGTGTGTGTGTGTGTGTGTGTGTGTGTGTAAAACTGTGGGGGTTAGAGGAGCAAGGAGGTGGACATTCTAACTACAGAATCCAAGCCACAAGCTCTTTGCATTTCACTGTGACAAAAATGGAAGTTTTTTTATTAGTTAGGTGTTTATAAGGAAAAATCCAAATACGCATTAAGGGCTTTAAAAACCCCAATGAGGTGATTACGTGCTGCATTATTCAAAACACTGGGGACTCAAACTGCTGCCCTTTTGTGTGCCAAGCTGTCACCGAGTGATGTTAGGCTTCAGCATTTTTTTCCCTCAGGAGGGATAATGAGTGGATATCCTTTACCAAGACCAGTGTGTCTTCCCAGGCAGGCATCTGTGGAATGGTTTCTTCACACAGCATAGCAACCCCACTAACTACGGTAACGGCGATGCTTATTCCAAGTCACTGAATTTTGCAGCTTAATGAATGACAACATGACAGCATAGGCCAGGGATCTGCGTTATGGCTAATTTTGACTAAGTGTTTGATTTGTGTGGCACACCCCCTCCTGCCTGAGTGAAGAGACAATAAGAGGAGATGCACCACGTATCATTAGGCCTCCATGGCTAGGTGGCATTTTTGCATGAAATGAAATGAAATTCAGATGCTTCATAATTGCCGCTGTGGATTAGCAAATTTTATTATGCAATTAAAACATTAGCTACAACAAATATAAATATGTTGTGTGTTCTTAATTAGAGCACTTTGATAATCACTGTTCACTTGTGCATAAGTAGTTTCCATATAGCTAGAACCACTTTCTATGAATTAAATTAATATAAAAGCAGGATTGCAAACTTTAAGTCTGCTTTGTCTTTAAGTGGAAGGTGTTAGACAAGTGAAATGCCCAAAAGGGGTGAGACTGCCGCTAGACAGCACTGCGCTCTGGCGGCCGCAGGCTCTGACCTTGTGTTTCTATGCTGACATGCCTACCCTCTACATAACACCTTGGCTCCCGCTTCATCTCCCAATGCCTCAGTCTTTTTCATCAGTCAAATAGGAATGTGCACATTCCTCCAGCTTGGAAGGATTAAATGCTCCAATGCGTCTCACCATAGAGAATGGCACTTGACACACTGTAAATACTGCCACCATGACAGGGATTAATGTCATCGTCAAAGGAGCCATTAATCTAAATTATTAAGATGGATGTCCTTCATAAGCTTTCTCAAAGGACCTCAGTGAGCATCAAACAAACAAACAAACAAACAAACCAACAGGAAACTTCTGTTGTTGTTGCTTTTAGAAATCTTAAATTAGTCACATCAATTAACTCAGGTCACTGCTGAAGGTGCAAGACAGGACAGAACAGTAATAGAAGAAGAGGCAAGAAAGTCCACTCTTTCTAACTCCATCTGAAGAAGAGATTCTCATGGCTTCAGATTGATAAGTCTAAGTAAGACACACTTATTAGTAAGATAGGCGGAACTAAAACCACCTCAGTTGAAATCTTCTCATAACACATCTATTTTATTGAAGCAAAACCATCACTTGGAGTCTTGTCCCTGCTTTTTCTATACTCACTGAGATTGTAGGAAGTCTGCTTCAGTGTTTCAGGCATAGAGACATGTTTTGGTTCAGATTACCAGAGCCCTTTCTGTACTTGGGAGCAAAAGCCCAGCTAAATATAAATGCTTCTTTGGGTCATCACCCGTCGCTCATGTATTCTTCCCTTCACATCCTGACCTGGGATAGGATTGGAAATTCCTGTATCCTTTTGCCAAATCCCTCTATGACCAGCTGTATCCCAACACAGTCCATAACACCATCTCCTAAATGAGAGGCTAGGGGGAAACAGACTGCCCTGATCACATGGTTAGGTAGAAGTGTGGTAGTAAAAGTATGGTTTAAAGGCAAATTTCCCGGTTCCTGGCTTAGTGGTTGCTTAGTTAGAGTTTTATTGCTGTAAAGAGACACCGTGACCATGGCAATTCTGATGAATGAAATCATTTAATTGGGGTTGGTTCACTGTTTCAAAGGGTTAGTCCATTGTTATCATGGTGGGACACATGGTGGCATGCAGGCAGACGTGGTGCTTGATCCGAAGGCAGCAGAAGGAGACTGTTCCTCACTGGGTGGAACTTGAGCATAGGAGACCTCAAAGCCAGCACCCGTAGTGACACACTTCCTCCAACAAAGCCACACCACCTAATAGTGCCAAGCATTCAAACCCATGAGTCTATGGGGGCCACACCTATTCAAACCACTACCTCAGTCAGACATTGAGTGCAGTGGTTAAGCCAAAGTAGAAGTGAAGACAACACCAGCATGTTGGTAAATATATGTTTTAAAGCACACAAGCATGTAATATATTTTATACAAAACAGAAATCTCTTAGGATTTTCTTTCCAAAGTCCTTCTCAGAAAGCACACGTTTTCTTAGCCACATTCCCATCAGGCAATTACATCCTGCTCATAAAGGTTGTCTTTCTATCTCAATTGGACGGAGCACATGCCATCTAATTTGTCTTGTTTCCCTAATTGATTTTGCAGTATTTCCATGTGAGCTTAGTGTTACCCAGCTTCTGTTCTTTCCTCCAGGGTGTCCTTAGGGGGCCATTGAGTAAATTACTTTTTTCTAGTGTGCTTAATGGTGCCCTAGTGTTCTGAAGGAGTTAATTCACCTCTGAGAGGTGAGCAGTTCTTCACCCAAGAACAGGACTGTTACTGAGCCAAAGAGGGCTGTAGCAATCTGGGCACATGGCCAATTAGGCACACGCTGGCACAGCAAACATCCAGTAGGTGTCCATGCCCCATTGAAAGTGCCTCAGCCATGGGAAGCCTGTGATGTGTCCAGATGTATCGCAGGTCTCCCTTGGAACAGAAGCTAAGATCACCTATTTAGTTTGATACCTGACTTCTGGGAGTCTAGTGTTTGTTCACAGACAGTCCTAGAAATGCCTGAGTCTAAACGTTAATTCTTCAATGCCCTTGCCCAAATAGGAAATGATATCTTACCTCAAAGGAATACCTTAGCACTTCTGACTGAAGAACATAAATCCTGTTTCAAATCCTCTTGGAATACGTAAGTAACTGTCCACTGTTACTCCATCTTTTAGGGCTCACCAGTACAAATAAAATGTTAGACACACAGGTCAGTTTTAATTTCCTAGCACCCACACTAAGAAAAGTAAAAATAGATAAAATAAAAACCAACCACATATTCTATATGATTCACCTGAAAATTATTTATTGCCACTTGAACCCATAATAAATATTAAAATATTGCTAGTGAAGTCCTTTACATTCTGACTGTACTAAGTCTTTACAAGATAGTATCTTTTTTTTGTCACAGAATTATGCATTTAGGTATTGGCCAAATTTCAAGGAATGGTTGCTACATAGGGCTAGGCATTGCCGCAAAGCACCACATAACTCTAGAGGTCATCTGAATTGACTTAGGCTCTGACCAATCCCATGTCTTTTATTTATTTGTTTGTTTGTTCACTCACTCATTCCTTTGTTTATTCTTTGTTTTTTGTTTGTTTGTTTGCTTACTTGCTTGCTTTATTGACAACTTTTGTCGTTTTTTTTTTCTTTATTGACATCTTAAGGCAGGATCTCACTAGCTATAGCCGACTGTCCTCAAACCTTCAGTCTTCCTGCTTCTCCCCCTTGAGTGCTGACACTGCCTATGTGTGCCACCAGCGTCTAATTATTTTTTGGTTTATTTAAATTTCCTCTGTAACTTAAATCCAGCTTCCCCAGGATTGCTCAGTTCTCAGTTTCATGCTGTGTTTTCAGAATGCTCTAGAGGCTTGATGAGATTTTCATCATCACGTGCGTCATAGCCCAGAATCCCAATCTCTGAAATAAATGCCAAATTGAAAAGTGACACAAATAGAGCTAAACGGAGAAACATATGATTTAAAGAGGAGGGAGAGAGGGATAGGAAAGGGGGAGAGAGAGAGAGAGAGAGAGAGAGAGAGAGAGAGAGAGAGAGAGAG
>OU015750.1:51771839-51786010 GCA_907169655.1 Acomys percivali
CACACACACACACACACACACACACACACACACACACACACCCCTCATGCTTAATTTTTCGCTCAGAACCAGCTCACTGATTCTTGCTAACTGAAAGGCATTGTAAAATTAAGACACTCATGAGCTACAAATGAGAGAAGAGACACAGATTTGTAAGCAAAGCTACCGCTCTCATAGGTTTGGCCAACAGGTGAAACCTTTATGTTGGTTTGAGCCTCACTTTCCTTTCTCTTTCTAGTATCTAACCCCACCTCACCCTGTCTTTTCCTTAATGCAGTCAAGATAGTAACAGATATTAACTCCTGTTAATAATTAATTTCTGTCTCTGATGATCTAAGTAATAGCTTTTTGTGAATTTCTCAAATCTGATTTCCCTGAGAAAGAAGGAAATAGAACAACACTAGAGCAGCAATTAGAGCAACTGACTAGAAACCTGGATCCTTTGGTGCATGAGGGAAAGACTGGTAGCTCCTAAAGGAGGTAGACTGACCTGTGCTGGGCAGGCACATGAGGTGTTTCTGCATCTCATCATTTGCGTGAGAAAAAAGAGTGACCACCATCTTACTTCCCATGTGAGCTACTTCAGGATAACTTTTAAGAGACTTTCTCCCTCATCCTCTTCTCTACTCTGGATGCATATGTTATTACCTATGTGCAAACATACAATGCCAAGAAGAAACCACATACTGCCATTTTTACTCTTACAGGAATAAATGGTAAAGATAATGCCTCTTGAAAAATTTGTCAGTGGACCTCTATGCCCTACAATCCATCTGGGTATCTAAGATCAAGAACAGAAGGAATATGTAATAAACTAGATTACATCACTAAAGTCTGTGCTCAGGGAATAGTTTATTGAGTGGCCATTCTTTTCTCAGGTTGTTGGATTAATTAGTACTTGACTGGGGCCAGGTTTCTGGACAATCCCATCTCTTAGAGAGAAAGAAACAGTTCCTACCAGCTCTACAAAAGAAAATTAGGGAAATAAGGCTCTAAATATGGTTAGTATCAAGACATCATTTTCAAAAAAAAAAAAAAAAAAGACATCATTTTCAGGAAGTGGTAAAGTCTCTCTGGCCACCTGAGGAGGATGGGCTCAGGTGAGTTAAAAGCACAGCAATCTCCTAGGTCCTCAGTGCCAACTGGGAGATAGGAGGGGACAGACATTTGGCTTTGGCTTAGCACTTTTCCTGTGGACCCTTTCTCTTTCTCCTCTGCTGTGTGCCTGCAGCTGGACCCAGGATGATGTAGTTATGAGTGTCTCCCTCAACTCACCAATTACTTTCCGTTCTGTTTCCTCCTCGAAGGCCTGCAGAAGATAACACAGGATGCTTGCTATGTATAATTGGCCTCTTGCTCTATTGGCCCATGCTGCATATTTTTAAAATTTGAGTTGCTCGGGAATGTTCAGAAGCTCTATACAAAATCCAGGATGCCTAACTAGAGACACTGGGACTGAATTCCCATGTGGTGACTTTCGGCTAGAGCTCCCATTCTGTGCTCCCTTTAAAGGATGTGAATACTCCAACTCTATTCCCTACACCCCCTGTTGTCCTGTTAACAGTGAGACTGGTTTGTTTAATTTCATAGTTATTCAATATTGTTCTTTGATTTAAGCAACATGTGGTCTATTCCTTTTATTCATTCATGTTCCCTGCCTACCACTTTAGAAATTTGAGTTTACAACTTTCAAGTAACAGAATCAACTGTTTTAGTCAAAGCATGAAGGTAGGTAGGGTTTTCCCAGGTTTGCTTCATTGTTTCTTTAGGAGGTTAAAATGCAGGTATACACTTAAAGGGAAGAAATATAGAAGACTATTTGGCAGGAGGGATCCTGGAGGTGGTTGTGAGGTACATAGCACTGTGATAAGGCTGGTAGATGTATAGAAAAAAAATCTAGCTTGTATGCCTTTGACAAGATCATTACACATATTTTCTGACTTGTTAGGGCATTTGACAGCACATAATGTTTTTGGAAAAGAAAAAACCAACATAATCTAATATAACCAAAATGAAGTGTGTTGGCTCAATAAATATCACAAGAGTCGGTTTTGATTTTAGACATAGCTAAACAATAGATTACAGTGAAACTATCCACTTAACATGTACACGTTTCCATCTTCCCCTACTGCACAGTCACAAGATGACTGTCAGCAGTCTCAGGACCATGTCCTTTCAGGACCGCATCCCACAGGGGAGCATGGCTCCTTTGTTGTAACATCTTAGGAGAATCTTGGTTTTATTATATCAGCTTCACTTAGGGGAAAATTAAGATCCTGATCTCTGTTGTCAAGGAAATACCAACGAGGCCCAACTGATAGATCAGATGCTCTGCTGAAAGCAAAAATAGTAGCAGTGGGAGGTGCAATCCCACAGAAATAAATTGTGAATATGGATACCAGGCAGGGAGTACAGGGATAGTGGATAGGATTGGTACATCATGTGGACTATGTTGAAACCATTTGTTCAAAAGCAAGTCATTACCCCTACTACCCAGACATTCTGATTTACTAGGTGTGAAGCTAAGCCCAAGCATCTTCATATTTAACAAGATCTCCAGGGATTAAAATATAAGAAGTCATTAGTTTAGACTTTGGGAAACACTCTGAAAGTGCAGTATCTTATTACAACTAATAATGCACTTATAATTATGTTCCAGGAACCTCAGTGTTTCCAGGCTTCCTTTCAAACAACTGCTAAACAACTCCATGAGGTAAGTACTGTTATTACCCATTTGGGTGGAAAAGGGAATTTCCGGAAGTTTAATGACACACAGACATAAAAGTCCAGAACCTGGACTTTATAATCAATGTCATTTGCTATTTTACAATAATGCCAACATCCCTTCTGGTCTCTTTGTGACTTAGGCTGAAGATAATTCTTTAGTCTGCAAGTTTGCTGATTGGCATTCTTTGGCAGGGAGAATAGACAACCCACTGGCATAGAATGTGCCAGCCACTGGTTTCATAGAGTCGCATGGAGCATCTCTGCGCTACTCCCCTCTAATGTACACTGCATGTTGCCTCAGGCAAGTTACCTTAGTTTTATGAGGCTCAGTTTCCCCTTCTTTGAGAAAAGGTTACTAATTTGCCTTTACAAGGTGATTTAGGAAATAGTGAACAAATAAAAGATACTGTTGGCTGTTGGCCTGAGGAGAGACTTCCTTATTCTTAGATTCCTTTTCATCTATGTGTTTCATCGTAAGTGAGCAAATGATGCTTTCTGTGGTGCCTGTCCTGCTGCCATTGCTGACACTGACAAGCTGAGAAGCTTCAGCGTGCGTTCCTCCTCCTCTCAGCCCTAGCTGAGTGAGTCATGACTCACTCACAGTCACCAGAATGTTTGTGATACCTTAGCAGCTGGGATCTCTCTTTGAGAGCATTACTGACTGGAACAAAAGGAGAGAACATATATTAAGTGACTACTGTGTGGCAGGAACATTCTAGAAGGCACTCTGCTAAGCCTTAACAGCAGTGTGTCACTGCAGGTGGGAGACCCTTGGAGTCTGTAGTGGCTATCTGCCCAAGGTCACTCCACCAGAAAGGTGAGTTCCAGAACTTGAGTCCCTGTCTCATCCCTGTGACCCTACCAGCTCTAGGCTTTTCTATACATTTCTATACCCATGAAGGAGGTGCCTTTGTAGGATATGAGCTGCTCAGCTAGTGCTCAGTTAACATGGATGCATTTTATGAGAGAAAGACTTCTATACTTGATGCAGTAACACTCAGAACCAAAACAGCAGAGTTCCTCAAATGTGAAGGACCCACAGTTATTCTGAGAAGTCTGCTGGATAAATATCAATCAATATAGAATATTAGGTACATCTTTTTTTAAACGCAGCCTATTTGACCCCTGTGAGTCCTCTAGGTGAGAAATTAGGCGTTCGATCTAATCAAAGGCTAATGTAATCAGTTCACTAATAATTAAAACATCACAGGTTTGGAATGCATATTAAGTTTTTCTCCTTCTTCCCTCAGAAGAGAAAACATAAAATCCTCAGCTGAATGAGAACAGGTTCATATTAGAGAAATGTAATAAATTAGTGACAAAGGTATAGGTTTTATGAAGTTTATCCTCATTTGCATTCAGTTCCTTCAGAATAATGGAAGGAAACTCATTTGCATAGAAAAAAACACTGCTATCCCAGAACTCGATAAATTACCTAACAATATTTTAAAAACTGAATATATTTTCTTATGCAAACCAATTTATCTTTCTTAGTCAGTCAGTTATTATTGTTTCATCTGAGGTTCCAAGTGTGAATTCATTGGGTTCCCATGACTAACGCAGACTTCCAACAGCCATTAGCTTTCTGCAAATGGCAACAGTACATTTTTCAACATACAAAGCCACCTTCACCAGGTACTCAGGCAATGCACCATCCTTTTCAAATAACACTTCTTAAATGTAACTTCAAAAAAGTCTCCATTATTAGGAAACACTGACTAGCTAAGAGTCGTGACATGACTGAGTCAGTTCCAAATTCATAGCACAGCGCTGTGACCTTCTGTCTCAGATTTCTGAGGCATAAATACCATCCAAAAAACAGTGCTCTCAATTTTCTCTCAAAGTGAAAAGGGCTTTTTCCAAGGAAGAAGCCTAAGTGGTTGGGTTTTTTTTTTTTTCTTTAATTGGTTTGGTTTTTCGAGACTGGGTTTCTCTGTGTAGTCTTGGCTGTACTGGACTTGCTTTGTAGATCAGGCTGGCCTCGAGCTCACAGAGATCTGCCTGCCTCTGCCTCCCTGAGTAATGGGATTACAGGTTTGTACCACTGCACCCTCCTGAAACCTAACTGTTAGCAGGCAGTGAATGAACCCTGGCTTCTTGAATGGGGTAGAGGGTGACAGGAAATGATCCCTTCTCCAACACAAAGCTCTCTTCATGGAGTGTCTGTCACATAGGTGAAGAGTCCCTAAATACAGTGCTCCTCTTCTGTCTCCGCATCTCCTCAACCACATAACGGTTCTCCAGAGTCAGGATTCTCTCCCACTCAGGAACCTGTGAATATATTCGGCCTGGAACTAAATGAAATCTTGACCAAAATTCACATAGACCCTCATAGTGATTTGGGGCTCAAGAACCAACACCACTCTAAAGTTCAACCTTCCTTCTTCTTATGATACTGACTTTTGAATGTAATGACTAATATTAACCATTATTATCATACTTTATATGCCATGTAGTAATATATGCTTATGAAGGGGCAGAGGCTACAGAGCAGCTACAAAGATACTCAAGACACTGCAGAGTTCATAAAGCTTTACTAAAGGCGTAGCAGGGAGCTGGTTACAGACTCAAAAAAACTCTGCGGGCAATTAGAAGTGACTTTGTTATAAGCTCCTTGTATGGATGGTTCATCTCTATAGTGACAGCACTTGGGCTGGGCTGGGAGGGTTGCCATAATTTTGAGGCCAGTCTGGTCTATATAGTGGCCAATGAGAGTGCCCCATGACCCCCAAAGGGAAATAAAAATCTATCCAGAGAGTTGCTTGGACCAGAGAGTTGGTGACATATATGTACCAATTGGTCTGATGACGACAAGTTTGGTCATGTTCTATGATAGGCATCACATCTTTTCTATCAATCAGATGACAGTGTGTCATCACTTCTTGTCCTGGTGTCCTCTGTAAGTTTACGGGCCTGTTTTTTTTTTTTTTTTAATAGTTTTAATTGCACTCATGTACCTGCGTGTTCTTGATTTAATTTGGTAAGGTCGTAGGTTAAAGTATTATTTTCCTTGCATGAATAAATTGTCTATGCATTAGGATTTGTGTCACATAGATAGGAGTTGTTCTGTAGCACAAACTGGATAGAGTCAGTATGACTCAACACTCAAAACGGAGCAAAACTACTGTTTTTGTAATAAATGGAGTTATTGTGGGAAAGGCAGGGCCTGAGGTCACTGGTTTATACACACTATGCTGTGAATTAAGGCAGAGTGTTGCCTGATCTCCACGAACCGCCCTTCAAGACATTCGCTCCCCTATGGTTCTCTTTCAACTCTTTCTGTGCTTTATATTTTTATATATAAATATATATGATATGTTTTGTATTCTTCAAATCTATTTGTCATACTGTCAACAATGTGACAACAATCTCAGCTATTTCTCCACTCCCCTCAAGCATGTCTTGATGACACAGTAAGTAGGCAATTCATGTATACATTGTGTGTGAAATGTCCCCTAAAGCAATTCATGTATACATTGTATGTGAAATGTCCCCTTAAGGGTTAGGTTTTCAAGATTTGCTCTCCGCAGTTATTCAGAGGTGGGGTTTGGGTGAAGTGAGTGGCTCATGAGGTCTTGGGTCTAATCAGTGGACTGACTTATAGATGGAGCCATAACTTCATTTTGACAATGAGAGACGACGTAGACTAGAAGGGGGACTCTGACCTAAGACACTGAGTCACTTGGCATGTAACCAAGGGGAATCTCTTGTCCCTGTTCCCTTTATTTTTGTCTCATTCTGCTTCCTGGCTGCCATAAACCGCCCCCTGCCATGCTCCTCCAAAGCGATTATCTCTGTCTTTCCATACGATTAAAAGCAATGCAAACAGCCAACCCTGAACTAAACTAAAACCCTTGAAGCCATGAGTTACAATAAATCTTTTCTCTCCTAAGTTGTCTTGTCAGATATTTTGTCACAGTGACTAAAAACTAACTAAAACAAGTACAGAGCCCCCCTAAAACAGTCTTTGGCTTCCTTGTTACACAAGTAATAAGAAAAATGTCTTTATTTAAACATTTTATTTAACTCATCATTGTGTCATGCTGTGTTTGAATAACCATCTTGATTTTATTCATGCTCTTCTGATGTTTCTGTCATAATTATATATTGTATTATGTTGGTTATATATTCACACATGTATTCACTCATGATGTTTGCTGATTCTTTTTTAAACTAATATGTTTTGTATAGGAAGATACAAAAAAAAAAAAAAAAGAGGATGAACACTGCTTTTATTTTTCTACCCAAATAAGAGAAAAATGTTTCCAATTATTTTCTAGAGCAGGACATTTGGTACAGATAAGGTTGCCATAGCAACCGTAGAACAAAGCTTAAATTGGGCCTCAATGAGTGCACCCACTTGGTTTCAAATTCATTTCCTGTCTGATGGAGCATTTTCGTATAGAGCTGTGTTTACAAACACTGCACCAGGAGTGCCTGTGTGGAAAGTCATTTAGGGGTGGGGCTCCTCAACTTCCCACTCCGTATGTGCATCATGTACTAAGAGCCAGTATTACAGTGGCAGTAGAAATTATATTATCAAGGAAGAATAAAACATAGTCCAATTTTACTCAAGATTGAAAACTTTTAACATCAATTGGCTCATAACAAGTCTTCAAAAATATTTTGACATTAAAACATGCTTTCTAGTGTTCATCTTTACACTGTGTTGAGAAAGAAATATTTATTGTATTTTCCTGAGAAAAACCTTAGACAATGTAATGGTATTTCCTCTGTAAAGATCAAGCTGAGCCCGTGAAGAGTCTTGCTGGTGTACATATCTATGGTCAAGGTGGCTGTGAGGAGAGTACCTGTGGCTTCCCAGTTTATACGAACAGATATAATGTCCTGTGGTGTTTATCTTTCTCTTTCATAAAAGAGTAAAAGCTTTAGGACTTTAGGAAAGATTCAGTCTGCTGCAACTCAGGTAGCTTGTATGTCAGACTAACCTCCACCTAGAATTCATTTCTAACCCTTGTGTTAGGATTCAACAAAAATAGAATGTCTTTTGCCAAGCTTTTCCTGATTTGCCATGCACCCCCACCCCTCCTCAGAGCAGTAAGTCTAGACAACACTTAGCTATTTAAAATACTTATTTGCATACCTGCCTCCCTCCGAGACAAGGTTCCACAGGAATGCCTTTTCAAACTTGGTATTTTCTTTCCACCAAGCCAAAACAACACCTGGCATATAGCAGGTGGTATGTACAACTTAAAAAAAAAAAAAGTTTTAACTCAAAATAAAAAAAAAGTTACCAAGAGAGAGGGAGGGAGGGAGAGAGAGAGAGAAAGAGAGAGAGAGAGAGAGAGAGAGAGAGAGAGAGAGAGAGAGAGAGAGGGAGAGGGAGAGGGAGAGGGAGAGGGAGGGAGAATGATGAACAACAACAAACAAACAAAACAAAACAAAACAAAAATACCACCATCACGCACACACAACAAAAACACAAGACAATTAATTCCAGAGTGTGAGTACACAAATATTCCTGGGTCTGAAGGTATTTGAAGGAGAGTCTCATATTAGAGGAGCTGGTAAGGCTAAGAGCCTTCCCAAAATGTTATCATCAGAGCACCCTAAGTCATGAGTGCTACGTACCCAAGTGTTCATTTGGTCCACTCAAGCCTAAAGGTCTTGTTACCATTTGAAATGATCCCATGTGGTACAAGATGTGTTATCTGCAGAATGACTAAAGCCAACAGGAAGACCAGGACACCAAGTTGGAGTTTAGGAGCAAGCCAGCCAGGGAAAGAGGGAGATTTGAAGTAAACCCCAGGGTATGGAGAAGTTTATCAGAGGGGGAAAATATGTCGGATACAATGAGACAGGGCGAATTCTTGGATATCAAAAACACATGTATGCCTCATTCTAGGACTATTTGAAAGAAAGAAGAGACCTTGCATATCAGAGGAGTGGGTAACATTAGGTGCCTAAAGGCCAATGACTAGGGAATTATATAGAGAGCTTTATAATCATGTAATGAGTTCCTGTATCCAGACCTAGAAAGGATTCCAATACTTACTGCCAATTGCTATATTCCCCTCAGACTATTTTTAAACTATGAATAAGGGTCATGAGAAGGGAAAATATGAAATATAGAATTCTTTCTAAAGCCCACCATTCCTCAAAGATTGTTTTAATAGATTTTTCACACCATACATTAATGCAGTTGTCTTAGTTGCTATTCTGTTGCTGTGAAAAGACACCATGACCAAGGCAACTCTTATTTTTTTTAAAGCATTTATTTGGGTGATTGCTGACATTTTTAGAGAGTTTGTCCATGACCATCATGGTGGGAAGCAGACAGGCATAGTGATGGTGGTAGAACAGTAGCTTATCCCTGGCAGCAGAGAGAGGGAGAGAGAGAGAGAGAGAGAGAGAGAGAGAGAGAGAGAGAGAGAGAGAGAGAGAGAGGGCTTTTAAAACATAAAAGTCCACCACCAGTAACATACCTCTTTCAACAAGGCCGCACCTTCTCCAACAAGGCCATAGCTCCAAATCCTAGTAAACAGTTCTGCTAACTGGGCACTAAGCTTTTTAAACATTTGAACCTATGGGGGCCAACTCCTTCAAACTATCACAACAATGAAACAGGCCATTTTCTCAGTCACAGTCATAGGGGAGGGGAGTAAGGGGAAAATGGGAGGGAGGGAGATGCGAGGATACAAGGGATGGGATAACCATTGAGATGAAATACGAATAAATTAATAAAATAAAATAAAAAAGAAACAGGCCATTTTAAGGAAGTACACTATTATCTTTATATTTTAAAATTAACTTAAAGATTTTCATTGATATTCTAGAAATCCATAACACAGCCACACAGAGAGAAGGGGGGGGGGAAGAGAGGGAAGGAGAGGGTGAAGGAGAGAGAATGACTTTTTTCATGTAAAAATCAAACGGAAGGCTGCAGAAGCCCAGCCAGGCTGCCCTAGATACAGTGAACAAATATGTGATGGAGAGATGGGAAAGACAGAATAAACTGTGGTGTATGTGCGCTGTGGAGAGAGGCAGAACTGGAGACCTGTTGGTGGTGAGGACCAGGCTGATGTGAGTGTTCTGTTCTGCCTCCTGAGGCTGTGGGGATGTCTGGCTTCATGATGCCCTTGGGGAGCCATGCCTGGAGCTGAGGCCCTACTGAAGCTAGAGTCCGTGGCCCATGTTACAACCAAGGCCATTCAGATATTTGTGGTTTGTACTGCAGCCTGAAGCCATTTTGATGTTTGTGGGCCATGTTGCTATTGGAGGCCATATTTATGTTGTATGAACTAGGTTGCCTTCCAGGGCATTGTCTAAGTCTGTGGTCCTACTATAGCCAGGGGCATGCTCATGGTCTGTGCTGTCACCTTAAACTACATGGAAGCCTACAATCCGAGCTTCCATTGACAGAAAAGAGAAAGGAGTGCAGTGATATCAATGACTACAGATGCATAGCTGAGAAAGAGGAACCTACCTGGCAGGCTACTGTGACAACCCTTCCCCCACCCCAACCCATTCAAAACAGTAGCAGCCTAAACAGTAAACCATCAAAAAGAACTCTTAAAAAATGAAGAGGATATAGGCAGTCCAGATGAGATTTGATAAGCTGGGGACAGATGATGGGGGGAGGACTCTTCCTTTCTGAGGATTAGGGGGAGGGGGTTAGACTGGGAGGAGAGGAGGGAGGGGGCTACAATCAGGATGTAAAGTGAATTAATATTTTAAAAGTGTGATAAGGATGCTGAAGTATAGCTCTTCATAATTGACGGCTTCTGGTGGGGGTGTGAGAAGGGAATGACTCAGTTCTATCTAAGGGGCAGGCTACTGAGGGTTTAATCAAGCTCCAGTAAGTACATAGATACAAATTGCACTTTTTTCATCTTAATTGTTAATTATTATTGTTGCTGTTGTTGTTTTTGTTGTTGTTGTTATTATTATTATTATTATTATCATTATCATTATTATTATTATTGATGGGGGAGGCCACGAGAGTGGGGAGGACTGGGAAATGAGTATGATCTGGGTACATGATATGAAATTCCCCCCAAAATCAATAAAAGTATTATGTTGGGAAAAAAGTGAGTAGAGCTACTAAAAGAGAAGAGATTCGAAGACTGAAGAGGGCCCTCATAACTCAACAAAACAACAGAGATGAATTCTTAGGTTATGTATTATGCAGCTACAAGAAAATAAAAATTTTGGAGCAAAAATAATAGGCTATTGACATATTGGGTCTAAAGAGTCATTACATTTTTCTCACAAGGAACTTCAGAAAACAGGTAAAACTGAAAGGAAGTCATTGGTAAGGAAACATGTAAGAGATAGTAAATCTAGTTTAATGAGAGGTCAAGACAAAAGACTTTACGTAAAAGACTGAGTCTCAGGAAGCACATTAAATAAACAGTAGGTGGGAGCCAATGATTACAGCAAGCACAGATGGGATTAGAGAGCCACAGGGGACAGAGGCGGAGACATGACGTCATGACATACACAGTGAGCACGAAGCCCTAACACTGACCTTTAAGCAATGGCCTGGGAAGCAGAAACACAGGTGAAAGGGCCTAATAAAGCTATGCAACCAAGTTCTCGAAATGTTATGATCCTGGATCAAAACAGATCATCAATTGATAGCAACAAGAAACAGAAATGTCAGGAGGTGGGCTTTAATAACCAGGTCTGACACCGATTATTAGAAGTAAAGGCCATGTAAATGGGATGGATAATTCTACACTCTGCCTCCCATGAGCACTGAGGGCTAATGAGATGACAACATACGCCCATTTGATATAAAAAGAAGGTGATGAAGCTTCGAGAAAAAAGTGTTTTCATTAATTAGGAAATGCGTTCTATATAAACATGAGGATTTCTAGGCTTGGAATTTTCTGTACTAGATTTCAAGTTAAAAAAAAAAAAAGTCTGCCACTACTTTAATGGCTTATAGAAACAGAGAGTTATTAATTAATACCCTAGCATCATTTGATAGTAAAACTAGAATACATAGAACACATAAGAACTGCATAACATGTGTTTAACTTAGATGTCATTTGCCATGTTTTACATAGTGGAATACATATTACATGCCAGCTTATTAAACACATTTGGCATGGCCCCTCATGTGATACGTGTGTGCTTAAATTGTTCATCAGATCGTTGCCTCCCAGCTCCAAATCCCTGTTCCACAATGAGAGGGCAGACTCCTTTCAGTGTTTCTCCTTTACAGAGTTCACAATGCTAAGCTTTGACAACAGAATATGTTGCAATGATGCAGACAGTGATGTTTCTTCCCCTCGGTCTGGTGTGCTTCTCAAGCCAAGCACTACCTACGAAAATATTTCCCCAGCATCCCCTGCCTTGTGTGTCCCTGCCTTGTGTGTCCCCTGTCTTGTGCGTCCCCTGCCTTGTGTGTGCTGCAACCCCAGCAGCCCCTACCTTGTGCATGCTGCAGCCCCAGAATCCCCTGCCTGGTGCATGCTGCAGCTAGTAGCTTCAAGCATCCTATCTGATAGCTTCACTGCCAAGTTCTTACTCGAAAACCATCTCCTTGTACAAGCTTGTTCTTTCCCAACTCATTTTGCAGCAAGCTATTTCCACTGGCTTTTGCCTAGGTACTCTGTCTCAGCCCTTAGGCTCTGGCCACTCTTTGTGAGCTGCTATTACTGCATTCTTTAGACTTATTTTCACAGTACCCCAGCTAATCCTCAGTCAAACACAATCCTCCATTAAAGTTAATTATTCCTAATATTACATTTTGTCTAATAACACAGGATTTGTCGCTTGCTAGGAGTCTAATATATTGTGCTTGTGCTCTCTCTCTCTCTCTCTCTCTCTCTCTCTCTCTCTCTCTCTCTCTCTCTCTCTCTGTCTCTCTGTCTCTGTCTGTCTGTCTGTCTGTCTGTCTGTCTGTCTGTCTCTCTTTCTGTGTGTGTGTGTGTGTGTGTGTGTGTGTGTGTGGTGCATATGCTTATACATGCATATAAGTAGAGATAGAGATAATTCTTGCTTCCTATGGTGTCATTCATCTTGCTTTTTGAGGGAAGCTTTTTGAGGGTCTCTCACTGGAGCCAATGATTCACTGATTCAGCTAGACTAGGTGAACAGCAAGATTTGGGGTTTTGCTTGTCTTTACCTCATATAGCACTGTGAGTATACACGTTCCCCATCACTCCTGGTTAGGAATCAAACATGGATAGTCAAGCACTTCAAGTGTGTCTAGCACTTTACAGATTGAGCTCTCTCCCCATCTTCTAACATGGTGCTCAGATGAGACAGTTACGTACTGAATTATCTTGCTAGAAAGTAGACTTAGAAGATCTTTGCCAATATCACATAGTTAACTGACTGTATTACTTTTCTATTTTGATAGAATACCATAACCAAGGGCTTATTGGGACTTACAGTTCTAGATTGTAGCAAGGTTATGTGGCAGTAAGTGTCAGGCATGGTGGTGGTGCTGGCAGAAATCTGAGGGCTCTCTTCTTGCAAGCTCAAAGCAAAGAACCAAAGCTCAAACCATGTCCCCAGCTACACACTTCCTCCCACAAGACTGTTGGCATACTTTTAAAATCTATTTTTATTTTGGGTTCTTTAAATCTCTTTCTTGCTTTTCCACCCCAATCCCTTCCAACCCCCAATACCAAGTAGGAGAGAAAGAAGGTTTGTGGGGAAATAGGGAGTAGCTTTCTTAGCAACTTCCTGCTGTTCAGGGTTGTTGGGTTCCTTGGGGCAAGTCCATCCTCACTTCAGGGTATCTCCAACTTCTCCTCAAACTGCATCAATAGCAACCAAGAGCAGCAGTGGGCCCAAGGTGGAGGGGAAGCTCCAGCAGTGCCTTCTTTCTTGAGCCCTTCAGTCTCTCTCTGGATCTGGCTTTTATCCCCACTCACAAAGACCACACCATTCCATGAGATACTTCCCAGCTGACAAAGATCATGTGCCCTCTCGTGAAGCTGTTATCAGCTGTGGAGAAACTACAGCAGCCCCCATATCCCACCCCAAGGATTAAAACAAAAACATATTTACATATAAGCCAAAACTTCCACAACCCAAGACCGTAGCGCCTAAATTTACCCCAAGAGCAGTGCCAACTGAAGACTAATATTCAAGCTTCTGAACCTATGGGGGACCATTATCATTCACACCACTAAACTGATGCAAGATTTAGGAGCTGAACTATTACTATAATAATAGTTGTTGGAATTTTTTTTAAGTATGTAGATACAGTACTTCATTTTAGGTTAGGTATAGTGAAAAAACGGCTCGCCTCGTTTTGTAGTTAAGTTGTATTCTGCAGTGTACTGCTTCTTATTTTGTATAAACAGGATATTCTGACACTTTTTTTTTTCATGGTGGCACAGGGATTTAATCTCAGCAGTTGTGTTCCAGGATTACCCTGGTCCAACCCACTACATATCATTTTCTTTCCAATAATATGAACAGTGTCTGAAGCCACAAATTCTGACCCCCTCCCCCCC
>OU015750.1:51786020-51816587 GCA_907169655.1 Acomys percivali
ATATATATTGATGTGAACATATATATTTTTGCATACATACATAAGTGTGTGTGTGTGTGTGTGTGTGTGTGTGTGTGTGTCTAGTGTCTACTAATGGAAGTTATAAGAATCTAGTAGATGTTCAGTCAACAAGACTGGATGCCTCAGATAGTCTTCGGTATCCATCAGAATCCTAAAGAAGTACATGCTAATGCCAGTGAAGGAGTAGACCTGCCTAGCAAGAGAAAGCAGGCTAAGAGAGCTAGCTTCTTTCTTCCTTGTCCTTTTTTCAGGCTACCAGCAGAAGGGGTGGCACGGATTAAAGGTAGATCTTCCCACTTCAAAAGATCTATACTACATGTGTATTTTCCAACCTCAAAAGTTCTGGATTAAAAGTGTCTCTTCCTGTTTTGAATTTTTTAATTAATAATAATAATAATAATAATAATAATAATAATAATAATAATAATAAAACCTTCCACAGGTATATCTCTACCCCATTTCTTTGGTTTTAGTTAGTTCCAGATGTAGCCAAGTCGGCAATAGAGAACAGCTGTCACAAGTTCTCCCCTTGCCACCATGACACGTGGTCCTACTTCCTTATGTTACGCTTAATTTATAAATTAAAACAATAGCCACATCATAATTATGCCTAATATGATATAACTTCCCCATGTATAATCACAATAGATTTAATCTGGTCACTACAAACTATGTCTTAGTTGCTGTTTCATTGCTATGAAGAGACAACACGGCCAAGGTAACTCTTGTAAAAGAAAGCATTTCATTGGGGGCTTGATTACAGTTCCTGAGGCTTAATCTATTATTGCCATAGTAGCAGGCACGGTGGCAGGCAGGCGCGGCACTGGAAAAGTAGCTGCTGCGAGCTACCTTCTGATCCACAAGCAGAGGGGAGGTACGAAGGGAGAAAGAGCTAGAGAAACTAGGCTCATTTAAACCTCAAAGCCTATGACATGTCCTCCCACAAAGCCAAACTTACTCCAATAAGGGCACACCTCATAACCCTTTCAAACAGTTCCACTCCTGGTGACCGCATATCCAAAAGTATATTGACCTATGGCGGGGGGGGGCGGCTATTTATATTTTCCAGTACTATTGAGCTCCTAGAGATCTTTGCATGTTTATGGCCATCATTTGTAGAACTTGTACGTTTTTAAAAGGAGAAAATGAGCAATCTGTGCTAGAGAATGTGCAGAGGATAAAAGATTTAACACCATACCTTATTGTATGAATTTAGTCAGGGCAGTTGAAAAGTATTGAAACTTAAAAGCTATAGCTGGAGTTCAGTCTGTTAAGCTATGTGCTTTTTCGTTTCCTTGGACATGTATAATTCCTCTCTTTGTTAAGGAATAGATGGCATCATGAAGCCCACTCCAGGCGTGCCTGCTCTGCCGTTCTTTTACTCCAGTGACAGCTGAGGCAACCTCAGCCAATCTTGACCCACCTGCACAGCAAGCAAGTAGCCACCCCCCGCCCCGTTTTCACTTGTTTGGTTAATTAAGTGCCAGGATCTAAGCATTTTTTGCAAGAGATCCAATGAGGAAAAGAGAAAAATAAAAGTTATAAAATGCGCATCACTGACAGTAGCAATAAGGCTTAGGAACTTCTGAGCTATGGCTACCTAAGCTTTTAGAAGGCAGAGGAGCAAATGTTGAGAGTTTATTGGCACCAATGCTTTGGTTGGAACAAGCAAAATCATCTCCATCCCATTATATGCCTCGTGGCCCAGCCCACCCCCACACGATGTAGATTAGTGCTGCAATACCAAGAAGGAAAATGTGATTACACCAGATTTTATTGTAATGCCGTTATTGATTTGTTGCCATAATAATGTAGAATGCACATTTCTTTACTTCAGTAAGTTTTGTGTTTTCTACATTTCTCCCCAGAGATGTGAGAGCCTATGTCTATATAATTTCAACCACGATTCTGCAATTGGGAATCTAATCTATTGTTCTAAATTTACCTTTAATCTGACTATTTAGGTAGACAGAAACTATCATGATGACAGAATGTGTGCACATAGTAATATAAATTCTCCACTATTGGCTTTCCTTCTCTAGCATACTTTAACATTTAAGGCATTATCAAGACGTACCAAAGGGAAATTTTTGCCTCCAAACTCAGTCATTTTTATGTGTGAAACTGAAATGAATTCTGTAGTATTATAGATTCAGACTTAAACATTGAAAAAGCAACGATGCTGGTATCCGTCACACTAACTCATTTGAAATGTAAAGAATATATTTGCAAGTCCTACTAAATTAAAGCAAAACAGGTTTTTCTGTTTTAGAGCTCCATAACTTCCCTTCATTGATGGCCACTTAAAATTATTCATTCTTATATTTTTGCTTGCTCCTTCTCCAATATTAGTACGTAATACATGATGATTTAATGTGGAGCGTCGGAGCATCTTCTGAAGTGTTGTCTTACGTGATCAGCGCTGCTGTGACACAGGCACAATTCTTTGTCCATCTTCCACTTCTTACCTTTGCTAACCCCCTAGACCACTTCATCTATTTTCACGGCTATAAGCACTACCTACTTGCGGACTGTTCCCGTGTTTGTATCTTTCATTGAAACCTCTTCTCAGAATTAAGCTCCTGGAGCTAGCTTTCCCTTAGGCATCAAGTCTCAAAGGCACCTCAACATTCAAACATCGAGAGTGAAGCTTTGGGTTTCCCTTAGCAACCTGTAACGCTATAGCTTCTCCATCTCACGCGTAACTGCCATCACTATCTGTGCACTAATCTGTGTGGTCAAGCTGGGAAGTAGCCATGGATTTTCCATCCTCCTCGTTTCCAAGATCCAACCCATCAGAAAGTTGTGACAGTTTTGCTGTGAAAATACACGCTAAATCTTCCCTCTTGGCGCCGTAGCTGTTACCACCACCCTTAGCCTAATTTGCCAAGCAATTGCTGTGCTGAGGGCTATTTAGGATTCTATTTCCTTTTCTCATACAGCAGAGTGTTGTTGTTGTTGTTGTTGTTGTTGTTGTTGTTGTTGTTGTTTTAATTGAAAAATGTGGGGCTGGAGAGATGGCTCAATGGAGGAAGCACTTGCCACTTAAGGATGAAAGTCTGAGTTTGCATCTTCAGTGCCCAGGTAAATTCTAGGGGGTGGGGTGGGATGGTGGCCCACATACAATCCCAGTACTCGGGTGGTGGTAACAAATAAAGAGGGAAGAGGGTGGAAGCAGGCTGACTGGTTCCAGGATCAGTGAGTGATAAAGTGGACAATGACTAAGGAAGACACCTAAAGTGAACGTAGAATGAAAATTAAAATAAGTACAAATTGAAAAGTGTGGTCAATAGGGAAGAATTTCTCATGGTATTCTAAGGGAAAAGGATCATTGTAACAAAACAGTTAGTTCATCAGAAATGACGTGAGCGTCTCATAGACTCTGTGGCAAAGCCCTGATATCAGGTGTGAAGTCTGGTCAAAGCTTGAGGTTCAGGATCCCTAGCGTGAGGCATCTTGGAAGCCCTCCTGCCACTCTCTTGCCTCTGCTGATAATGATCCAGCCCCACCATCTCCCCCTAGGACTGGAAGGGCACTCTTTCCTGCTTAGGATGCCTGAGTCCTGGTCTCCATTTCCCATTCAGGTCTCTGTTTTAAACATTACATCCCTAGAAAGGTTTTCTTCCTGTTCCAGGCCCTGCATCACCACTATTCATTTCAAAACTATCCTATCGCCTTCAATATATATATTTAAACCTGCAATTATTTAGTTACATATGAACTTTCTAAGTTGGCTGTCTTTTTTTTTTTTTTTCTGAACCAAAAGCTCCATGAGGAAGGGATGTTGTCTCCTCTGTTTAACGTCCCTGCCTCCCAGCCTAGCACTGTTGTTCCCACCGGAAATAACAAGTCAGCCATTTTACATGCACTGCCATTTACTGCAGCCATGTCTGTTGTTCCTCATTCACTTCTGTCCCCTTTGTCCTCTCCAAGTAAACATTTAAAACGTGTTTCATATCTGTTTACTTGATCACAGTTACCATTAAGTTAGGAAATAATAGAGGTGATGGTATTTCATTAATCTTTGGGTACATGACTTTTGACTTTGCTTCTTCATAACAAAAGACCATTAAACTCGGTGAGATTATATAATAATAAAAATTGCACTCCTTCACTTACTCCAGATCTCAGCCACCTCAATAGGTGATCCTCATATAGTCACTCAGAAACATACAACAGACAGGAGTCTCACTGCTGACAGATGCACAGTGGGTCATAGTGCCACCTCAGTTACAATGAAAATAAGAGAGACTGAAAATTTGCATTCACTGTCCTTAATCCACATGTAGCTCAGTACTCTTTTCCTCCCATTTCATTGGTCAAGGCTGGTAGTAAGACCCAGACTTACTGCAGGGAATCAGCGCATTACAGAGCCTGGAATCATTCTATTCTCAGCCTCTCCTGTGATCCACCCGGATGCTTTGATCTAAAAACTTAGACTTTCTCAGAGCTTTCTGTGACTTTATTATCTACTGGAAACCAGTGTGTATATACATACTGTCCAGCTTGAATATATAGCACTAGTGTGCAATGTAATTCAATTTAGATTGTTTTATAAACGTGGATAATAGTTAATGCATATTATACCTGAAGATAATATTTGACAATATTATGAAAACTATGTTGTATCAATTTGTGGGGAAGCTAGAAATAAAGAAATAAAGGAAATGCAAAGATTCTTTGGCCATAAAAAGTATTATATTAAATATAAAAATTCTTCCTTCAAACTGACAAAAACACAAGAAAGAAAAAAATCAAGCGAATACCCATTGTTGTTTACATGAAACTTGATAACTGTCAATGCTGAGCTGGCATGGGAAAACAAGACGTAGAGAAACTAATGTAGACCGCTGAGCCAAGTTCCGGAATGAGTTTGTGTCAAATCACATTGCATATCGACAAATATCTCACCAGGACATCTTCAGTCAGGTCACGATCCTAAAGACGTCTTGGCAGCCCTGCTGAAACTAAATCTAGATGGACAGACTGAAGGCAAATTAAAGTATTGTAGCATGTAAGGAGCCACAGGAAAACAAGAGGATGGATGGTCCATCTCAAATACATCGCAACAAGCCGTGCTACGTAGAGTTCCTACACACTGTTGTAGGGAGGTAGAAATTCCAACCTCCATCAAATGGTCATTTGACTCAGCAGTTTGGTTTCTAAGAGTCTATCTGCCAAAGTGACACCAACAGAAGTGTGAAAAGGCATAATGCATGAGACTACCGATTGAAGAATTTTCAAAGCCAAACATAGATATAAGAGTACCATTTAATTATCAGAGAGGACAGGAGCTATATGCAGTGTAGACTCTATGGCAATCAATGAAGTGAAGGCTATCTTTACCTAGTAAAGAATATCTGAAGCCTAGATTTAAGTAAAATCCTAAATAAATGAAGGTGTGGGTTTGTGTATCACTATGTACATAGGGAAGACAATGCTGTGTAGACTGGCATATAAAATTGTCATTATTAGATTTAAAAGTTATCCAAGGTTGGCAATTCCATGTGATTATTGCTAATTTATATGTATTTCAGAAGGACACTGAAACAGTGTCAAATCACATCTTCAAGATAGAATTACATACATGCCAGACCTGCCCTGGATGGCTTTGATTCCTTTTTGTTTTCAAGGTGCAGTTATTGGGGCTTTTGTTACTCTTAGAAATGTCCTTATGTACACCCATGTCAAATGGTTCATATACTGTGATGGAGAGGAAAAAAAGACTGGAAAACAGAGGTGTGTTGGTTACTTTTTTCATTGTTGATACAAAATAACAGAAAAAAGTAACCAAAAAAAAAAAAAGGAAAGATTGATTTTTAGGTCATGGTGTCAGTGCCAGGAAAGCTATATAGTGCCTGCTCACACTATGGTGACTGGCCTGGAAGCAGGGAAGGATCCCAACAGAGGCAGGCTCTAATCCTCAGTGGCCACTGAGAAGTAAGCCTAATTCTATCTGGTCTCCACCCAAACATCCGCCAATCTCCCCAAAGAAGACAAGCATATGTTCAAACACACAAGGCTGTTAGGGGCATCACAGGCCCAAACCATAGCAACAACAAATAAAACTGAACAAATAGAAAGTAAAGAGCAGAGAGGAATTCACCCTTTTCATTAATTCATTGATTGGCAATTTTATACATGCATTTAATAGTTCTGATCACACTAACCGTCTAGCTTCTTACCCGCCTCCCACTCCCACCCCTCCCCTTCCTCCCGTGGAGTGCCCATCCTATTTTCATGTTGTTCTGTTTTATTTTTACTTTTGTTTTGTGACCCACTGCATTTAATAAAGACAACTTGTGTGGTCAGGGGTGGGAAGTTATCTAATGAAGCATTCATGGACCACCAGTAGCTGCATCCCTGAAGACAATAACTTCCTGACCTCCATTAGCATAGACTACTGTTAGCTTCATTGGATGTCACAGGACCAGTGACTCCTTCTCCATCTATGGCTGATTTATTTTTTTTTTTTTACTGATTTAAGTCATATGCAAGCGCTATACAGGCAACCGCAGTAGTTTGTTTGTAAGTTCATGATGCCGTGACCATGTCAAGAACATGTGGCAGCATTTCATATCCCTGTGCCCCAGTATCTGGCTCTTAAAGTCTTTATACTCCACGGTGTTCTCTGAGCCTGAGAGGGATGATTTGTGCATCCTATTTAATGCTGAGTATTCAATAGTCATTTGTTATCAATATCGACCAGCCAGGTGTCTGCAATAACTGCTAATATTCTCTGATCAAGGTTGAAGACAGCATTAATATATAAATATAAGTGTAAATATTTAAGACGCAGCTTGATAACATGTCTAATTAATGAAATAAGAGCAATAGGTTCACTCCTAGTTCTTGTGTGGCCTTAGCAGCTGTGGACCTTTGACCAGTTCCACAGTACAGGACACAAAATATTCCCAAAAACAGGTGTCATGTCCATTCAGAGATCAGTTGGTTACCCCTGATGACAACCATGCCACTGCTTAACCAGTAACCATCTTGCTTGGCTAAGTTGGGTATTTTAAATAATTATTTTAATAAAACTAGAGTAACTCCTAAAACCCCAAAATGAAAAGATTAAAGTCAAAGTATATTTGAGTCAGTGAATAGCTATGAAACATTTTTAAGATGACATGAAGCCTCAATGACTTGACTCTAGTTCCATAGTGAAGCCAAAAGAGAAATACAACTTTCTTAAACTGTCTTCATGAACTATACTTCTGTCGGTACTGTTTGTGTTATTCTGCCGTAGTGCGATGCATAACGCAGAATAAGTCAATGAGCAGTTGTATTGGTACCATTGCCAAGCATAATGACTCATGCCTCTCATTTCAGCACTTGGAAGGCAGAGACAGGAGGATCTCAGTGAGTTTGAGGACAGCCTGGTCTACATAAATCAGTTTCAGAACAGCCAGAGCTATGTAGAGATACCTTGTCTCAATAAAAAAGTTGAGATTCTTAACACAAGATAAAAAATATATAAAGATATAGGATAGACAAGTTATTTAAATATTTCATATTTTTATATTTGAATTATAAACATTGATATGAATCTAGAATGTGTTATTTCTTAGAAACGAAGCAACAACAACAACAAGTTTATTTCTTATCTGCCCATAGAGGGGGTTAGGAGTGAGAATAGATTCAATAGTTACTAGCACCTGCAATGTCCACGTTGTCACACTAATATTAACTCTTTCTAAAAAGAACTTGAGATACTTAGAGAAACAGAGCCTCCAAATCCAGGGTAAAAATGTCAAAGTGATGTCTGGAGCCTCCTGTCACAGGAGAGCAAAATCTAAGACTACTAGCATGTGGTACAAAGAGGATCCCTGCGGTCATTCAAATAGGCTCCTACTGGACCAATGGATGGGCCAAGCCAGGGACTGACCTGGCCTTTCTTCAGTTTAAAGCATCTCAGGATACTTGATTGTGCTAGCTAGGAAAACTCTTGATATAAGAACTCCAGTTAATAAATGGGGGAATTTTTTTTTTAATTTGCTATCCTGAAAAAGTTAATGAATCTGAAAAAATAAATATCAGTCACTTAGGTGGCAGGCAGTGTTGCACCAGGTATTAAATAGCGCCTGAGAATTAGAAATATAAATACAGAGACAATAAAGGACACAGCACTGCCTCCAAAGCAGGCTCAGAGCTCATTCGGATTCCACAGTCACTGCAGAGGAGATGCATAGAGGACATTGCAGGGGCACAGCAAGCAAACTCCAGACCACAGGAAATTCTATGCAAACACTGACCTGGTTTCTTCAACAAACAAATGCAAGGGGACAGGAAAAGACATGGAATCCAGAGGTTTGAAGAGGTCTAGGAGGCATACCAACCTGTTGCACTTCAGAGACTCAGCTATGGATTCTAACAAGAGGATGTAAAGAATACAGGGTGCCATTTAGAAGATAATGATCAGAGAAAGCAAACACTAAATGCTTTCTCTGAATTTCATTGAATTATTACTTGGTTTTAAACATGTGGTGATAGGGGCTGGAGAGATGGCTCAGTGGATAAGAGCACTGTCTGCTCTTCCAGGGGCCCTGAGTTTAATCCCCAGCAACGACATTGTGGCTCACAACCATCTATAATGTGGTCTAATGCACACTGTGTACATAATAAATAATTCCTTTAAAAAATGTGGTGATATTTTGGTTACTTCCTGAAAGACACGCAGTTTCCTTTGCCAAAACACTCAATATTCTGGATAGTGTCCTTCCTGCAGCTGCCTACAGGAAATGGCTACTCCCCTTATTGCTGTACAGAGACCCCGCTTCCCAGAGGTTTTCCCCAACTAACACCACAGCATGGAATACTCAGCACTCTCTCTTCTTCATAACCTTCATGATTCTGTCCACATGTACCATACGTGATGCATGGGGTGCCAGGCAAAGCCTTTTGATAGGGTATTGGCAAGTTTGGCAGCCAGAAGAAGCTGTTTTTCTTAAGGGACCACACTCCTCGCCCTTAGCTTTGTCCTGTTTTCTTTCCCGGAGTCTCTGAACTGCACTGTCAGGCCCTGAAAAATTAATGCTCAAAGCCACGCACATCTATAGACTCTCTCCTCCCGCATGTCAGAAAAGGAAAAGTGATGCCTTTTGACACCATGTCTAAAACTTTAAAGAGAAACAATGGTGCTAACTGAAATTCTTTTTCTGAACACGATGATAAATTCTATTAATATGAAAAAAATTCTCCCGGTTAATTCAGAAGGACTGTTTGCTACAGAGGTTTTTTTTTTAAATATATTTTATTAATTTATTCATATTATATCTCAATTCTTATCCCATCCCTTGTATCCTCCCATTCCTCCCTCCCTCCCATTTTCCCCTTACTCCCCTCCCCTATAACTGTGACTGAGAGGGACCTCCTCCCCCTGTATATGTTCATAGGTTATCAAGTCTCTTCTTGGTAGCCTGTTATCCTTCCTCTGAGTGCCACCAGGCCTCCCCATCCAAGGGATGTGGTCAAATATGGGGCACCAGAGTACGTGTGAAAGTCATTCCCCACTCTCCACTCAACTGTGGAGAATGTCCTGACCATTGGTTAGATCTGGGTAGGGGTTCGAAGTTTACTGCCCATATTGTCCTTGGCTGGTGCCATAATTTGAGCAGGACCTCTGGGCCCAGATCTGCCATTTATAATGTTCTTCTTGTAGGTTTCTAGAAGCTTCTTTTTTTTTTAATGTTGCCTTTTTAAAAAATTTTATTAATTTAGTCTTGTTACATCTCAGTGGTTATCCCATCCCTTGTATCCTCCCATTCCTCCCTCCCTTCCATTTCCCCTTACTCCCTTCCCCTATGACTATGACTGAGGGGGACCTCCTCCCCCTGTATATGCTCATAGGGTATCAAGTCTCTTCTTGGTAGCCTGCTATCCTTCCTCTGAGTGCCACCAGGTTTTGATTCATACCAACAAAACCCTTTTCTGTTCAACCTGTTCTGAGTCCTGTTCTTTGGAGGGGGGGGGGCGTGTGAGAACGCACACAATCAATGTCCATCAGTGCCAACTAGATGGGGAGGAAGACACAGAAAAGACTGCAATGTGGCCCTCACCTTTTTTCTAATTTGACTAAAATTATTCTCAGAACTTGAATTTTGCTCAGAATATTTTTTCTTTTGCAGTTAGTGAATCTTAGCTAGCTGAAACATGGTGAGAGAGATATGTTGGACTGGTGACATGTATGCAGTCTGACTTAAAATTGTGAGTCTTTAAAAAAAATAACAATAAACATATGTTACATGTGAAGACTTTTAAAAAAGAAAACAAGCTTTTTTATGGGCTGACCATAGATAGCAGTGCATAAGGCTACGGTCTCACTTTTCAAACTATGGTGTTTCCGATTATCAGAAAGTAGTTGGGCCAGACTGCCCATTGCAGACTGGGAAAACCAGTTTGCGTACCAGATTGGTGTGAAGTAAACGGGGAACAATGGAGCAGATGATGAGAAACTAAGTTTAGTGATGTAATAAGAATGAGATCCAGGTTAAAGACAGAGTCGGGAGAAACAGATGGGACAGGAATGGAGAGGGCGGCGTTGCAGAGTCCCGAGAGCAGGAGCCGTTACCTGGAGAAATGAAGCCCCTGGGTATCTGCAAAAATGGAGATCATAAGCTTGCTCCTCAGGAGGCTCCCATAAGCAGCGCTCACGGAGGCTTTGGTCAAAAGCTGTCCTATAACACCTTGTTTGCTTTCCAAGACTTTGAGTTCTGGACAGCGAGGACATCTTGCACGGTTTAAACACAACCACGCACTGCTCACTGTGTGTTTTGACAATGGGAAACTTCACATACTGCAAGACAGAGCTGGGGAAAGGGTTAAGTAAAATGAGTGTGAAAACTTAGGATGTCCTAACGGGTAGCCGTACAGCAGGAGCCGCGGACCCACAGTTGCAGCTCGGGCCTGTAAGTTGTCCTGTATTCGGTCATTTCTGGCTCATCTCAGCCTCTGAACTACAGTCTCCACTGAAATGACTTGTGGGTAAGACAGCTGTCTTGAGAGAATGATCAGAGACCCCAAAGGACCCCCTAGACCCTTTTTACAGGATTAAGGAGGTAAAAATATTTACATATTTGTCTGGTTCACTCTCATTCTCTCTAAAATGCTCAGCCGAATTCTCCAGAAACAATCACTTCGATGATTCATAGAATATGTACTTATGTTTTATTGCATATTAAATTTTTACCACTTTCCTTTCTAATGTGGCTTTTAAAAATCAACAAGATATAACTCAATTACCAGAAGCTCCTTAAAGTCCACAATGGCGTGTAATAGTGTAAAGGAGTCCGCGACAGCCAAGGAGACACCCCTGTTAGCCACCATCTTTCTTGCCCTTCATGAATGCTCCTCTGACACCTGCCTCTTTTTAATTTCTCTGAAGAGCTCGTTCAAAGGTACATCTGATAGTAGTGAGTCTATGTTTAAAATCTTTTACATCCTATAACGCGCAAGGCTGTCTCCGTAAAACTGAGTCTCCTTTCCTTCCTCCATCTATCCCTCCTTTTCCTTCTGTTCTCTCTCTCTCTCTCTCTCTCTCTCTCTCTCTCTCTCTCTCTCTCTCTCTCTCTCTCTCTCTCTCTCTCCCTCCCTCCCTCCCTCCCTCCCTCCCACCTCCTACCCCTCCCTCCCTTGTCCCTCCCCTCTTGCCTGCATTTTATCTAAGATGCAATGGCTAATCTCAGCTCTGAACTTGACTAGATCTGGAATCAACTAAAAGGCAAGACACTCTGGACTCCTGAGTGCGGTTTTCTTGCTCTGCTTACTTGGAATGGCAAAGCCTGTCCTGAATGTGGATGGCACTTCCTGGTGGCAGCTTTGAATGAAAGAGGGACAGAAAGATAGAAAGCTTTGCTTTTTGCCTGCTTGCCTTCACTCTTGCTGGCAAGTCCATCTTTCCCGTTGCTGTTACTGATGTGTTCCTTCACTGATATTATAATGGACCAGCTCCTTCGGGCTTCCAACATGGACTGAAGACTGCTGAGACAGCTCACCTCTTTGGAATGAGGGCCTCTGTTGACTACTGAGACCACATTGAATAAGCCGATTGAATAAGGTCCCACAAAATATATGTTGGATCTGTTCCTTTGTAGAACACCGACTAATGTTCTAAACATGACATTGTCACTAGAGAATGCTCCCCTTTTGAAGAATGTGATCACCTGATGGTGGACACAGGCTGATGAGCAAAGTGATAACATGAAACTTCAGGTGAAATGGCTCAAAGAAGAAAACTTCTTTTTAAAAAAAAAAGAAAGAAAAAAACTTCTTGCTCTATATCTTCCCTTCTCATCTGCAAGCTCTAGGCAGCCTAGTCTCCAGCCTCAATCTGTAGTTGATTTTGATCAAGCAGGTAAGGACCTGTGCTTCTCAACTAAATGCCTGCATGACCTGAATCCCTATAGGATGATCCCTTTAGCCTGGGCCTGCTCTGGACGATCTTTAATCTTTCCTTTATTCTTTCATTTACTATTTATTCACATGTGGGTACTGTACATAGATATATAGACAGCATTCAACATATTCATCAATATTATAGGATTCAAAAATGAAGAAAATGGTGTCTTAATAATCAGACAGACTCAATGTGATAGGGCATCCAGAGGGCCACGAGCTGAGAGCCCAGCACAGAATGTTTGGCTCTGTTCCAGATTTACTGGAGGGAATTAGGTAAGAAGAAAGTTGGACACTAGCGTCTAGTTCAGTGAGAACATGGAAATAGGTGTAGGGAAAAGAGCATATAAGTGTCACTAAAGTAACACGAGCACATCGTACATTAAATCCAGGCTGTTCTGGAATCCAGGGTGATACTGGGTGTAGCAGTGGGAGGCGAGCTAGGATGCCCAAATAAGAACATGTGGTTCTGCAGTAACAGAAGGTAAGTGTGTGGTGTTGGACTTCAGCATTTCATGAATACACATAGTCCATAAAAAAGGCTAATACTTTTCCCAGCCCTTTTTCTTGTTGTGTAAACTGCGACTGTGTCATGGATTTAGCACTGTGTTCTTACAACACTTGTACTGAATATAATCACAAAGTTTATATTTTTCAGGGTGACCCATACACAGTTTCAGTTTTGTGGTTCAAACCAGTCATGACTATAAATTTTTCTTACATTCACATGATGCTTTTATCATCCTGCCTCTTCCCAATGTTGCAGTTCAGTTCTATAAGGATTAATGTCATTACACCTCTATTCAACTGCGGTATTCGGAGCTTTGCTTTCCCATGAGGCTAAACTGTATTCAATGTTTAACTGTTCTCATGGTAAGTTGTCATTTCGAGTGCTCGTTCCATTGTTGTTTCTTAGTATAGCGGATATTCTTTTACGGAGAAGAAATTAAAAGCCCACTCATGCCTCACCCCACAGACTGCCTGCCTAATGTTCCCTCCATGCAAGAGTATGCGTGACTGATAAGGGTTCGGGACAGAGAAACGAAGTGTGCGAGTATGTTAAATGGAAAAGGGTTTATTACAGAGTTAGTGACCGATGAACATTTCAGGTTGTGGGAAGAACCAAGTCCAGGAGAGCCTCTTTCGGGAAGCCTGGGTAGGCAGACTGTAGGGAGAGTACCACTAAGAGCCTCAGAAATCGTAGGAGTCAGAGTCCCTCGCACTCCTAAAAAGGGCCGTTTACTAACTTCTAAAGTCTGTGTGATGTTAGAGAGGTGAGGCTTTTCCTTTCCCTTCCTCCTTTCAGCGCGCATGAGTGCCACTCCTCAATGTGCCTAACTAGAACTCTGCTGGCAAGAGGATCTGTGCGGTGGGCTGCAGGTTTTACACCTCTGAGGTACCATAGGAAGTCTAGGAAAGCCTTTTGCCACAGTCACGTTCGTCTCATGGATTAGACTGAAAGGCCCATAGAGTAGATGAGATGGCTTAAAGGCTGAGATATGGTAATTACTAACAACCTGGGTAGTTCGCTTTGAACTGAAGCAAATTTCCAGAACCTCTGGATTTGTAAGTTTCATAGCTGCTTCTAAATGATTGTCTTAATGATGACCAGGGGAGTTGCCACCTGGGCAACCTATGTTGCTCTCACCTTCTTGGAAACAGAGTGAAGAACATGCATAGTCAGATGAAAGATTAAAAATTAATTATTTATAGCCTCGCTGAGTGTGGAGAATGATCCATGCACAGGTTTTTATTCATTTTTACATTTTTTTATTTTTTAAATAATTTATTCAGATTACATCTGCATTGTTATCCCCTCACTTGTATCTTACCATTCCCCCTCTCTTCCTCTTTCACCCTATTCTCCTCCCCTAGACCTGTGACAGAAGGGGACCTCCTCCCCCACCATATGGCCACAGCCTAACAGGTCTCATCTGAGTAGCCTGCTTCCCCTTCCTTTGAGTGCTACCAGGCCTCCCCACCAAGGGGAAGTGGTCAAATAGGGGGCACCAGAGTTCATGTCACAATCAGTCCCCACTCTCCACTCAACTATGGAGAATGTCCTGTCCGTTGGCTAGATCTGAATAGGAGGTCTAGGTTTACTGCATGCATTGTCCTTGGTTGATACAGCAGTCTGGTGCTTTCTCAGAAAATTGGGAATAGAGCTACCTTAAGACCCAGCTATTCCACTACCTGAAATATACCCAAAAGATGCTCTACCACACAACAAGGACATTTGTGCAACTATGTTCATAGCAGCCTTTTTTGTAATAGCCGGAATCTGGGAACAACTTAGATGTCCCTCGGTCAAAGAATGGATTTGACCACGTACCCTGGATGGGGAGGCCTGGTGGCACTCAGAGGAAGGATAGCAGGTTACCAAAAAGAGACTTGGTACCCTATGAATATATTCAGGGGGAGGAGGTCCCCCTCAGTCACAGTCATAGGGGAGGGGAGTAAGGGGAAAATGGGAGGGAGGGAGGAATGGGAGGATACAAGGGATGGGATAACCATTGAGATATAATAGGAATAAATTAATAAAAAGAAAAATAAAAAAAGAAAGAAACTGTGGCACATTTTACACAATGGAATGCTATTTTTAAAAAAGGAAATCTTGAAATTTGCAGGCAAATGGATAGAACTAGAAATGATTATCCTGAGTGAGTTAACCAGACCCAGAAAGATACTCATGGTATATACTCACTTATAATTAGATACTAGCCCAACATGGATGTCCTCTGAGAGTCTTCACTCAGAGGGTGATCGGGACAGATGCTGAGACACGCACAGATTTTTAAGAACACTTAAAATATAGGATAAGAATAAAGTGTTAGCCCAGTGCAGTGGAGCATGACTGTAATCTCAGCATTTGGGGAGGCAGACTCAGGCCAATCTTGGTGAGTTCAAGGCCAGCCTACTCTACAGAGCCAGTACAGGACACCAAGGATACCTAGAGAAACCCTGTCTTGAAAAACCCAAAAGAAAACAAAACAAAACAAAAGTGTTTCATGAATGTCATGTGATATTTAATCAGATCTTACACGATTTTCTCTCACAAATATTTTTACACTAAATGGAAGCATGAGGAGAAAATAAACTGTGTCGTCTCTCATTCCTTCCAGCAAGTGACTTGTCTCGGGTTGTCCCCCCCCCCCCCTGGCTCCTCTGGCTTTCACATTATTGCACATTATGAAGATACTGCTCACACTCAAGACCAAAGGCAACGATTGTGTGTGCGTCTCTGTGTGTATGTGTGCGTGCGTGCATGAGTGTATGCATGCGTGCCTGCATGTGCGCGTGCACGTGTGCGTGTGTATGTATGGTGTGTATACATGCATGCGTATATGTATACTTCCTACACTGCCCGACAAGGAAAGATTTTTCTGGATTTTTTTTTATTAGCCTAGATGCCTTCCTTCTTTCAAGGGATAAAAGTCCTACATACAATATTCAAACAGGAGGAATTAGAATAATTTGAAATACAAAAACACATTAACCAAAAAAGAAAAACTTCTGGGATTCTATGTTATTATATTAAATACACGTCCTATTCATTAATGCCCACTTAAAAAAGAAATTGAAGTTTATTTTTAATGAAGCTCTAATTCTCTTTTGGGTAAAGATGCCCCTAGACTCACTATTTTTCTTCTCTGATTGATTTTCTAAAGAAATCAGTGGCGAATCTAAGCCACAGAGCTTTCAGGTAATTACATCTGATTCTAGGACATTATATTAATGGTGGACTATTAGTACAGTAATGGCCACAGATGTGCTTTTCATTTATTTATTTGGAGTAGCAACTTTCCATAGATGACACCTAATTTGTGGGAATGGAATGCTGGTGTTTTAAAAGTGTAATTTCTCATGACTTGGGACCATAATGGTTTACTGTCTCAAAGCTGTATCACTTCATTTCAACTAGTCTCTTTTTATAATCTGGTTTAAAATGCTATAGTAAAATACCTCATACATTTAAGATATTTCTTTCTTTTCTTTAAATAATTCATTCAGATTACATCTCAATTGTTATCCCCTCACTTGTATCTTCGCGTTCCCTCCTCCCTCCCTTCCTCCTTCACCCTATTCCCCTCCCCTAGGTCTGTGACAGATAGGGACCTCCTCCCCCACAATATCATCACAGCCTATCAAGTCTCATCCTGGTAGCCTGTTTCCCCTTCTGCTGGGTGCCAGCAGTCCTCCCCACCAAGGGGAAATGGTCAAATAAGGGGCATGTCAGAGTCAGTCCCTGCTCTCCACATAACTGGGGAGAATGTGCTTTCCATTGGCATGAAATTTAGAGGCATTATCTGTAGGAATAATATTTCTTGGCATTGTTGGACTGCTTATATTGATTTTTAATATCATTTTCCAAAATAAAAATGATGCATAAAATAATTTAGAATGTTTTTCTGATTGTTTTTATTGTATTTTTTCTCATATTTAAATGTAGAAAATATATTTTAAGATGGAAAATTAAAGCTATATAAAATTGTAGTCACAAATGTCACCTCACTTAAAAAACATATCCTTTTTGTTTGTCATCTATCTATATGCTGGGGTAGATATGCATATGTTTTTGCCAACAGGAAGGAGAATTAATTTTCTGTTAAGAGTTCTGCTTAGGGATATAGTAGCTTGTAATGTTTAACTACCTTTTAAATATATTCAGTTGATTCACTTTTAGTCTTAGAAAAGTAAAATCAGAGCCAGGTGTGGTATCACCTGTCTGTGTTTTCAGTGCTTAGAGTACCTGGGAAGTTGAAGCAGAAAGATCATTGTGAACTCAAGGTCAATGTATGCTGCATAGTAAATTCAAGGTCAGCCTAGGCTATGTGGTGATCTAAAGTCAACTAAGGCTATATGGTGATATGAAGTCAGTTTTATCTATGTGGTGATCTAAAGTTGACCTAGGCTATATGGTGATCTACAGTCAGTCTAGGGTATGAAGCAAGATCATGTTCCAGGAAACAAACTGTGTCAGAACCAACAAAAGAAAACAGATGAATACAAATGCACTGCTTTTATTACTTTACATTTCCCAAGAGCTCTGTTTTTTGACTTGGTGGGCAACATGGAAAGATTTGCAAATATTCAGCCCCATTAATACCCATAGAGGCCCCATTTCATTGCTCTTTTTAGGTAATTCAGGGTTAGTATTTTATTGAGTGTTTTGTGTCTATATTTATGAGTAGCATTAATCTATAGTTTGTTTTTTTTATTTACACTACTGTTTTTTTATTTAGTTATCAGCTTGGTACTGTTCCATAACACCAGTTGAGGTATACCACCATTCTGTATTGTAAAGAGGTTATACAGCATTATCCTGATTTTTCTTAAAAGTGCAGTAAAAAAAAACTCCAGTGAAACTATTTCATTACTGGGGTAACTTCCAAAACTTTTCAACTACAATTTTTTCAGAATATCAATTTCATCTTGATTTAATTCTTTCATCAGTTTAAGTTTTTAAGGAACTGTTCTAATTTTAACTACTTAAAAGAATTGTTTAATTTATGAAAATAAAATCGTTTATAGTATACCACATTGTCTTTTTAACAGCTACAAGAATCATTAATGATCTTTAAAACAAAGTAAATTTTATGAAAGTAAATACAACAGTTCTGAGTAACACAGATCAAAGAATTTTGACAAAAATATACAATATTCCATCATCCAAATAAAAATGAAAAAATATTTCCACTACTCTTCAAAGTCCCTTGAGTACTCTGTTAGTTAATAATTCCTACTCATATAGCAGTCACTTGTACGATTTCTACCATTTTAGAACAGAAAGATAAGCCAGAATTCTCAAGGAAAACAAGAAGATGGAGAAAGAGAGAATGGAGGGTAGATATAGAGATAAGTAAATGATAGACATAGATAGATAGATGATAGATAGATAGATAGATAGATAGAGTGATTGATACATGATAGATAGATAAAGTGATTAATGATTAGATAGATAGAGTGATTGATTGATTGATTGATAGATGACAGATATATTGATAGATGATAGATAAAGTGATTGATGATTGGAAAGATAGATGATAGATAGGTAGGAAGATTAACAGACAGATAGATGATAAATCGATCTCAAATGCACAGGTAAAGGAACATGCATTGTGGTGCTTAGTTCTCTAATTGTAGAGGCTGAGAAACCTCACTTCTACCTGCCAATTAGTAAGTCAGGGAAGCCAGCAGCCCAATCCTGTCTGAGTCCAGAGGCCTAAGAACTAAGGAAGTAATCCCGCAGCTCTTAGTGCCAAAGGGCAGAGGTGCCAAGGATGTAGAGAGATGCCAGGGTAAGTGGAGGGTCTGAAAGATGGTTGAGTGATTGCTATGGCAAGTCTGAAGTCCATGGCCTAGAAGACGTGGAATTCGAATGCTTAGATGATAGAGAAGACAGAAGGTGAGCTCTAAAACTACAAAGAATACAGCAAACAATCCTATGATCTCTTTCATTTTCTTCTGTCTGGGCTTTCCGAGGATTAGATAATGGTTGCACACAGTCAGAGAATTCAAATGTAAATCTCTTCCAGAAACATTCCTGGAGACATACTCAGAAATAATGTGTGTCTCTCAAACTAGTCAAGCTAATCCCTAAAATTAACATCATAAAAAGAAAAGCTAGAGTACAGCCCCCAAAGCAATTCTCTTCGTTGTTTGTTTTTATAAATACGGTTCACTGACACAAAGTCTTATTTGTCTCTGTGGTGCAGCATGCATTGTTGCTTTCATGCCAAGAGTGGGAGGGGGAGCTGACTGTGTAGGTGAGACAGACTGGGGATGAAGCTCAGGTGGTGGAGAGTTTACCTGGAAAGTCCAAACTCTGGGTTTGATTCCCAGGACCATAAAAACCAGCACAGTGAAGCACACTTAAAAACCCAGAACTCGTATGTAAAGGCAGGATAGTTATACATTCAAGATAATTCTTAGCTATCTAGCAAGTTCAAGACCAACCTGGACTACCTGAAACTTTGTCTTGAATGAATGAGTGAATGCATAAGTGAATGGGCAAATATAGAAGTAAATAAACATCACAGCCTGCTCTTCAGAACTCAGTCTATGTCAGCCTATTCTGCATTTTTGTACTTCCGCGGTGACCCAGTGTTTTAAGCAATGGAAATAAACGTGATATAAAGACAAGAAAGCTCACTGTTTGTCTTCTAGAAACCTTTGCTCTTTATAATTTCATATTACATACTTACTATACTATACGTTATACATAATAATATATATTTCAGTAGAGGGTGAAATTGGGATTCATCTGTTTTCATTTCAGAGGCTTGTAAGTCAAGAGACCTTTCATTCCCAGTAAATATTTATTTACATTTATTTACATAGAGATGAAGTTTGTATTCTTCTCTCAGCAGGAGAGGGGAGTGCTATAGCATCTCTTGCATATGTTACTAGATTTATGATTTCGGATCCTCCCTCTCCTGCAGGACCTGTTAAAATCAAAATGTGTCTCGAATATTTTCCCTCTTCAAAACGCTTCCCTATTCTGAATGCTTCTGTGTTTGCATATGGACCTAAGAATTGACTGTCAACTTCTAAACAAACAAAAAGATCTGTTGGGATTTTGATTAAATCATTGGTAAGTTTGGATTTAACATGAAAATAACATTGCTCTTCGTTTGTCTTCACTGCTTTTCACTTTTCTAAATAAGGCTGTAAGTTGTCACTGTTGTGTGCCAGTCTTACATGCCTTGCTGTGCAGTTGTTTGCAAGCTGGATGTGTCACTCGGTCATAAAGCTTATACTGTTCCGATGGCCTTGATTATGGCTCTGTGGAGGCCCACTGTGGAAAACGATTTCCCTGGCTTGGTTGAGTGCTAACATCTCAAGATAATCCCAAACAACAGAGTTAGTCCAGTTGGACCATCAGTCACCTGGCCACGGAATCAATCTTCAGGAAGGCAATTTCATCCTAAGCCATGGTAAAGAAATAGGAGGAATAATATCCATTTAATGTACTTTTCATTCCCAGAATTCCTGCACCTCGTGCAGTTTACTGAGGTGGAGCCGTAACACAGCCATCGTACAGGCATGAAGCCTGCTTTTCTGAGTTACTCTGTCTTGTAAGCAAGCTCGCCCTAACACGTTGGAGTCCACTTTCTCTGTCCCCATTCTCACTGGGTGGTTACCGGTTTCCCGTGTGCTGCCATCCATGCCAGCTGGACACAAAGGCCTTGGCTATTTCTTTTCTCCACTCCAACCCCTTCAGCAGTTCCTGGATTACAGTTGGCCTGCCTCTGGGTTTTTCTTTTTACACTCTAATGAGATTGTCCTGGAACTTCCATTTGAATCCATTCTTAAAGTATTTTGTCACCAGGGCTGATAACACCGAGAGGATACCACAATTTCCAATCACATGTGGTAACTCTGGTGACATTCCTTAAAGCTTCTGGTAACAGTATCTATAACATGAGCAAAGCCCTGGGTTATATTCCAGGGCCACAGAAACAAAGCAAACAGACAAAATAAAAACCACTTCTTAAAACAAATAAATAAATTGTCCCAATGAGTTTAATGTGATCTTATAATGTTTTTTTTTCTTAGTTATTTCGAGAATGTAAACATGATACTGTTTCTTCCTAACTAGGCATGCTTAATATATAATGACTTGAGCCTAGAATAAGTTTTTTGGCCTCCTAACGATAGACTGGTTTTATAATCCACATGTCCATTCAGTTCTGAGCAGATGGCAGATTCCTGGCTCCTTGTCTGTAAATCAGAAGAGCGTAAATAAAGACTTTTTTTCCCCATGCAAACAGTTGAGTAACACAGGCAATATATAGGCTCACCAGTAACATGCTTAGTGGAGGAAATAGCCAAATTCCATCAACAGCATGTCAAAAAGTACCAGTTTATAGTAGTATTGACAGTTTCCATCACCTTTTAGTGAAAAAATCAGGAGAACATATGTCAAAGTGCATAAGGAATTTCATACATTTTGTTTTTAAAGCTGTGGAGTAATTATTGCTTCGATAAATAGCTTTGAACTCTAGGTGAAAATATTATGTGCTTCCCAGATGGGATCTAGAGCCAAAATGAGAAATACACACATACCCTCATCCCTAACTTTATTTTAAAACAAATCTGGAAATGCCTTCTTATTGTAATCAACTTATGTCCGTAGACACTGTTGATTCCAAATGCCCTCCAAGATCACTCATTAGCTTTCTCTTAAACTGTCTAAAGAATATAATATTATTGTTCAAACCAGTTGTCATTGCAGAAAATTTTTAGAATGCATTGTTTTTTTTAATACATCTTCTTGGTTGCTTTAAAATGGCTATTATCATTATTTCTAAAATATATTCCTTCTTTTATTCTAAATATTTTTTAAGAAGGAAAAAAGAAAGAAAGCCTCTATAGAGGAAGTAACCCAAACTAAAGCAAATTATTGGCAGAGAAAACTAGTTTCAACAACCAGAATAAAAATTGTTTATACAGAGCCCCATAGCATCTGTTTTCTTCTAATTCTCTTTAGTAGAGTACCCATTTTTGTTGATGTTTTATATATATTTTTAAAAGGCTGTTTCTGTAACTATCTTTGACCTCTATGTGAAAATATTGTGTGCATCCTAGAGGGGACCCTCCAGCTGGAAGGAGAATTGGACATGTGCCCCCCTCCATGTCCCAGAAGCTACGTCCAGTTGATAAACACTTACAAATGATAATTTATTATCTTCCAAAAGAGTCTCACTGGGGAAAAAATCTATTCTTAAAGACAGGTGGCATGCCCAGCAGTCGACGTTCAAGACAAAAATGGACTCAGTGGCATCCTTGGAGGGTCCTTAGTTCATAACAACTTGTTGAGGCTGTTCCTTTTCTTTTTTTTCACTTTATCTTATTTTTATTTGTTTTAATTGTATTAATTATTATATACTATATAAATGTATATTATGTATTTATAGAGAAAGACAGATGGATAGATAGATAGATAGATAGATAGATAGATAGATATTCTCTTTTTGCCCTGCAGGTCCTCTGCATATATATTACGGCTCCTGGTTTCATAGTTTTGTGTTTGTATAGGATTCCTAAGAGTGTGAACAGGTCTCTGCATTTATATCATTTTTTTTATACCTTTTCTTGGGCTATTTTCCTTCTGTTTATTTTGTTCTATTCAGATGTGTTAGTTTTTTGTTTTACCTTCATATTTCATTTTATTATTACCCCTAGGAAGCCTGTTTATTTTCTAATGAGAGACGCAAAGGGATGGATCTGAACGGAGAGGAGCTAAGAGGAGGAGGGGGAGGAGAAACTGTAATCAGGGTATATTACACGAGAAAAACAAAGTCTATTTTCAATTAAAAAAATAAAATTTCTCCCAAAAAAGGATATTTAATTAACAAGTAAATCAATGTGGCTTTCTTTGTTCCATTTTGCCAAATGTTTAGTTGTGCTTTTTACTAGACACTGGGAAACATTAAAAAAAAATCAACAGGCTAAATCCTTGCTTTCAGCAAGCATGTGTTCTCATTGAAAGAGGAAAATGAAAAGTAAATGTATATATGAATAATTAAATGGCAATTGGAGGAACTGTAGAAATGAATTAAGATCTTTATGCTAAAAAATGCAGTAACTACACACTAAAGTGATTTACACAGATGCAACAATCTTAGCCTACCACAGTAGGAGATGAAATAATAAAGAAAACATTCAGATTGAAAAGAAATCGGGGTTTAGAATTTACACTGTTATGGACAATTTGATCCAGCTTTACTTCCCTGAGATGATTCCAGCGTTTCATGGTTCTTTTAAGCACTTAGTAAGTAGTCAAGCATCAGGTTTAATAAATTTGGCACTGGCATTCTTCTTAAAATGATACAAACTCCTTGCACGTGCGCTAGGATGGGGGGAGTTAATATTTACCTGTAATTAGAATGTAGCATGCCGTCTTCTTTTCCCAGAAGTTATACATTTAATTTCAGTTATTCAAGGAAATGAGAAGGGCCATGAAGACTTGTGAATTTTTGCAAGTTATTCTTTGCCCATTTCACTACGCCAGTCAGATTTCTTTCACTGTGATGAAATGTTCTTCCCCAACTCACCCACCGCCACCACCAAAATCAACTTAAGAGTAGAGAGTTAAACCTTTATTTTTCTGCTCACAGTTTCCGAGTTTCCATTCTGATTGCTTGGCTCCTGCTGCCCGGGCTGAAGGCATCAAAATCTTAGCAGGGAGCACGTGGGAGAGCAGAGCTCACCTCAAAGTGTTCAGGGAGTGAAGAGAGAGAAAGGAGCCAAGTGCTGGTCCTAAGCCGCAGTGAGATGGTGTCAGATGGCTAAGACCCATCTCTGAAGGGTTCCATCGGTGTCCGACAGTGTCCCAGGCTGGCAAAGAAACCTTTACTTGGTTGCTTTTAAGATCTAAACCATAACAACCGGCAACTGAGAACAGGTGGAAAGCGGTCATCTAAATGCTCGCCTTATGTAGGATTGTGGGAGCAAGAAAGTATCAGGAAGATGGCACGAAGTCCTTCACTTCAGAGCCGTCTATGTGCTAGGGTTGGGCCATACATTGCTTGTCCTGAAACTTATACAGAGATTGAGAATCCAGTACTTAGAAATTTGTACAGCAATCCTATGGATGGTGAGCAGTATTCAGTATCTGGTGAATTAATAATAAAATTAAGGGATTGAAAATAAAGTATTGTGTGCCTCAATTTAACTTTTTTTTTGTCAGCCTTCTCTTCACTCTGACACTAAGATGGATATGTTATTTGCAAAAGGATCATACGCAGATCACTGCATGCAGTGTCATTTCTTTTGCAAATTATGTATTTCTCCTTGAGTTGCTCCTACAACCACTTATATCATAAAAGACATACACAGGCTGGCATAATTAATTAGCCTTTATTCTAACGCTGCCAGGGCTCCATCACATCTGGTCTTGACCTCATCAGCAAAGATGCTTTGGGTGAAGAGAATTTCCTTTATCAAAGTAGCCTCGACCTACACTTCTGGAAAAGTATGTTATTAGCATGGTGTGTCGTTTTGAACTTTAGCTAATGAAAACATTTAGGAAGAAGGGATGAGCAGTCTGATAGCAGAGATTACTGTGTCTTAAAATCAAGGTGCTGCTTTCTTTCTGCTCGGTGGGTCCTGGCTTGCCTCAAGAACACAAGTGCACTCTACTGCTCCCTTTTGAATGGTTGTATATGTTAAGAGAAAATTGTCCCCAAACCATCATGTCTTTGTTGACTTACCTCAGGAATGTAAAGTAACATCATATTGCAGGGCCCAAGCAGGTAATAAAAGCTGTCATCCCAGCTTGATATGACATGGTGTGTTCCACACTCTGAGGCTCACCATTTCTCCCAAACTCTACTTTTTAATCATTGTTTTAGTCAAAGAGGGGCAAAATTCAGTCATGAAACCAACAGTCTCTTGCTTTCAAGTCGTCAGGCACTGGATGTGATGTTTTCAATCCCATCAGTTGTCCTGCAGGAGAAACATTACTCTCCTCTCATCAACAAACAGGGACCACAATGTGCGGAGACATTTAGAGCCTGTGTAAGAGCTGAGCCTCTGTGTGTACATGCATGTGTGTGTGCATGTGTGTATGTATGTGTGTGTGTGTGTGTGTGTGTGTATGTGTGTAGAATATTATATGATCTACATGAGAAACAGTTACAGAACAGAGATCATGGTAACCCTAGAAGCAATCAAACTGGATTTTAGGGGCTGGGAAGATGCTTAATGGGTAAAAGTGCTCAGCACTCAAGTGTGAGGATCTGAGTTCAAATCCGCAGAAGTCATGTAAGAGCTGGAGGCAGTAGCATGTGTCTGTAATCCCAACACTCCTATAGGGAAATAGAGATGGAGACAGAAAAACACCCAGAAGCTGGCAGACAAGCTTGCTTGGCATATACAGTGGAGAAACAGCATAACAGAGCCTGCCTGTAACAAAACACAAGGTGAGGGCAGCGATCTGAGGTTGTTCTCTGACTTACAAAGACATGATGTGGCACACATATACCTGTTCGCCCTCCCTCTCCCCATCCCTCTCTCCCTCCTTCCCTCCTCCTTCTCTCTCTGTCTCTCTGTCTCTGTCTGTCTGTCTGTCTGTCTCTCTCTCTCTCTTTCTGTGTGTGTGTGTGTGTGTGTAAGTCACCATTACATACACACACACACACATACACACACACACACACACACACACCATTCCTATATCCAATAAGGATGAAGTAATCCAGTCCATACTTGTCTTCTCCATCGACTCCAGAATGAGGGTTTGTTCAGTATTTTTAAGAATTATTGGCAGTGATATGTGTGAAACTTTTGATAAACATAAAAGAGCAAGATTAAAGAAAACTTCTTCAAAGACAAAGTTGTCGTTTCCATAGTGTAAACACCAGGGGTAAATAGAGACAGTCAGTACCAAAGAGAGATGGGCAGCTAGGGAAACATTAAGCAGAACGAAGCGCCCCTCCCCCTCCTCTCAGGAAGCACCTAGCCTGAGCCAGAACCAGCAAGCCTGATATGTGCCATAAACACATTAAGCTTGTAAATGGACTGAATGTTGCCCATCATCAGACTCTCTGATATTCTTGGGATTCTTGAATACTCCTTGTTCTCTTGGTGGGCCCAGGTAGCCACAAAGATGCTCAACACTAAAGAGAGGGATGCATGCTGCCTTGTGCCATAGGTGTCAGTGTGAGGGCAGAAATGGAGATGGGGCGATCAGGTGTGAGAAGGACCACCTCTGCCCCGCCTGGCATGCTTTGCGTGGCATTTCTCTGCAGCCTGGGGTAAGCCATGCAGTCCTGATCCCTTCACTTCAGCCCAGGGCCACTCATTTCTTACTCTCTGACCCCAAGAACTGAAAGGTAGTAGATTTGAGTTGTTAGAGGCATCTAAGATGCGATCTTCTGTTACAGCTGGATGGAAAACTAGTATGAATGTTGGCTGGTATGTGGTCCCTGTGGACTCTGGAATGTTTTTCAACACTCCCAACGACTTAAAGCAATGGAAGACACTGAGTGTGGCTGACTCCGCCTTATTCTGATTTCATCCTGGCCTTCTGGCTACTTAGGGCTACTTTGTTGTTCTAAGACATCAGTGTTGTGATCAAAGAGGATTCTCTAGAGAGGAGCTCAAGAAACATACTCTTGATGTTCAGTTGTGCCTCACACAGCCCTAAACTGGTGAGCATCTTTGGTGCTGCCCTGTGCTACAGGCCATGAATTCCACATGATGCCCAGCTTGTTTCCCAGGGGGAATCCAGAATTGTAGCTTCTGGTGATTGTAAAACAAGATTTGAGATTTTCACTTAGCACCTTATTTTCCTTTTTTTTTTTTTTTTTTTAGAGAGAGATTTATTCATTGGTTTTTTTGTTTGTTTATTTACTTATATGAGTGCCCTGTCTTCATGCACACTAGAAAAGGGATTCAGATCACATTATAGATGGTTGTGAGCCACCATGTGGTTGCTGGGAATTGAACTCAGGACCTCTGGAAGAGCAGCCAGTGCTCTTAACCCCTGAGCCATCTCTCCACCTCATTTTCTTAATGTAGCAATGTCTAATTCACTCTTTCCCTTTTATAGCTTTTGTCCAGAAAATGTAGAAAAGCATCCATGTGTCCATCCATGTTTCCACTGACTTGTGCTCTAACAGCCAAGAGGGAAAGCTGCCCTTATTTCTGAAGGATTGTGCTGTGAACAAAACCACTTCTGAATTAATGTAATTAATCTGGGGGGTTAGCACCGGTCACTCATTTCCAACCCCCGAGGCCCTACTGCGTGTTCACATTTCAACATAGACACAAGAGGAGCCTGTTGTATGACCATGCCAAGTATTGAGGGAGCTGGTAGCTGACTCCTTCCACACCCCTTTTTCTTCTAGGGACATGCTACCTGCCTTACCGGGCTCTGGGCTCTAAAGTTTTGGAATAACCAAGTGACTGAACTTTCCTTCTCTAAAAGTGCCTGCAAATCAGTTCCTACGATCCACCTATAAAATAGGGCTACTTCTTCTCTGCTATTTTCTTCATACTGATGAATGTGATTAATAGTACAGGTGGGAAACACCCTCACAGGTCTGAGAGCCTCGGAGATGGGCCTAAATGAAAGTAATGTGGTACGCATTAGTGTTCGTCATGGGCATGCTAATGAAAAGAAAGCAAAATAGGGAAGGAGTGGTGCAGACACTGGGGAGAATTACTGCAGATTCCACAAGTCCTTTTTAAAACCCTGATTAAACCTAAGTCTCATTAGTGAAAGATCCTGACCCACTCAGTCACATATGCTCTGGGAGCGTGTGATGGCACGGGGCTTCCTTTTCCTTCTTCTAGGCAGTTCCACACAGGGCATCAATGCCCCCCAATATTTTTACCCCTTTTCCCTATGTGCTCCCTTATATATTTACTATTTTCTAAGTTTAAAAATCTCTTGCATTAGTAATGGTGGACTGACTTGGGGTGTTACCAAAAAACTATATTTTCTAATAGTAAATATATTAGATAGTTGTCATTCCGGTCTAGAGGCAAGAAGAGAGTGGCATTTGAAAGAGGGGGGGTAGACAACCCCCCCCCCCCCCGCCCCGCATCTGTGTGTGTGTGTGTGTGTGTGTGTGTGTTTCTCTCTGTGTGTCTCTCTGTATCACTGTCTCTCTGTCTCTGTCTCTCTTCCTCTCTCCTTCCCTCCCTCCCCACTGTCCTCTTTCATCTCTGCCTCCCCATTTCTCTCCCTCTCCCTCCCTTCCTCTCTCTCCCTCTGGCTCTTCTCCCCTTTTCTGCCCTGCCCCCACCTCCCCAGTTAGATGTCTGTCTGTTGAACTTGAAAAAGTCCTCTGCTGCCGTCAATCTTTGAACTCGTTTGTGCTTACTGATGCCTTTGGAGTATGTGTTGTTTTCATCTGCTATCCTTCCAGATCATGAAAGAGATGCCCAGAACATTCTATGTAGTAATGTCATAAAAGACTGCCTCCGGCAAACATTTAATGTCTGAACAAAGAGAGGAATTGTTCACACAGATACACATACAAGGAGAAACGAGCATCAGTGGAGGAAATCTCTCTGTCAGGGGAAATTTCAGATCATTTCATTGTTTACATTTGCAACTCAAACATATTGACAGAGCAGTGCAAATAGATGTACACTAGGAAAAGCGGGGAGAAGTTATTTGCACAGATACTGCAAAAGATTTTTTCTAGCTATGTGAGAAATGAACACGAATTTTTGCCATATTTGGTAAAGTGAATGTTAAAAGGACAAAGATCATGCAAAAAGGAGACAAGCAAAAATTGATTTGAATACTACCGCAGGGCAAAATAATTATCACTATTCGCTCACCCTTTATAAATGTGCAAAAGCAGATTAATTTTCCCAATTACATACATTAAAGATATGAGATGACTTTTAATACACGCAATAGGATGAGATATTGATTGCAATGATAATCCACAGATGTATTCTAATGGATGTCAGTGAATGTTTGGTTAAACAAAATAGGGAGGGGATAAGGAAGGATGAGAAAGAAAAATTCTGAGTTAATGTTTCATAGATATCCTTAAGATTTCTCAAATCAAAACCAATATATCTACTGAATTCTCTAAATAGAAACAGGGCACATGGTATAATACAAGGTTTTTTGCCTAGGAATTCTAGCATTTATTCATGTGTGTATTGTAATTGGGCATATATGATCCATAATTATTAGGGTTTTTTCCCCCAGATTCAGGCAAAAGGAAGGGAAGAGGAGAGGCATTCGATGGCAAACATCTTTGAAACTGCCCTACTGGCCTATTTAGCATCACACTGTGTGTTAGTGCCCCATATTCCCTCACTGGTGTATTATGGGTGGTTTTGAAAGTAGGCTCCTGGCAGGGCTCCTCTGGTGGTGTCCAGGTCTCTGGGTTGTAAGGTCTAACCTAAGCCAATGTGGAACAAATAAAGGTTTAGCTGCAAATCTGGCAAGATGAAGTAATGCTGCGTTTCTTAAGAGCTTGATTTATTTTCTGTCATTTTAATTATTAATGCTTGAACTTAGATAACTTCAGAAATTCAGTATGTTTAGAAATTATTAGTCAGTAATAATATAAGTGGCTGCTCTACCTTTTTTTTTTTGGAAAATTTATCAAGCGAATCAACATTCTACCCGTGGTCCAGTCCGTGTGACACAAAGGCAGGGGAGAAGAAAAATGACAAGATTCCAAACAGCTTTCGGAGTGAAGTCTGCAAACCGCAGCAGCTTCCGTCCTTGGGACAAGTTGGTTGCATGTGCCTTCTTCTCCATTTCCAGATGTGGAGGGTTATTCTCAGCGGAGTACAAATTTTATGATGTTGCACGTGCTTTAGGACTAGTGGCATTTGGGGAAACCTCAGCATTTCATAAGTGAAACACTGCATCCTATGCTGACTCGGGCATCCTCCCGGATGCTCATAACAGCATCCTCTTGTCTACCCCAATGAGGCTGCATTAGACCCCTTTAAGGTACCTTTGTAATTATAAATATTTAATGGCTATGAGTCTATCAAAATTATTCACTTCTGTTACGTCGATAGACAGTATTGTTAATAAAACCTGTGTGGGAAAATGTGCTTCTTTTTTAATTCCCAGAAGGTAAAATACATAGGCTTGTTTGTAGGTTTTGCCAATTTGTAGACAGGCTAATTTTAGGCTAGCAATGTTTTAAAATAGCCAGCTCAGGATGGAAAACGAGAAAGAATATTTTTTTTTTATCTTTTGTTTTTGTTTTACATGCTTGCTTCAGGAGGCTCTCTGCAGTGTGTAGTGTTAAGGAGCTGTGTGTGCAGAGACAAGTATTGTTGTTAATAAAACTATGAGGGAAAATGTGGGTTTGTTTTTTTTTTTTTTTTTTTTTTTTTTTTTTTTTTTTTTTTTTTTTTTTATCCCACTGAATTTGTTGAGCAATCCTCTTGGCTGGTAGACGCTGGGTCTTACGGCACTGACTTGTTAAGAGAGATCTTTGCCTTTTCTATGTGACATTTCAGGGTAGGTTGGAGTACTCTATGGGATAAAATGACCATTCACTGAAAAAATAACAGACTTATTTAAAGACCGCAACAGCCTTCAATGTGAAATGGCTCTGATTATCTGATTATTGTTGTAAACTCTCTTCTCTCTCTCTCTCTCTCTCTCTCTCTCTCTCTCTCTCTCTCTCTCTCTCTCTTTCCCTC
>OU015750.1:51816687-51844700 GCA_907169655.1 Acomys percivali
CTCCCTCCTCTCTCTCTCTCTCTCTCTCTCTCTCTCTCTCTCTCTCTCTCTCTCTCTCTCGGAACTCTGCCTTGCAATTTTCTCAGCTCAACGCTTTATTCTTTCCTTTTAAATGTCTTGATGTCTGAGAAGCTGCAAGCCCTGCAGGGAGGTTCACAACAACATTAAATTCACCCTTTCAGAAGTGGTGTCGCTGAGCATAAGAGACTGTCTTTTTACTTTGTAAGCTCCAGTCCTCCTCCTCCCCTGGAAAATGAAAGAACAATTCTGAAGCTGTTTTCTTGTAGCCTGTAAGGAGAAGATGGATAGGGTAAGATGAATGCAAGCTAGTATTCAAATGACATAAGATGCAGACAGTTTTTAAATGCACACCCCTTGGCCAGTCTGACACCTGCTGGAGTGGCCTGCTGCCTTGGACCTTAGATGTGCTGGAGTCCAGGGTGGCTTTCTACAGCCAGCTTGTGCCCGGCTTAGCCACATTTCTCTCAAAAAGGGACACTTCATCTCATTCTGTTTTCTCAAATATTAAAGTTTTAGTGTGCATTTCAACATATTAGTAAATTTACCATTATATTTTGGAAATATCCTGAGACTATATTTTGAGGTTTTTTTTTTCACACATAAAATATTTTGTATCTACTTTCTGAATTGCTCTGGAAATGCCATATACAATGACCCATTGAATCCTGGGGACGATATTCAATATTTTTAAAATGTAATCATTAGTTTGAGCGGGACCCCGGGGCCCAAATATGCCTATCATAATGTTCTACTTGTAGGTTTCTAGGACCCTCTGGATCCTTCTACTTTGCTATTCTCCCATGCTTCTCTCATCTAGAGTCCCAATAGGATGTCCTCCCCTCTGTCCCAATTTCCTGGTAAGTGAAGGCTTTCGTGGGACATGCCCCTTGGGCTAGTATGCAGATATAAGTGAGTATATACCATTTGAGTCTTTCTGCTTCTGGGTTAATTCACTCATTATGATCATTTCTAACTCAATCCATTTGTCCACAAATTTCGGTAATTCTTTGTTTTTAATAGCTGAGTAGTATTCCATAGTGTATATGTACCATGGACAATATAGGCGGTAAACTTCAAACCCCTACCCAGATCTAGCCAATGGGCAGAACATTCTCCACAGTTGAGTGGAGAATGGGTTATGACTTTCACACGTACTCTGGTGCCTCATATTTGACCATGTCCCCTGGAGGGGGAGACCTGGTGGCACTCAGAGGAAGGATATCAGGTTACCAAGAAGAGACTTAATACCCTATGAGCATATACAGGGGGAGGAAATCCCCCTCAGGAACAGTCATAGGGGAGGGGAGTAAGGGGAAAATGGGAGGGAGGGAGGAATGGGAGGATACAAGGGATGGGATAACCATTGAGATGTAACAAGAATAAATTAATTAAAAAAAGTAATCATTATTTTAACAGATTCCCCTCATTTTGTTTCATGTAATCCTGAGACTCCCAATGGCTTATGTCTTCTTCACTGTTTGGTACATACAGGAACATGTCAAAGACAAAGTGACAGGTGAAACATGCCTCGCCTGATGCTAATACGTTGCTGAGGAAATGCCTCATTTTTATACAGAGGAAGTTTTATCTTGATGTTCACCTTTAGATGTTTTCTGAAAAATTCTCACTATTATCTTGGTCACATAAACTTCCCAGACTTGACACCTTTTGTTTTTATATGATATCAGAGTTATATCATTAGAGCTTTATTATTCCGGGGTTAAACAGCTGGATGAATAAAAAGTGGGATGTAGGAGGCTGGTGGGGGCATTATTCCAACAAAACTGCCCTATAATTAAATCTTAGTACACATTATGTATGATGTATGTAAAGTTTTAAAAGCTGCAATTGATTGGATTAGAATCTGACCATTTATAAGGCACTTAAAATTCTGGATTGCTTTCTGTTAAAAATTGCTTTTGAAATTTGTTTCCAGATGTATTTTCTCTTCTGTCTAGTAATGCCGCAGAAAGTGCTGGGGTGTTCTGTATGTGCATCTTTCACTACTTCTGTTTTGTTGCCTTTCATCTTCTCTAGTTCTTAGGAATCCAACTTTTCTTTTTTGGGGGGCGGGGGCTGTAGATGAGAGAAGCATGGGAGAATAGCAAAGTAGAAGGATCCAGAGGGTCCTAGAAACCTACAAGAAGAACATTATGATAGGCAGATTTGGGCCCAGGGGTCACGCTCAAACTATGGCACCAGCCAGGGACAATACAGGCCATAAACTTCAAACCCCTACCCAGATCTAGCCAATGGACAGGACATTCTCCACAGTTGAGTAAAGAGTGGGGTATGACTTTCACACGTACTCTGGTGCCTCATGTTTGACCATGTCCCCTGGAGGGGGAGACCTGGTGGCACTCAGAGGAAGGATAGCAGGCGACCAAGAAGAGACTTGATACCCTATGAGCATATACAGGGGGAGGAAGACCCCCTCAGTCACAGTCACAGGGGAGGGGAGTAGGGGGAAAATGGGAGGGAGAGAGGAAGGGGAGGATACAAGGGATGGGATAACCATTGAGATGTAATAAGAATAAATAAATTAAATTAAATTAAAATATTTTTTAAAAGATTTATTTATTTTATGTATGTGAGGGGATCAGATTCCATTAGAGATAGCTGTGAGCCACCATGTGGTTTCTGGACATTGAACTTGGGACCGCTGGAAGAGCAGCCAGGGCTCTTAACTGCTGAGACAGCTCTCCAGCCCCCAAAATTCAAATTTTCTAATAAAAAACTGGAGAATGGGTGGGATGTGCCATAATATGTTACATTTATTGAACATCTATAGACATTGTACTAAATTTATTCCCATGGCTTATCTTACTCGGCCCCCCTCAGCAACCTTAAGAAGTGCTCTTTGAAGCAGTTCACTGGGCAGACGCAAAAATGAAGTTACTTGTGTAGGTTACACACTCCCATTGAATACACGGTGCTAAGCCCAGAATGGTATCAAATCCTAAGTTGCTCCTGAGCAAATAATTTCAAAGAATATACTGGGGGCGGGGGGGGCTGTATTAATAAACTAGAAATGAACCGCCAGCTGTCATGATCCACTCAAAGCTCACAGATTGCACACTTCTACATGTAAATACACACCAACAACAAACATTTGGATAAGCTCCCCGTGTCAATTAAAACAAGACACAGAAACGAAAGCCTAACTAACATGAGCCTTTTCCAGTTGCTGTCACACATCACCTTGCCCTCACAAGTGTCCTCCGGCTTCCTCCCTGATGTCAGCTAGGGACGGCTTATTCACTGTGTTGCTGCTATGCTGCAGGAAGTGTCTGTCCAAAAATTTTGTCTGCCTCATACACGACTAAAATGATCAAGTGAGTCTAGTTGCCCTTCACTGGCATGCTGGGGCATATGGGTATGCACAACAAATGTTTCCTGGGTGTGCTGCCAAATTTTGAGCAATGTGTAAAATGTATTTTGGTTTTAACTAAAGACACATATGGCCGCGGCAATGTCTGTCAGATGGAATGTGGGACAAAAGGGTTCGGTGGTTTTGCTCTGAGCAGATGAGGCCTTCTTATGCAGAAGTAAGAGCTGCTCCATGTGTTATCAAACTGGCCTCAGAGTAACATGGAGGGTTGCTGACCTTTGACCCGAGTATGTTAGAAAGCGGTTATCTGCAATCACTTATTAGTCACGCAGAGAGGAATAGCTTGGGTTCTGCGGTGGATATGGAACTCTCCATGTTGTTGTGTTCTGTGTGTTCTATGATGTTATTTGGCTGTGATCATGTGTAATATCACCAAAGGAGGCGACACAAACCCAGAAACATTCAAGGAAAAACAAACAAACAAACAAAATGATGATGACCTTTTGGTTTTGTGTAGGACACTGACTTTGCCTTAACTTCTTTTGAATGACTTTCTTATGGTTAGAAAGCCATACTACCCATCGCTGTCCCCATCACTGCTGTTTTGCCCCACTCCAGTCTGCAATCTTGAGCAGTCATCCTCTATTTTATTATAGTTTTTATATCTCACCAACCCAAACACATTTAGCTGTATGTAATCCCTGACTATATGACAGCGGTTACCCTTAGCGGCTTCAGCATCTGAGCTCTCTGAGCTTCCTAATCAATTCTAATCTGTCACCTGGACAAAACAGTCAACTCAATTGTGTATGCATCAATTAAAGGAAGCCTAACATCTAAGCTTAGAATAAAAGATCAATAAATACCTATATACACATATTCCACTTGGAACTATCTAGGAGAAATGATGATCAATCTTTATGTTTTTATGAAGAAAACCTGTTTCTTATCTAAGTTATTAAGTGCTGAATGACTGAATAATATTTTCTCAAATATTGGAAGAGGACACAAACACCATTTTAAACATCTGAAAACCATGAAACACATTCCTATCTTTACTTAAAGACCATATTTTGGCACATTTGTAGAACTGTCTTTTTCTATCGACATAAAAACTTTCACTTTCATTTTTTTATCAGATACAGAAACTTCTCTGCAAATGTGAACCCCTGTTTGCCAATAAATAGAACATTCCTTTTAGCCAAAAGCAGATTACATTTATATGGCTCATCTCCAAATCCTGCTGGTTGCCCTCAGTAAATGTGCTAATTGCTTTTTTTAGCTATCTATTTTCTTATCTCTGCCTTTGTGGCTTTATGCACATTTTACTAGATGTTACACTTTCTTGTGTTTAGGTTTTATTTGCATGACACCAAAGTGTGAGTCAGTTGGCTCATTCCACTTTGCATACATTGCGCATAATGAATACTAATGTGGAGATTATCTTTGCAAGGAGCAAAACTGAAAACATGTGTTTCTCTGCCAGATCTTCTCTTAAAAAAAAAAAAAAAAAAAAAAAAAAGCTAGAGAGCCTAAAATTTGGACAGTGTGTAACAAAGTAATTCTTCTATAATCTTATCTTCTGAGTACTGGGGGACTGTTGCTTGTTTCCTTTTGTGATGAATATCTAAATATTTTATGTCATATGACCTTGATATAATTTAATTTTATGCATAAAATCAAAGAAATCCTATTGAAATATTTATGTAATATAACTGTAAGGTGTAACATTTCTACACATACATGTGTGTATGATGATTACCACATAATTGTGAATTTTTATGTAGTACATGGTGAGTCAGGCTTATTCTCAAACGTATGAGAAAAAGAAATAGTAAAATAATAATGAAAGAAAACTATAAAAATATAACGTTAATAGTGTTCACTTATTTTTAAAAACTTTTCTTATGCTGAGCTCTTATCTGCATGGCCATATTACATTTTATTGTCATAATACATTATTCTCATCACTACGATAAGCTTACCATGAGCTTTAAAACCTAATATACAAATAGCGACATCCTACTCCCCTGTTTTTTTAACTGAATTTCCTCACACGTAGGGAAGAACTCAGGAGAGAACTTAGTCACAACATTTAAGAGGGGGATGGGAATCCGCCTGTGAGTTGTATGTTTCATCAGCTTCCAAATTTGAACAGCAGCTTAGAGTGTAGAAGTGGGTTGTAGTAGAGAAGTGGGTAGTAGAGTGTAGAGTGTAGAAGTGCTGTTGTGGGTTTCTGCTTGCTGACATGATGATCTATGTCTTGTCCAGTGGCACTATTCTCACTTCACCCACCCAACAATGAGCCATTGGCATCTCCTCGTCTTAAGTCCCAATCCCTGGCACTATGCAGGAAAGAGATAATCTGCCTCCTTACCATAGCAAGAAAGAGATAGGAGACATGGAAGAAAGAAGGGCAGGGGGAAAGGATGGAAGGAAGGCGGGAGGGTGGGAGGGAGGAAGGGAGTTTTTCTAATACTGTTGCCACACTTCAGTTTTATATTTAAATCCCATCCCACTAGCAACAACCAGATTCTACCAAGAGTCCTTTTAGTTTTTGGAGAGCCTTAGCCTGCCAGATGGTAGCAGAGTGGTCTCTGAAATGGTGGTTGCCTTGCTGACAGAAAACAGGAAGCCTCCCGCTCCACATTGTCTGCACACACACTTGACTGCTAGTTTGATCAACTTATAGTTACAGTGAGTCTTTAATTTTCTGTTGACATTATTCCCCTTTAGAAGGTTAACATCATTACTAACGTTCATAAACTGCCACATAAAAGTACTCCTTTTCCAGGAGATTCTAAAAAAAAAAGCTACAATTCTTCATTGTCATAGAGTTTTTGTGCATGCATAGTATGTGCGTGTGTGCGCATGTTCATGTATGCGCATGTGCAGGTAGTGGAAATCAAAAGTCAGCACCTTATGGGCTGCCCCACCTTGGCTTTTTGGCACACATCTCTCACTGGGGGGAAAAGGCAGAAAGACCCAGAAATTCACCTGTCCCCAGTGCTGGATTACAAGTGTGTGCCACTAGGGCTGGCTCTCCATGTGTCTTTTAGGGACCAAATTCAAGTTCCTGTGCTCATATAACAAACCCTTTACCAACTGCGTTAGCACACTAGCCGTGTAACAGAGCGGTGAGTTTTAACAGTGTCATCCCCATGAAGGTCTCAAAACAGCATCTTCACACTAATGTTTATGCTAATATGCAAAACTCAAGTGGCATACTTGCCTGCTTCCTTGGTGTCTTATTGACCTTGTCTAATAGACACACCCAAGAAGTCCTTAGTTCTTTGGGCTATACTTTTGCTGCCTTTACTGTCTATCAGACTGCTACTCTCAGACCGTGTTAAATGATACAGCTTTTGTTAATTAGAGATGCAAATGTTTCCATGGTAAAAAAGAGAAAACCAAAGATTATGTTTCATTGGTGATACAATATTAAATAATCTGTCTCAAATGATGCTGAACTGTTTCAATATCCTTTACAGATTGGTAATACAATCCTCTTAATCAGATTTAACGCTTTTCTGGTGTACTCTTAAATGCAGTGGCTCTCAAGCTTCCTAATGCTGTGACCTTTTAATACAGTTCCTCATGTTGTGGTGACCCCCCCAACCATAAAGTAATTTTCATTGATATTTCATAACTATATTTTTGCTACTGTTACAAGTTGTAATGTAAATATCTGATATGGAGGAGGATATCTGATCTGCAACTCCCAAAGGGGCTGTGACTCACAGGTTAAGAACCACTGCTTTCATGGGTTAAAATATCACTGATGTCATCATTTTATAGTTACACGAGAGGCATGTTTTACGTCTCCAAAAATTATATTTTGGAATTCTAAAATGTTTAAGCTTTTGTGTGTTTCTGATTATTAAGAGCATCATTTATGCAGAGGGAATCTGCGTGCTTTAATTCTAGAAATGCTTCTATACACTTACGTGTTTATATATGTATGTTCATATTTATAAGTCAAAACAATTAAAGCATGTTAGAAATATCTTACACAATACTTATCATTTAACGTTGCAAAACACTAAACATAGTATATTACGAAGCAAAATGAAATTCCTCATTCTAAAGTAAAATTATTTATATTTTTTTTTACTTTCTCATGTATTATATCCTAACTGCAGTTTTCCCCCTCACTCCTCTCCTCCAAGTCCCTCCTCCCACCTTCCCTCTCTTCCAGAGCCACTTCTTTTCAGTTTTTATCCAGGAAAGGGCAGGAATCTCAGGGATATCCACAAAATACGGCATGTTAGGCTAGGCTGCAGTAAGACTAGGCATTTCCCTCCTATTAAGACTGGCCAAGACAACCCAGGAGGAGGAAAGGGGTCCCCAAATCAGGCAGAAAGGTCAGAGACAATACCTACTCCCACTGTAGGAATCCCACAAGAAGATCAAACTACACAGCCATGGCATATATGCAGACCCTAGCTCAGACCCACACAGGCTATCTGGCAGTTGGTTAGGTCTCTGTGAGCCCCTATGAACCCAGATTATTTGATTCTGTGCATTTTCTTCTGATGTCCTTGATCCCTCTGGCTCCTACAATCCTTCCTCCTCCTCTCCTGCAGGATTCCCTGAGCTCTGCCTAATGTTTGGCAGCGGGTCTCTGCATCTGTCTCCATCAGTTCCTGGAGGAAGCCTCTCTGATGACGATTAAGCTACACTCTAGTCTACAAATACAGCACAATATCCACAGGATTTCATTTCATTGAGCTTTTTTTCCTAGTCATGTTTGGTTCTATCCTAGGTCTCTGGGCTATCCAACCTCTGGTTCCTAGCCCTCCATGCAGTGACAGGGGCTCTTTCTCCTCTCTGTCTGTCTGTCTGTCTGTCCGTCTCTGTCTCTGTCTCTCTGTGTCTCTGTCTCTGCCTCTCTCTCTCTCTCTCTCTCTCTCTCTCTCTCTCTCTCTCTCTCTCTCTCTCTCACACACACACACACACACACACACACACACACACACACACACACACACACATCTGGACCAGTCCTTGGTCAGCCACTCACACAATTTCTGTGCCACCCTTACCCCAGCACATCTTGTAGAAGAACAAATTGTAGGTGGAAGGTTTTGTGGCCAGGTTGATATCCCAATCCGTCTACTAGAAGTCTTACCTGGCTACAGAAGTTAGCCTGTTCAAAATCCGTATCCCCTATTAAGAGGCGTCTTAGCTAGAGTCAACTCCACAGATTCCTGGGAGTTTCCATTGCACTAGGTTTCTACCTTGCCCCTGAAATGCCCCCCCATTCCAGTTTTATCTCTCAGTATTCTTTCCCTCCATCGTCCTTACCTGATCCCTCCTATTCCCATCCCCACCCAACCCCAGGTCACCTGCAAAATCTTTTGTATTTCCCCTTCCCAGGGAGATCTTTACAGCCACACTTGATCCCTCCTTGGTACTTAGTTTCTCTGGGTCTGTGGCTTGTAGCATGATTACCATGTACTTTACAGTTAATATCCACTTATAAGTGAATACATACCATGTTTGTTTTTCTGGGTCTGGGTTATTTCACTCAGGATGATGTTTTTCTGGTTCCATCCATTTACTTATTATTTCATGATGCTATTTTTTTAACAGCTGAATAATATTCCATTGTGTAAATGTTCCATATTTTCTTTATCCATTTCTTCATTTGATGGACATTTAGGTTGTTTCCAGTTGCTAACTTCTATGAATAAAGCTGCTATGAACATAGTTGATTAGGTGTCCCTGGGTAGGATAGAACATCATTAAGTACATGCCCAGGAGTTGGATGGCTGGATCTTGAGGCAGATTGATTCCCAATTTTCCGAGAAAGCACCGTATTGAATTCCATAGTGGCTGTGGAGGTTGACACTCCTACCAGCAATGAAGAAGTATTCTCCTTGCTTCACATCTTTGTCAGTATAAGCTGTCACTTGTGTTTATGATCTTGGCCATTCTGAAAGGTGTAAGATGGAACCTCAGCATCATTTTGATTTTCATTTCCCTGATGACTAAGGATGTTGAATAATTCTTTAAGTACTTCTTGGCCATTTGAAATTCTTCTGTTGAGAATAGTTTGTTTTGATGTATACCCCATTTTTAAACTGGTATTTGGTTTGTTGCTGTGTAGTGTCTTGAGTTCTTTATACATTTTGTGTATTAGCGCTCTGTCAGATATGGAGTTAGTGAAAATCTTTCCCATATGTAGGCTGCCAGTTTCTTCTATTGACAGTATCCTTTGCCTTACAGTTTTCAGTTTCATGGGGTCCCATTTATTAATTGTTGATCATAGTGCTAGAGCAATTGGTCTTCTGTAGAGGAAGTTGTCTCCTGTGCCAATGCATTCAATGCTATTCTCCACTTTCTCATCTATCAGATTGAGTCTATCTGGTTTCATGTTGAGATCTTTGATCCATTTGGACTTGAGTTTTATGCAGGGTGATAAATATACATTTATTTGTGTTCTTCTACATGTGGACATCGGTTAGACCAGCACAAACCGCTGAGATGTTTTCTCCATCGTATATTTCTGGCTTCCTTATGAAAATCAGGTGTCCAAGGTGTGTTGATTTATGTCTGGGTTTATGATTCAATTCCATTGATCAGTCTGTCTGTTTTCATTCCAGTACTTTGTGATTTGCATTATTATAGATCTGTTGTAGAGCCTGAAATCAGGGATGGTGATATCTCTAGAAGTTCTTTAATTACAGGATTGTTTTCATTACCCTCAGTTTTTTTTTCTTTGTTTTCCCATAGGAAGTTAAGTATTGTTTTTCAAAGTCTGTGAAGAATTGTGTTGGAATTTTGGTGGAGAATTGAATCCATAGATAGCTTTTGGTGAGATGGCCGTTTTGACTATGTTAACCCTCCTGATCCATGAGCATGAGAGACCTTTCCAACTTCTGATATTTTCTTCAATTTCTTCCTTTCAAAGTCTTGAAGCTCTTGTCATACAAATCCTTCACTTGCATGGTTAGTGTTACCCCAAGATATTTTACATTTGTGGCTATTGTGAAGGATTTTTGTTTCATTGATTTCTTTCTTGGGCCAGGTATCCTTTGTACATAGGAGGACTATGGTTTCACGTCTGGACCCGCTGGACAATCACCTGGGTCCCTCGGAGCCCTAGGGAGAGAATGGGGACAAGAGACGCGAAGAACGGACAGCAAGTCAAGGAGTCTGATCAAGCTGACCAATTTTTATTTTCTCACAGGCAATTATATACCATTGAAGCAGGAGGCTGAGTGTGGTTACTGGTGGGCGGTTTTCGCAAGATATCAGGAAGTTAGGAAGTTTAGCAGGGCCAGGGCCCCTGTGGTTCTGGGGCTGGGTGGAATTGTTAGGCATCTGGAACCACAAGGTGTTGTCTATAGACTTTGTTTCACTTGTCGTCTGAAGGCCTCTGTGATTCCGGGAATACTGAGAGCAGCTGGAGAGTACCTGGAGGGAGGGGAAGAAGCAGCCTTCTGGAATGTACCCTGAGTCAAGGAGGGAAAGAGGTCACAAGGCAGCCTGCCCCAGGTTCACTCAATGTATTATGCCAAGGTCTGAGATGCTTGCCGGCTATGGTCTTGGCTCCCCACAGTTTCATCTGTTTGTTTAGTTACTCTTGAATCCAGATACTTCACTGAAGATGTCCCTTGGTAGAATTTTGGGGGTTGCTTATGCATACTATCATATCATCTTCAAATAAGGATACTTTGACCTCTTCCTTTCCAATTTATATTCTTTTGTTATCCTTCACTTGTTCTATTGTTCTAGCTAGAACTTCCAGTATTATATTGAATAGATATGGAGAGAGTGACAGCCTTAGGATGTTCCTGATTTTAGTGGAATTGCTTTGAATTTCTCTCCATTTAATTTAATATCAGGTTAACAATTTAGATAGCCATAACATTTGTCAATCTCTGCCTTTTAGTTAGTTAGGATAAGGGTTGGTCTATCTTGTTAATTTTCTTTAAAAACAAAAAACAAAAGAAAAACCAACTCTTTCCTCCATTGATTCTTTGTTTTGTTCTTTGTTCCTAATATATTGTGTTTGCTTTTTGTTGTTGTGTTCTAGAGCTTTAAATGTCCTGTTAAATTGCTAATGTGAGAGCCCTCTATTTTCTTTATGAAGACACTTAGTGCTACGAACTTTCCTCTCAGTACCACTTTCATCTTGTCCCATAAGTTTGGCTATGCTGTGTATTCATTTTAAATGAATTTTACAAAGTTTTCTACTTCTTTCTTAATTTCTGCCTTGATCCAGTAGTTATTTGATAGAGAGTTGTTTGTTTTCTATGAGTTTGTAGGCTTTCAGTTACTTCTGTTGTTGTTGAAGTCCAACTATAATCCATAGTAGTCAGACAGGATACAGGAGGTTATTTCAATTTTCTTGTATCTCTTGAGGCTTGCTTTGTCAGTTTTGGAGTAAATCCCATGAGATGCTGAGAAGAAAGTATATTCCTTTGTGTTTGGATGGAATGACATTGGCTAGATCTATTTGATTCATAATATGTTAGTTCCATTGTTTCTCTGTTTATGCTAATGTCTAGATGACCCATTCATTTTTTGAGAGTGGAGTATTGAACTCTTTCTTAAGGTTAGAAATCTTTTATGATTTTGCTAAACATATTTTCTCAGTCTTTTATCTGGGATTCTTCTTTTTATATTCTATTACTCTCTGGTTTATTCTTTTCGTAGTGTCCCAGATATACTGGATGTTTGTGTCATGAGTTTTTTAGATTTAACAGTTTTTTTGGTCAATGTATCAATATTTTCTGTTGTATCTTCTATACTTAAGATTCTCTCTTCCACCTCTTGCATTCTGTTGATGATGTTTGCATCTGTAATTCCCGTTTGCTTACCTAGATTTTTCATTGCCAGGATTCCCTCGGTTTTATTTTCTTTATTGCTTCTATTTCCATTTTCAGGTCTTGAATAGTTTTCTTTATTTACTTGACCTGTTTGGTTTTTCTTGCCTTTCTTTAAGGGATTTATTCATTTCCTCTTTAAGGACTTCTATCATCTTGACAAAGCAGATTTTAAGGTTGTTTTCTTGTGTGTGGGCTGTGTTGGAATATTCAGGGCTTGTTGTAGGAGGATAGCTGGGCTCTAGTGGTGACATACTGTTCTGGCTGTTGTTGGTTATGTTCTTTTCCTATCTTTAGACACCTGGGTTTGGGATAATTGTAGGTTTACGTGCTGATTTCTGAGTTTATCTTTGTTGGATGGGTGGTTTTTCCCTTGGTTTCTGTTTCCTCTCGTCTTCTAGCCTGAGTACTTCTGGTGACCTGCGAGTCCTTTGGTTGAATAGCATGCCTCAGCTGTGGTTTTGGTGGGCTTGAATGACGTCTAGGGTTTTGGGTACCATCATTGCCTCTGAGATTATGGAGTGTGAAATGGTGTGGCCTCTGGGTTTCTGGGTACTGATATGGCCCCTGGTAGAGAAGGGGGCTTCTACCAAGGTTGTGGCTTAGAAGGTGGTGATGAGAAGAGAGGGTACTGTTGGAGAAAGCAGGGCAGGTTATGAAAAGTTCTAGGTATTAACATGGCTCCTAGTAGAGCAAGGAGATTCTGCTGGATTTGTGGGCTGAGATATATATATATAATAATGTTTAAAAAGCAAACTGTGTCATCTAGATTTGGGATGCAGATATGGAAAAAGTACTTTTTGCTCTTTTCAATACCTAAGATAAAGTGCATAATACTATGTTTTTTTCATCAAAACTTAATTTATTACTTAAGCAGTAAGTAATAGAGTAACATAAAAGATTTTGTAACAATAGTCACAGTTGTCATGTAAAAATGTGGCGTATTATTATTTCTAGCTCTTAAGTGCTGGCACAGTATAACATTGTTTGATCTTGGAGAACAGTTTAATTTTCACTAAAAATCATGGTACCTCACTTAAGAATCTGAATTAAAAGGGAAGTTACTACTTTTCAGACATTAGAGAACTGTCTGGTACTCTCAGTTCTATAACATGTAGATCTTCTGAACAGTCATTAACAAGAAAGCTTAGTTGAGGACATTCTTAAAAAATAAAAGGTAATAAGTGATTTTAAGATGAACATTCTATATTTATTTCATTATATTGCCACCAAAAATTAAAATAAGCAAAGTGCTACTGGCATGGAGACTGGTATAAATTTATTGGTCAAGCTCACCAGCTCTTTAATAGTTCTCCCTACATGGAATAGAATTCTTCAGCAATCGCTTGCATTAAATCGTTCTAGGTTGAGGCAATATGCTAGATGGAATGTTAATTGAGCCATACACCTGAAACATTCACCAAATGAGTATTAACAATGGATATTTAAATTACATATGCTCTGTTTTATAGCAGCAAGGACTACTGTCAAATACTACAACATTTGTTATATGTATTTAAGATAAAACATTTTCAAATTTAAATCAAAACACCCTTCAGTCACCTATAGTGCTGACTGTATTTCCAGACCTCACTATTCTTATGCTATTCCCAGCTTCTCTACTGAACACATGTAGGCAATTCATGTCTACAGAAAACTCTACTGAGCAATCTAGCTATAGGTTTTGTTTGCTTAAAAAAACAAGACTTTTATAAAAAATACTTAGTATCAGTTAATATCAAGAGAAATACAAATTAATATCTAAGGAAATTCTAATTTATATTGACATGGAAGTTTAGGTGAAATAATATATGTGTTGAAAAACACATAAAGAAATGAGAAACAGAAATTGTGGACAACCTATGCAGCCTACAGTGAGCATTGATCTTCACGAAAGCAAATCTAGACTCATTACCATAATGTGCAAGGCCAGCATCTCCTGCTCAAGTTATTGTTTCAACATCATTTCCAGCCACCGCCTGCCTCTGTCTCTGCTGCAGGCCATCAGCCTCCACACTGTTCCCCTAGTAACAGGGTTAGCACATTCGTACCCAATGCTTTGGCCACTGCTGTTTCTTTTGTGTGGGACATCCATACTGTCTTCACATATTCCTTCATAAAAGAAAGCCTAGCTGAATAATTCTAAGAGAAAATATTAGCAAAAGGAGGAAAATATCATGTAACCCCAAATTAAAATTTCTTTCATTAAATTACACCGATTTAAATAAAATTATTTTACACCCAAATAATGCTTTCTAAAGCAGTGAAAGTTTAGTTATCTTCTCTAATTACAGCAATCAGAAGGTGAAGTTCAAGTCTGAGAAAATGATTATTCCTTTTGTACAATACACTTAATAGATACCCACCTTGAGTTAGACGCACACTAATTTTTTAACAGTGTATTTTTAAATAAAACAAAATGCATGACAGAAAAAGAAGGGGTACTATAATTAGCTACATGAACAGACTGAAAGAAAACATGTTATTATTCTACAAGTTACAGGAGAAGAATTTTGTATAATAAATAATAGGCTTAGTTTAAAAACAAAATATTGGTAAACAAAAAAAAAATACGAGGATGTTGATCTAACCCTATAAGTTTATTCAGCAAAAATTTATTGTCAATGCCATAGTGCGAGGTGACGTTTTTAGAAGTAGTCCTGCCTAAGTCAAGGGAAGATTCCTAAGGTCCTTGCAATAAAACCAAAGAATAAAGACTTAATAATCAGAACAAAAATGAAAACAAAATTTAGACAGTGTTTGTGGGTGAAGAGAAATTACTGGAGAAATTCTAAAATAATTTTACTAATAAGAAAGGAGAGAGCAAGTTTCATGGATATAAAACCAATGGTCAAAAATTAATAGCTTCCCGGTATGCAAATAGAAGCTAATTAGAAAATACAATAATAGCAACAACGAGAAGGGCCCAGGAAGAAGGTAAGCCGTGCTTTGGTTGAGAAGACTGCGGCCATTTTTTAAGAGCATAAGGGATGGGAGTAAGGGTCAAGCAGCTCTAGGCTTACTAGGGCAGTGATGTGAGGCCGGGATGACGTCATCTCTTCACTAAGCAGGAAATCAGATGCAATTCCATTTGGAATCCCACTGGGTTTCACACTGCAGGCACAGAGTTTCAGAGTTCACACCTCACAGAGAAGAATGAGATTCCAACAGTTGACAGAGCGATGTTGTAGAGAACGGAAGAAAATTTTGCCATACACCAATATTTATAATAAAGGAGTAGTGGAGAAAACAGCATTAATTAATCAATTAAACAGGAAAGGGCACATACAATTGATTGATGCAAGGCAGATCAATAGTCTAATGAGCAGGATGAACACTCTGGGAAGGAATAGTCATGGTAAAATAGGGCATGTAACCAAATCAATAGCTGTCCATCATGCACAAGAAAATGGAAATATCCATGTCAAAAAATATACTGTTAATGTTTTCTAAATTGTAAAAACTAACAGTTTTAAACAATATCCGCATAATGAAGACTCTCCTAACCTCACCTCAAAGATCAAATTCAAAACAGAAATACGAGTACACTTACATTCAAGTTTCAATAAATTCAAGAAACATTATTGTCTGTTTTGAGGGGAGATATTACAGTCCACATGTTTAATAAAGAATGATGACCAAGAATTCATACCAAGGGCTGGAGAGATGGGTCAGTGGGTAAGAGCACTGTCTGCTCTTCCAGAGGTCCTGAGTTCAATTCCCACATGGTGACTCAAAACCATGTATACTGGAATCTGATGCCTCCTCCAGCAGGCTGGTGCACGTGCAGATAGAGCTCTCATATAAAATAAATAATAAATAAATATTTTTAAAACAAACAATCAAAGAACTCATACCAATTCCTCCAAATCGATGGTAAGTACCAAATGGTTGGTTGGCCTAGACATTCATGAACAGACACTCAGCTTTATGGAGATGCCACAAAATGTGCATTAATTCAATGATATATGGAAACACGGCAAACATTGTGGGAAAACATAGCAAAAGACCTTAGAATATATGACAAAGGAAGACAGTTAACAATTAAACTTGTCTTGGAAATATAAATTGAGTTAAACTACTTTGGTAAGCAATTTCAAATTATTTAACAAATGTGAAGATGTACACACACTAAAATCTATAACTATTTTCAGCACAGAAAACTCACACAACGACATGAGGAAAAACAATTGTGGATCATCACTAAGATGTTATTTGGTTATTGAAATGTAAAAACTGTATTAATGTCCAATAACAAAAAATTAAAAAGCAAAACAGTACAGGCTTATACATGGGAATTCTCCTCATCAGTGAGATTAATACATTAAATACTTGCCTGGAATATTTAAGTAAGGCTTTTCAACATGTCAAGCATCCCTTGGAAGTGCTTTGGACATATTAAAAAGAAATGAAAGGAAGAAAAGAGGGAGGGAGACCTGAGAAGGGGGGAGGGAGGGAGAAAGGGTTTGCATTCTTGTTCCGAGATAGGCAAGAGTACAGAAGCTCTTTCATTGGGATCACACCTTCTTAGTCACTTCGGTTCCCAGTCCACTCCGTCTGTCTCTCCAGAGTGAAATCCAGGTGTTAGTTCACTTTCTATATAATGGTGTCATTTTATCTAATGGTGTAGAAATGTTTCTGTGTCTCCATCAAGACACATGAAGAAGTCTTTTAATATAAAGTTTTCAATCACAAAAGTAACTGATACAGCTTATCACTTATAAGCACTCAGAAATTCTACTTCTCAAATTGTAAATCTGTAAGAACATTATAGAAAGAATATACATCTTTGAAAAGTTATTTCTTTCTGAAGGATGGAGAAAATTCATTTAAAATGTAGTAAAACTTGCCCTGATAGCTTGACTAAAGGTAAAATGATCAAGAAATCTCATAAATATTGACTTTATTTATATCCAAGTGATAGAATTATAGCCCTTACTATATTACTCTTGTTTGCACATTTTGGGTTTTTTTGTGAGATGATTTTAAAAGCATTCTAACAGCATCCTAAATAAGCAGAAAAGCAATGCAAAAAAAAATCAATGAAATGAGTTGTTATTGTTTTTTAAAAATCAATAAAATGAACAAAACTCTAGTAATGAGTAGAGAGAGAAAAGCCTAAAATTCACAATTCACAAAGCCATTATATCAAGAATAAAACGCGTGACCTCTCCATTAGTGGAGCTTCTGCACGCAGACCTAGCTCTTTAACTAGAAAACTTGCCTGAATTAAAAGAAAATGACTATATATCTATATACTTATATAAGTATGTATTTTCTATATATGTGTGTGTATGTATATATATATATATATATATATATATATATATATATAATTGAGGAAAGAAATTCTTCACCAGTTTTTCCTTGCACATTCACTGTTAAAATTACAGTAAAACTGAAGCAGATGTCAAGAAACATACTATATAGTATATTTCTATGAAGTTATGGGCTCCAGTCAGAGCTCCTAGGGCAAGCCATTGTTAGTCACAGAATGCTATTTCTCACATGGGTCCCAGTTCCTAAAGCTCATTGCCTCATGGCAATCTCCTCAGCAATCCACAAAATAAACAGGAAACACTGCTAATAATCCTGTACACATATTTTTTTAAACAATTTTGACAAAATTAACTAATTCTTTGAAAACTGAAAATAGGCATTGCCCACCCAATTTCAAGTATACGATATAAATAATTACGTAATTATCACTGATAATGAGTTTATAATTTTACAATCTCCTCCCAGCCCCTACGAAACTAAATCACATCGAATTACAAGAGAAACTAAGGAACGTGGGTGGCCAGTGTCCCTTCACCGCAAGGCCTGACAGAGGGCCTCTGTGTAGACGGAAGTCGAGAACTGCAGCACAATTAACGAAGCTCGCTGTGGAAGATTTTTAAAATAGAGAAGCATTCATTTTACAAAGAGTCATTTCAAATAAGAACGTTAAAATAGCAATAAGCCATGCCTAAGGACTGATGTAAATCACCAGGTATGGCTTTTCTTCCTGACCAGATGTGAACCTGAAAATTTCTGGTAACCGCACAAAAAAGATTGTAAAATGTGTTTGCAATGAAAACATGTCTTAGCTCCCTTGTGCAACCCTTTGACCTGTGAGTTTCTATTATTAGCTAGGATCCTGTAAGCTACACCTCAGTATCTACGCCAGGGTCTCTCAATTACAGGAAACAAAATGAAACAAAGCACCTTAGAAACCCATTGAATAAGTGCTTTGAAGCCACCAGAATTACATAGACAGGTTAAGCAGGGCTTTCTTGAAGAGGACATACCTGCTTTGGGGTATGCACCTCCCTTTCCCCAACCACCCCTCTATTACTAAGCCTTACTTAACACTAAGCTAGAATCCCTTGATGATAAAATATTCTGCTTCAAAAATATACCTCTAGCCCCCAATTTTGAGGTACCAATGACTTCTCAGGAATAGTCTATCAAGTATGAAAACAACTATATCTTATCTCTTCTAGAATATAGAAGAGGAAAGAACAGTCCTTAGTTCATTTTAGAAAATTTGTTTCACCTTGAAAATAAACCAGGAAAAGCATAGCAAAAAGGTACAAAAATGGCACAGACAAAATAAATAATATACAAAGTATAAAAAATATACCATGTTGATATACATGCAAAAATCTTTTAAAAGGCCTTATCTAATAAACTCATAAATAATTTATAATTCTTCCAAATTATCTACTCCAAACAAAGTAATCAAATTTGTTGCAGGTTTATAAGATTTTTATCAATAATCAAAAAATCAATTCATATAATCCACAATTTTAACAGGCTAAAGAAGAAAAATCTATTTTACAGTCACATCAACTGTAAGGCATGTAATAAAAAAAAATCTACAAAAGCCTACAGCTCACATTATATTAGAAAAAAAAAAAAAAGCTCAGTGATCCTCCATGCAGCCAGAAGTGAATTTATTCTCATTACTTTTAGAAAACTATTGGAAATTCTACCTGATCCAGAGAGACAAAGAAAGTGAGTACAGAAGCATACAGATCAGAAAGGGAAAAGAAAAACTCTCCCCCTCTCATTTTGCTTATGCAACAATTCCTTATATAGAAAATTTCAAAACAGAAATACCTACAAAAACACCCTCAAGAAATTGAACAAGTTACAAAACATACAGAAAACCTCCAAGAAAAAAACACAGTCATACTAATATAAACTAGCAGCAAATGAACATGTCAATAAAAAAGTTTGAAACAATACAATCACTTGATAGAGAAGAAATACTTAATGAGAAATGTAAGCTGGGCGTGGTGGCGCATGCCTTTAATCCCAGCAGAGGCAGAGGCAGGCGGATCGCTGTGAGCTCAAGGCCAGCCTGGTCTACAAATTGAGTCCAGAACAGCCAAGGCTACACAGAGAAACCCTGTCTCAAAAAAAAAAAAAAAAAAACAAACAAACAAACAAAACAAAAAAAAAAAGAGTAGCAACAACAAAAAGAGAAATGTAACCAAACATGAAAAATGTGTGTGTGTGTGTGTGTGTGTGTGTGTGTGTGTGTGTGTGTGACAATTTGTACATGCTAATGAAGGAGGCATACCGTGTTCTTGGATGGAAGACATGAAATAGATTCAAGATAGTCAATATGTCCATTCTTCATGAATGCCATAGAAATTTAAAAGATGCCTAACCAAAAATATTTACTAAATACCTAAACAAGATGGATACAAAATTCAAATGAAAAAGCTAAAAGAGGTTAAACACTAAATCATTTCTGGAAAAAAGTACAAAAATGAGAAGAATCTGTCTGCCAGCTATCAGCACATTCTATGCAGCCATAGTAGTCAATGCTGGTTGTCTCTAAAGGAGGATTGACACACACATCAGTAAAATAGAGACCAGAATCCAGAAATAAACCTGAGGAATGTGACCAACTGAGCTTTGACAAAGGTGCAACAGAATAAAGGCTTTTCAACAAATGGCCCTGAAGAATTTAGTCTGTATAAGAAAAAGAAAAGAGCCCCAACCACTACATTTTATACTTTGCACGCTCCAAAAATAAATTCCAAGGCTTACATATAAAATGTCGAACTAACTTTCAGGGACAAAAAGAAAAAAAAAAAATCAGACATGAGTACTTAGAATCTAGGGCCAGACAAAGGGATTTATAACAACACTAACAGTAAACTCCATAAAAGAGAAGAGTGATGAAGTGGACTTCTTTATCTCTTCCTGTGCAAATGAGTTTATTAAGGTGATAGGAAGAAAAAAAAACAATAAAAAAAATTTTAAGTGATTGGAAGACACATATGCACTTGAAGAAAATATTTGTACACAGCATGTTCCTGAAAGGATTAATTTCTATACCATTATAAAGAAACCTCAAAACAGAAATTAAATTAGACCTTTGACGAAAATGAGAAGTAAACATTTTACCAACGACAAAAGGCTAGTGAGGAACCTACACCGGACATTCAACCCCAGCAGCAGCCACCAAGGAAGTGCAAAGGAACTCTGCAGTCCAGGCCAGGGGCATGGCTCCGCAGGGGAAAGCACTTGCCGCCGTGCAAGCGCGAGGACCCAAGTTTCATCACTAGAGAAAATGAGAGAAGAATTGTCTCTTGAATGTTCTCTGACCACCACATGAAAGTGGAGGCATGTGCTGCCCCACTAAAAATAAAGATTTAGAGTGCCCACCCCTCCCCCGCATCCACGAGATATCCCTACAAACCTACCAGAATGGCTAAAATACCATATTGAATTCTGACAAAAAAACAAAACAGAACAAAACAAAACAAAACAAGGATCACTCACAAATACTAGTGGTTATGCCAAACCATTTTGCTGTGCAGGAAGACATTTGTTGGTATTCAAATAAAAAAAAAAAAATCCATCCAACCTACTGGTTGTAGCCTGAGCATTTTATCTATGCGGATGTCTTTAAGCGGGGAAACTGTGAAGTCCACAGTGGAGCATCTGTACTGAGGTAAAAGAGTCAGAAAGAAACAGAACAAACTGCTGGTTCACACAGCCAACTTGATGAGTCCCTAGAGAATCATACTCCATTAAAGAGATCAAGTCCCAAATTGTACTGATTATATTAATCCATTTATCCACCATTTGAGACAGAGCTGTAGAAACAGAGAACAGATGAGGGCTTTAACACTGACCAGATGTGCAAGGGAAAGACGTGGGTACATGGGAGAGCACCAAGAAGGATCTTGAAAAAAATAAAAAATTAAAAACAAAAAGAAGAAGGACCTTTATAGGGATGGAAATAGGTCAAAATTGCCATCCTGGTTGTAATATGGTTTTTCCCATGATTAAAAACTAGGCCAAGGGTAGACTAGAAGGCATTTCCCTATATTGTTTCTTAAGACTGCACATGCCACCACAACTACCACAAAATATGTGTAATTTTAAGAACAATGTCCCTGTGCTCTTCAAATGCTCCAGTCTTTGCACCTACTCTTTTCCCATCGGCCTCCTTTCCTCAGCGCTCCTCCTTCGTCTGGACACAGAAGTTTCTGGGCTCATGAAAACACAAGCGTGCTGTTCCACAATGTGCTTTCCAGACTAAACTGCCTTGTGGTTTTCCAAATCCCTCTAACTGTTCTGTATTTACCTCTCTCCCGGGCCTAGAGCTGGTGCTCTTTTAATCTGTATGTGAAAGGCTCATTCCAAATTGCCTACAGCCCTTCTTGATGCCTCCCCTAGGATGATGTGATGACTTTTCACAACTTCTTGTGATAGAACCAGGCATCAGCTGAATCAATGACAGCTTGCCAAGCAAGTGACCCATCAGCAACAGCCCCTTCTGCTATTTTGTCCATTTTTCAAAACAGATAGAAAATGGATTTTTCTACGTTAAGCATGACTACATCATATTGCCGCTTATAAATAAGTATAAATCTTTTTTTTTTTCATCTTTTTTACATGTTCTCTTTCCCATCCTTTCTCTTATGTCTGGGCTCCTTCCTTTTTCCCCGTTACTCATTATTTACACTCTGTTTTATTTCTTCTTTACTTTTTAAAAATGTGTTCTCCTGCCTAAAACTATGTCTTGTGATGCATGGAAACATTAATAAGACAAAAGGTGACATAAAATTACATTTGGATGTGGAGCTTAGAAAACTGGGGCTGCATTGGAACATACCAGTTGTGATGTACTAAGTTATGGTGATTTTAAAGAATTATTCCCCACTAGCATTGGTTATCTCAAAGGCAGTGTCAGAGGTTGGGGTGGGTCACAGCTTAGATAATTTAACAGTCAAGAAGCTAGATTCTTGCCCATTTTCTCCCCCATGCCTGTGCTGTGTACACTTTGCCCACACTGGCTTCCATCTCAGTTACAGCATGCTGGAGCTCTTCTGTAAATTTTACCCAGACATAATCATTCAGACCAACCATCTCTTTTGGCATCTGCTTCAGACAATTTAGAAAAGGAAGGATTTGAAAAGCACCCCTAGCCAAGTGTCTGACACATCTCATTGACTAGTATTGAATCAAAACCTCTCACTGAGGCATTCAATAAAGTCTGATTAAATACATTTGTAAGACTGATATATTGTTTACAAAAAAAATTACCTACCAGAATCAAAGAACAATGCTATGTTACCAGAATAGATTTGGGAGGCGGGGGAAGGGTGAGAGCAGGGCAAGGAAAGGAAATTGAGAGAAGATGGTTTCTTGGTGTTTGGAAATCTGGAATCTACCTTTACTGTCATCGCTTTGCTCTGTTTGTATAGGTATTTAATACACTAAACTTGCTTTCTTCTTTCAGCAGTTGTAAATAATGGTTTTAAATTATTAAGGTTAAAAATGTATATTTGAGTATACGTCTATGCCACAATGAAATCTGTAATTGGAAAATTTAAACATTATAAATTATCAATGAAACATAACCTACATAGCATTGAACCCAAAATTTAGTATGAAACCTTTAAAAGTCAGAATAAAAACAGCAAACAAACAGAAGCAAGCCCACATATGCCAGTTATAAAAAATGCATGTGGACAAACACTAGCACAGATTCTCAGATTGGACAAGGAATAATTTACTCTGTATAGCCACAAATAATGTGGTTATAGTGTTTGTTTGAAGTCAGTATCATTCATTATGTTGGGGCACATATACAAACAAGGGTATGAGGCTATCCAATGCGTATAAATGTATATACATATGCATATATATGGTACTATTCAAAAATATACAAAATAAGCTTACCAATCAAAAAAAAGTTGACCAAAATCAATTGATAAATATTCATCAAATAGAACTTAAATCTGAGAAAGAAAGAGTTTAATTTTAGGCAAGAAAATTAAAGCAAAAAGCATGGATTATTAGTCAATGGAAAAATATTTACTAGGCATCTGTCCTGTGTCAGATGCGATTCCAGGGGCCAGTAATTGCAATAAACAGGGCAGTCACTGTCCTCAGAGAGATTATGTTTCAGATTCTACTCAGCCAATAACCATGGCTTAGATACTACAGGGCCCTACCTTAAAATTGTCACACACACACACACACACACACACACACACACACACACACACACACAAAGTTAAAGTTTGAACAAGATGGACATTCAAAATATTTAAAAAGCAGTAAAGTGCAGGCCATGGCCAGCCTTGCCATTTCTGTATGAATGAGGCTGTGATAGATTGCATGAGTGGTGAGTGGGAGGCTGCGGTCACATGCCTTGCTTTCATAATTTAACTCTGCTACTCAGTTTTGTAAAAACAATAACAACCACAAAAAACCCCAACTATATTAGATCAGTTAAATTCTATGAAATTCTATTTGCTATTCTGTAAAATAAGGATTAAGGTCATAAGATGCTGCCCTTAACAGGGGTTAGCACAGTGCACAGCAACATGAGAAGCCGTGGGCAGATGCCAGCTGTCACAGTTCCTCTTTCAAACTTGGAAGGAGCTGACTATCCCTATGTAAGATGCACTGTCGTACCATGCGGGCAGATGGGACAGGTAGACACAGTGTTAACAAGTTCTTACACTGAAATCTGAACAGGAAGCAAGAATGCCAGGAGGATCCTGCGCCTCGGGCTCAGGGATCGCTGCAAAAGACTGGGCAGAATGATTGAAGATCCAGAGAGACAGGACGCTTGCTGGGAAAGCGTTTCCTCTAGAAATGTTAGAGAAGCTATACCCGTTAAGTCCTGCCAGAATGATGCCTAAACATGTCCTGGATGGGGCAATATCAACAGATGCACTGGCAACGGAAGCAGGAAGCTCACAAGGTCTCAACCAGAAACAAGGAACTACAGGCACATATGGAATGCTGAGAGCAGGAGAAATGGTCTTTCCAAGGGAAGAGCACACTAAGTGGTTGTTTATCTAATATCAAATGGTCAGCCCTAAAAAAAAAAAAAAGTGTGTGCGTGTGTGTGTGTGTGTGTGTGTGTGTGTGTGTGTGTGAGAGAGAGAGAGAGAGAGAGAGAGAGAGAGAGAGAGAGAGAGAGAGAGAGAGAGAGAGAGAGAGAGAGAGAGAATACATTTGAAATAGAACAAATAGAGGTTAATGGGAGGGTTGGAGGGAGGAGAAGGAAATGATGTAATTATAACAAAAAAAACAATAAGAGATTAGTTAAGTAATAAATGTTAACTGTTATTTATTAAATCTCATATTTCAGTGGTTGGGCCATGTTTATACTTATAGATTCATTCTCAGTTAATACATTGACGTCTCATGGTAAAAGGAGAGAAACTTCAACTCTCAATTTCTTCTCATTGTTTTTGCATTTGCAGTATTTCTGAAGCATGCAAATATGTATGCAGATTCTTGGTAGTAAAGTCTCCAGGTTTCCCAACATCTAAACTTTCAAGTTGCTACAACCTAGAATCACATGGGATAAGAGCTATCTCGATCGGGCTGGGAGAGGGTCTTGCTTGTTAAGTGGTATCAGAAGAGCCTAACTTTGTGGGAGGCTTCGTTTACTGGATCGAACCTAAACTGTACAAGAGAGGAGAAAACTAGCTGAGAAAAACTAGTAAGCACAGGAGAACACACACACACACACACACACACACACATACACACACATACACACACACACACACACACACACACACACACACACACACACACGGCACTCTGTGCTTGTGGCTCTGCATGTGATGCTCTGAGTTTCTTACCTTCACTTACCCACAGTGATGAACACATCAGAACTATAAGCCAAACAGCCTTTCTCAGGATTGCTTTCTCAAGTTGCTTTTCTCAGGATTTCACAGCAACCGAAACAAAACTACAACAGCAGTGTTGCCATAACTGTCTCCAATAAGTTGCTTCCTGTGCCCAACTTCCTACACATCTGGACCACATTTCTTGGTATAGGAGCCACAGTAGGACCAAACCCCAGAAAGTATAAATATGTATCTTTAAAAATCTCTTCAAATGGTTTTATGAACATTACATTTCAAGAACTATTGGTCAATAGTTTTAATTTTTAAACAGAAAAAAACAAGAATAACCATTACATATAATAGTGGGTGAATATAATGTACCATAGAACTGGGTAGTGTATCCGGGCTCAACGACAAAATTGTTCTCTGGCTTTATCTCTGTGCAGAGTTATTTAATGGATTTCTACCTCTGTTTTCTCTGGTAATCTCTGCCCTGTGTCTAGCTGATTCATAGTTAGACAGTACCTACAAAATTCATAGGAGAACAAGTTGACTTGAGTAGTAAGGCCCTGGGTCCTTTCAGCTCTGCATTGGCTATTGGACTAATTGTGAATTTTATGTCTAATGAGTTCTTGAAGCTGATAATGTGCTTTTTTTGGTTTCTTCTGTTTAAAATCCTTTGATTTTATTACAAACTAGATTGTGGAAGTGGAACTTGCGAGAGTGTGTATGTTGAATCTGCTTTCTGCAGCTTGATTTTTCTATATGGCATCCATTGTCACCACCATAATTTAAAGTTTTCATCTTCAGTTAGAAAATATCTGACACATCCCTGATTTAAAGTGGAGATTGGCAGTTAAAGAGTACAATGCTTTCTTAAGTAATAATAAAAAAATCACTTTTCAGTCAACAAAAGCCTAACACTTAATACTGAAATACTGGAGGCTCAATATCAGTCAGACTTAGGAAGGTAACAAATGAAAATCTAATGAGAACCATGGTTGAGTAGCCTGAGAAGCACTGCCCAAACCAATGACACAAAAATAAGACCATCATTACTGTCACATTTTTCTCAACTGAGAAGGATCAGAAAATCAACTAAAATGCTATCAAAATTAACAAGAGAAAAATGTAAGCCGAACAGATAAAAAATAAAATTGAAAAGCAGTTTTTGTATATTGCAGCAATAATTAGAAAGCAAAATGAATAAAAGCTTCATAGTGATTCAGAATAGTTGCAAAGTGATAAAAGGTGTAGCATAGAAGAAACTCATCAGGAAATATGTGGTGTCCATTAAAAAATTACCACAGCTATTCAGAGTGGAGATGAGAGTGGATTTAATAAACGGAAGACAGACCATGCTGAGAAAGTGAAAATGAACATTCAGTTATCTTCAAATTATCCCTACTGTCAACAACTTCATTCAGTATTTGTGTTGCTGTTTGGTTTATTTTGTATTTTATATTTCAACACAAGATCTCATTCAGTAGCTAAGGACGACTTTAAACTCATTACATAGCCCAGGCTGGCCTCAAATCCAATGTGCAATGATGCTCCAGTCTCAGCCTTTGTAGTGCTGGCATTATGGACATGAGCCACTCTACCCAGCGTCATGCAATGCTCTTACAACAAATCTTCACCCTGGGCGGCAGGTGATGCTTCAGTACACAACACAGTCTCTATCTGCAGTTATTAAAATTGCTGTGAAAACACCAATTGAAAGCAGACTCTACTACATTCAAAAATTCCAGATTGAGAATATATCTCGGCAGTAGAGTGCTTACCTCATATATGAAGCTCTAAGTTCAATTCCTACCATGACCAAAAACAAAGTCCTATGGATTCACTGGTGAGGCCCACTGACTATTAAGTATGGCAATATTGACTTGAGAAATGATCCTTAGGTTGTTATCTATCTCAAGCTGCATGTCAAAATACAAAGGTCATGCATTTTTAAAGATATCCCAATATGAAGCTATAGAAACAGAATGTATAGATGAATATATGTTATCTTTATCTGGAAAATAATAACCAATTCTCATTGAATATTGACTTTGAATACCTCAGTATTTCAGACACGTGCACTTGGATTGCAAAAACTGAGTGGTAAGCAGCATTGTTGTAGCGAATTTTCCTGTTCCTATAATGAAATCATGAGGCAAAAGAAACCTGAGAAAGGATTCATCCCTTTCTCTCCGTCTTTTGTGTATCTCTCCATCCTTCTCCTCAATTAGAGGGAAAAGGTAAAATAACAGTAAGGAAATCTGACAAAGCCATAAGGGACCAAATTGTTAAATATCTACCTAAACAAGAAAAAAACCATATGCACACCTGTGTATAAATATGCATATATGTATATATATATATAGTTTGTATATAACATGCACATGTTTTAACTGTATGTATAGAACTATATATTTTTCTTAAGAAAAAAATTTTTTATCTGAGTAGCTAATGCTCTCTCCAAGAGCCAAAGACCACCATCTAACAAGAACCCCAACATTAAGCATAAGAAACCGTTTTTTGAATTGTTGGTTTAAAACCATTGCAGGCTGCTGCCTGCAGCAGTCTCCAGAAACAAAAGGTAAGTCCCTGCTGCTAAAGACACTGTGCAGTTTGGACACAGGACCTAGAGACCCCTGAGCTGGATCTGACCAGAATGTTCCCCCTCCCCCAGTGAAGACTAATGACTTTCATAGTACAGGAAGGTAC